>JAANYP010007853.1:0-193686 GCA_020465985.1 Centrapalus pauciflorus | reverse complement strand
GCCAAGTCGTCGCCTCCACTTCCTAGTATGCTCCGCCGCCGCCCGTGAAGCCAAGTCGTCGCCTCCGCCTTCCTAGTATGCTCTGCCACCGTCCGTGAAGCCTAGCCGTCGCCTCCCCCTTCCTATTATGCTCTGCCGCCTCCACATCGCTTATCTGCTCTGCCGCCGCCTGTGAGATGGTGGTGGTGGCTAGACCGGCCGCTCAACCTTATCGAAACTCTACCTTATCTGCTCCACCGGCCGCTCGACCGCCTCCACCACTGCTTTCTTGGTTTTACTCTCACCACCAAGTAAGGATTTCCAGGGTTCTTGAAATAGGTTAGGGTTTCAATACTTTTGTTTTGTGTTCTTGAAATTGGAACCTTCATTATGTGTTCTTGAATCTGGGTAGGGTTTCGATTATAAGGTTTTCTCAAATCGAAACCTTCATTTTAATTATGTTCATAAATCTGTTTTGGGTTTCGATTTCATGGTTTGCTCAAATCTGGTTTGGGTTTGATTTTTAGATTTCGTTGTTTTACTTAAATTTGGTTTGGGTTTCGATTTTCAGATTTCGTTGTTTTGTTGTTGAATCGATTTTTGGGTTTGTTTTGTTTTGTTTTTGAATCGATTTTGGGTTTTCATTTTTAGATTCGTTCTCTCTCTCTCTCTCTCTCTCAATCAGTGTTTATGTTCTTTGTTTCAGATTGATTTTGTTTTCAATATGTTTGGTTTTTCTTCTATCTTTAAATAGAATGGGAATCGGTTCTTGTTTCTTGGTTCGACAGTGGTGGCCGATGTTCAATGGTGGTGGCCGGTGGTAGTAACACATATATTTGACGATAATGGTCGGTGTTCGATGGTGGTCGCCGATGGTGGTTCCTGAAGAGAACAATAAAGAACGAATGAACATCTTGGATGTCTGAGTAATACCATCAATATGTTTTTAATATATATTCATGAATAATCAAGTAAAAACATATTAACTCATAATTATGAATAGATTTGATTAAAAAAATCATAATAAATACCAATAAACATAATAATAATGCAAATAAAAAGAAAAATTGCAAAAAAGTTATTTATCCTTAAAAAGACTAAAATGTCATTGACTTAACAGAGATATTTAACGGATTCTGTTAGAAAGAACCTTAATTGCAACTTTTCGGTACATAAAACACCCAAATTGTAACGTTTTAGAAAAATAGGACGATAACTGCAATTTGGGGATAGTTAAAGGATCATCTATGCAATTAACTCTTATTAGTATGTCTAAAATTTTAGACCCTTTAAGTATAATATATTACAACGATGAATATTTATAATGTATAAGGAGATACAATAAAAACCTAATGGAATCCAAGCACATCTATACAATCAGACTATGTAGTTTACCTAAATTAAACCCTAATTTATCTAATATTTCATGGCAATTGGCGTGGGACGAACTCGGATACTTGAATTGAAGCTTAAAGAATAAAAGTATCAACATAAGAGGAGTGGAAAATTGTACAGCTTTTAAGGGCAAGCTGTAGCAAAAGCTATAATTGTTTTGATTACAACGCGTATCCTGGGTAAGGCAAGAGGAAGAGAAACATAAACAAGTGGCCACTCTTTGAGGAGTTGGAGATCGACAATATGGGGAAAATGGGTGCTGACAACCAATTGAGATCCCGTGGGGTTGTCACCGAAGGAATAGGAAGGGTGAAGATAGAGTACGTACTTAAGCTATCATACCATGTAAAATAATGAGAAAATTGACGGTGTATGTATTAGAATGATCGACATTTATAGCTAGATCGAGTACACCGGAACACAATAGAAACCCATAATGGGATCCGATCTTAAGACGTTTATAGTAAACCCTAATCTTCTTAAGAGTAGTATGGCACAAAATTAGATGATTTTTGTTGGCTGAAATCCACTTCTACTATCCTCGTGCTATAGTTTAAATATATTAGTAAGTTGATGATGGGGTTTTTTATGATTAATTGAATGAAATGAATGATCAAACTCAAAACTAGGGCTCTCCTTTTATCATTTGACGACCTTGCTATATGACTATATCCGTTGTAACCAAATTTTGGTCATTCAAAAAAAGTAATAAAAAAATGTGATGCTAAAAAAATATTATAATGTCATTTCGATATAATTTCTTATTATGTACGTTGTGATAAAAACAAGTTTCGTTTAACAAGATTTTTAGGATTGTAAACGAAAAAACTTTAGACCCCTAGCAAATTTTAAAATATATTACTTGACCAAGGATATCTATAACTAATAAATTAGTCTATCCAATAAGAAAAAATTGATAAGACGCTATCAATATATATTGAAGTAATTATAAAACCATTTGAGATATCAAAATACACATATGAGAAAATATTCAGTGGTATATATCATTATTAGTTTAGCAAACAGATATACAATTTGTTGGGGAAGATTAGCCCTTGGAATAGCCTTTGTGTTCATGAACCTTAAAATATGAAAATGCATGCATGGCTGAATCTTATATTACTTTATGGCTATCATTGACTTCTCTAGATGAAACTTTGTGAAGGATGGCCAATTACTCAGATTGTTAATACTTATTATTTTTGAAGTTGAAAAAAAAAGTTAATGCAGATAGCAGACAAAACGATAACGTTATCATCAATTAATGTACCTAAGACAAGCAAGGCAAGATGAACCCTTTAAATATCTAGCTTCTTCAAGAGCAAGCCACGAAAACTGGTATTGAAGAAATTAATTTACCTAATTTTGTTACCTACCACAGGAAAACACCTCTCACCCGTGAATTATAGATGGCACGCACAAGCCAAGGGCGCCAAAGGATATAGATGGAGAAAATAGGCAATGAAGTCAGTTTGTCTGTATCCTTTGCCAAAAGGCGGTCAGGGGTCTTTAAGAAGGCCAGCGAGCTTTGCACCCTTTGTGGGGTTGAGATCGCTGTAATCGTATTCTCTCCTACTAACAAGCCGTATTCATTCGGCCACCCATCGGTACAAAAACTTATTGACCGCTTCCTCAAAAAACACCTGCAAGTACAAGCACATCCCAGCTTGTTGAGCAGCTTTGCCTTTCAAACATTCGAAAAAACAACTCCAAGCTCACTGACCTGTGTGTGACCAACCGGTAGCAGTCAAAAAAATTGGCAAAGAACTTGATAAGAAGGAGAAGAAAAGGCAGGATGACTTATGGTGGGATGCTCCTTTAGAGACTCTAGACACGAAAATTCTAGAGAATCTGAAGCTTGCAGTGCGGGAATTGAAGTTTGATGCTGAGAAGAATGAAGAGAGGCTTGCTGCGGAACAGACAGTGAGCTAATCCTACACCAACGCTTTGCTTCTTCGATCTACTGGGGAAGGTGGTGTGACGGGACCATCAACATGATTTTCTTCTTCTGGCTACTTCTTAATTCTTCTTCATTTTTTTGTTAAATCCACTCTGGTTGTGTAATATATAAACCGATTGAAGCACAACTTTAGAGGACCAGAGTTGGCTATATATGCAAGTTGTACGAGTTGACATGCAAGTTTCGAGGACTTCTTCGGCTATCCACTACTAGAAAAACTGCAATTTGCGACGAAAAGAGTCGTCGCTAAAAGTCTAAAAGTCATCGCAAAAGACCTTCTGCGACGACATGTCGTCGCAAAATGTTCGTCGCCAAAGGTCCGTAGCAGAAGGGTTTCTGCGACGACAAAGTCGTCGCTAAAGGTCGTGAAAGCTTTTGCGACGACAAAGTCGTCGCCAAAAATTTATAAAAAAAGAAAAAGAAAAATATTTTTAATTACTTTTTGCGACGAAAATGTCGTCGCTAAATGTTTTTTAATTATTTTTTTTATTACTTTCTGCGACGACATTGTCGTCGCTAAATCTCAAAGACGATTTTTGAAATGAATTTATTTTTAACCTTTGGCGACGACTTTGTCGTCGCTAAAAGTGTTTTTAAAAAAAAAAAAATATTTGTATACTAATAATTTATTCCCTGTACATTTCTATTAATAAAGTAACTTAAACTAAAAGTTTAACTAATTTTAAAATTAAATACAATATTGAATGCATTTGTAATAAAAGTTTACGAATTTGTTACATAATAAAAGGTTTACTAAAAAGCAAATACGTATTAAACTAGTCGTAATCATCCGAGTCCTCCTCATCATCATTCTCGCCATCATCGTTCTCGAAATTATCGTAATTGGTCGAAGGGACAATCGGTTGAAAGTCGGGAACCGGCAAGTTTGCATTTTTTAAGACGCTATAAATAGAACCAAGTTGTGCGTTGAAATCCGCACAAATAGCCGCATTATTTGCATCAAGCATATCTTGCACTTGTTGTCTCGTAAATACTTCTTGTTGAGGTTGAGAGCTCGAAGAAGAAGCAGAACCGGGTAACTTTCGACCCCGTCCACGATTGTGGCCACGCCGTTCCCCCAATACCTCTTGCAAAATTTGTTGATCATTTAATGGATTGGGACTCCCGGCTTGGCTTTGTCGAAGTTGCTCCATTCGTTGCTATAGAATTATAAGATGAAGAATAAAAATAGTTATTATAGGCATAAACACACAAAATCACTAATTTTTTAAGAATCCAACAATACTAGTTATTATATAAAACGACTAAACGTAATATATTTGTCAAAATATTTAAAAATTTCGACAGCATAACTGCTATAAAATGGACAATCCAAAATTTTACATGTGTACAAAATGAATATATAACAATAATTCAACTTTCCATCAATTTAAAACACTATCACATCAATAATTTACTAACTAAACTAAAACGACTAAACACAATACTAAACGACTAAACACAATACTACTAAAGCCAAATTTCCATCATAGAATATATAACAATAATTCAACTTCCATCAATTTAAAACACTATCACATCAATAATTTGCTAACTAAACTAAAACGACTAAACACAATATATTTGTCAAAATATTTAAAATTTCGACAGCATAATGTATATCGGACATCACACGTTAATAACCCTTCAATTTTATACATCTATTTTTAGTTATCATGAAACATTTTTTATAATATATTTATATATAAACGTAAATCAATATTGAATATTAATTCTTACCTATTTTGTTGAGATATTGCAATTCATCGTTACAAGGTCAAAAACAATAAATAAAAAAACATAGTTAATAAAAAATTCTAGTTCATGAAACATTTTATGTAATATATTTATACATAAAAACAATGAAACATATATGTAATATTTATACATAAGAACAATCAAACATTATATAAGAAACAAAAAAGATAAAGATAAATAGAAATAAATACAAACCTGAAAAATGTGACCGGAGTTGACCGGAGACGGCCGGAAAAATCAAATAGTGTCCGAGATATCTAAAACTCAAGAATAGTGGTGTAAGATGTAAGATTATGTGAAAAGAACAAAATACAAAATAGAAAGAAAAATAAAAGGAACCTCAATAGGATGACCGGAGAACTCGAAAGTGATCGGAAAAACGGCCGGAGAAATCAAACCTTGCCAAAGTTAGCGAAATAGAAGGGTGTAAGATGGCCGGAATCAAAGAAGCCACTACCACCGGAGTTTTAACCAACAAAAACGGGAGAATGAAGAATGTCGATCGAGAGGGAGAGAAAGAAAAATGGGGGCTGCGCAGAATGGGAAAGGACAGAGCAGTAGGTTAAATCCTCGTCAGCCTTTTGCGGCGACTTTGTCGTCGCAGAAGCCCCAATATGTCGTCGCAGAAGGCCTAAAAAAAAGGCGGACTTTTTCACCGCCTAAATGTTTTTTTGGAGCCAAAAAAAAAAATTTTTTTTTAATATAATTACTATTTGCGACGACTTTGTCGCCGCAGAAAGTGTTTGTTTTTTTTTTATTTTTTTCCACCGCGTAAATATTTAGTTGGAACCAAAAGAAAAGTAAAAAAAAAATTATGTGACCTTTGGCGACGACTATGTCGTCGCTGAAAGTTTTTTTTTTTTTTTGACCAGAGAAAGTCAAAAAGTGGATGTATTTTGGCGTCTAGTGAGGTTTTGGCGACGACATTTGTCGTCGCAGAAGGTTTTCGTGATTTTTTCTTTTTTTTTCTTGTAGTGCGCGTCTCTTTCATAATATTCACAGTTTGTCTCACTTATTACCGAATTTTATAATTATTCTAAAATTTATAATTTACTAAAAGAGTTATTATTCAAACAAATATTATACGGGTAAATAAACTAGTAAAAAATATAATCGTGTAAGTTTACAAGTTTTTTTAAATAATGATTGACATACAAAATAAAAAATAAATAAAACTATAAAAACTTCATCTTTTTTCCATGTGTTTGATTCTCTTTATTTTGATAACGAAACGAGAAGAATGAAATTCATACTAAAATCATTCATATTTTTTTGTCCATAGAGAATTAAGGCCTATTTAGTTGATTTGTTTTCGATAAAAATTTTCATTAAAAACAAGAGTTTTCAGGAAACGCGTTCAACCATTCTTTTTTGATGTTTTCAGTTTTCAAAATTACAAGTAAACTTGAAAACTATTTTTTGAATTTTCACATTTTGTTTTCAACCTGGTCAGTCCAATCTTATCTCTAAAATATGAAAAAGAGAAGTGAAAAAATAAAAAGACAAAAATTACTATAACACATTTAAACATATTCTTATCTCTAAAACGTGTTTTCTTAAAACCAACATGTACGTTTTCAGTTTTCTTAAAAACATCAAACCGAATATTACCGCTTGCTAAACACATCTAATTTTCATGAGTTTATATTACATATTTCTTATCATTTTCATCAAAATTATAGATGATTGATTAATAAATTAAGTGTTAGTCCGGTTGCAACACGTGTAAAAACAGCTGGAATATATTATGGATTAAACACAAAAAAGTAGCAACTATCTTTTACTTTTTAGCGATAACAACAATATATTTTTCTTAACATTTATAACCTTAATCTTTTAGTTATTTTACGTTTATAGCAATTAATCCTGTGATAACATGTTACAAGCAAAAAAAATAGCAACAATCTTTTCACTCTTTTTACAAAAATAACAATGATCTATTTTTAATATTTATAACATTATTATTATTATTGTTATTATTATTATTAACTCTTTTACAATTTTAAACCTTTTGACTTTTATTCCTCTGACTTTAGATTGCTACTAAGGATAATAAAAGTAATAGTGAATTCTAATAAAATTTACTAAATCATAAATACTATTTAACATAAAAATGTATGACTGTGATATGTATGATTTAATGATATACGACTGTTTCTTTTTAATATCAAAAACTTTAATAATAATGATGATGACGATGACGATACTAATTATAAGTTTATAACAAGAACAATAATGTTATAAACGTTAAAAATATATCATTGTTGTTAGCGTAGAAAATAATAGATAGTTGGTTTTTCCTTGTGACATGTTGGTAACATGTTATTATAGGTTAGTTCATAAACATTAAAAAAATAAAATATTAATGTTATAAACATTATGAAAGATAAAGTGTTGTTATTATTGTTAAAAAAATAAAATATAGTTGCTATTTTTTGCTTTTAACCCTAATATTATTTATCAACATATATATATATATATATACATATATACATATATATATATATATATATATATATATATATATATATATATATATATATATATATATATATATATATATATATATATATATATATATATATATAGAATATAGATATAGATTAAAATCAAATATAATTCAATCTGTTATAATCTAATAAATAATTAACTAAAATCTAATAAAATCAATATTTTATAATTATTTTATGTGTTTTAATAAATATTTATTCATAACTTTTTTATAAATTCAACACATGCATGTAGTATATGGGTATTTAACCTAGTGGTAATATAATCCATCCCGATTGCTCCTCCATATTATCAAAAACTGGGATCCCAGCTTATACCGCTTTATCATCTTCAAGCCCACTTGAGCTGCATTAGCATTATTAGTATGTATAAAATTAAAAACCCCTTAAGTATAATATATTACAATGATAAATATTTATAAAGTATAAGGAGATACAATAAAAACCTAATGGAATCCAAGCACATCACAATCAGACTACATAGTTTACCTAAATTAAACCCTAATTTATCTAATATTTCCAGACAAATGGAGTGGGAGGAACTTCGATACTCGAGTTGAAGCATAAAAGCATCAACATAAGAGGAGTGGAAAAGTGTACTGCTTTTAAGGGCAAGCGGTAGCAAAAGCTATAATTGTTATTTACAACGCATATGTTGGGCAAGACAAGAGGAAGAGTATCATAAACAAGTGGCCACTCTTTGGTGAGTTGGAGATCGACAATATAGGGAAAATGGGTGGCGACAACCAATTGAGATCCCATGGTGGTGGCACCGAAGGAATGGGAAGGGTGAATATAGAGTACGTACTTAAGGCTTTCATACCATATAAAAATATTAAAAAATTGACGGTGTATGTATTACAATGATCGATATTTATAGCTAGAGTACACCGGAATACAATAAAAACCCATAATGGGATCCGATCTTAAGCCGTTTATAGTAAACCCTAATCTTCTTAAGAGTAGTGTGGCACAAAAGTTGATGCTTTTTGTTGGCAGAAATCCACTTCTATTATCCTCGTGTTATAGTTTTAATCTATTAATTAGTTGATGATGGATCTCTTTATGATTAATTGACTGAAGTGAATGATCAAACTCAAAACTAGGGCTCTCCCTTTATCATTTGACGACCTTGCTATAAGACTATATCCGTTGTAACCAAATTTCGGTCATTCAAAAAAAGTAATAAAACAATATGATGCTAAAAAATATTACAATATCATTTCGATATAATTGCTTATTAAGGACGTTGTGATAAAAAAAAGTTTCATTTTTAGGAATGTAAACAAAACAAAATTTAGAGACCCCTCACAATTTTTAGAATATATTACTTGATGAACGATATCCATACCTAATAAATTAGTCTATCCAATAAGGAAAATTGAAAAGACGCTATCAATATATATGTGGAAGTAATTAAATAACCATTTGAGATATCGAAATACACATATGGGAAAATATTCAGTGGTATCTTTATTAGTTTACCAAACAGATGGTATAATTTGTTGGGGGAAGATAAGCCCTTGGATTAGCCTTTGTGTTGATGAACCTTAAAATATGACAATGCATGCATGGCTTGTTATTATTAATTTTGATGTGGCAAAAGAAAATAAAAAATAAGGAATAAATGTTGGCTAAGTCAAAGAAAGAATGTGGTCAGTAGTGGTTAGTTTACGTAGGAAGAGATGGGTAAGATTACACACACTAAAAAGCGAGTTTGAGGCTCTTCAGATGAAAGACAGGGAGACCATCGATGACTTCACCGGAAAGTTGAGTGGGATGGTCTTTAAATATAATAGCCTTGGTGCAATGCTCGAAGATAGTGTTCTGGTTAGAAAGCTGCTCGACTCGGTCCCCGACAAGTTGGTAGCTTCAATTGAACGGTATTCAGAACGTCGACTCCATGGCATTTGATGAGGCTATCTGTAGACTGAAAGCTTATAAAGATAGGTTACGACTTCGCGTTGGTAGTGGAAGTGCCGAGACCACTCTGTTGCTCACTAAAACTAAAGGCCAGCCAGGTCAGAATGTAGTAGCGGGATGCTCTTTTTCAGGAGGACGAGGATATATGTGGTTGGAGTAATAGAGGGAGTCGTGGAGGCCGTGGTAGGGGATCAGGGCGGTTTTAACGGGCAGCGAGACTTCGGGAACAATTTCGGGAACACTCGTCACAAACCAAGGGACAAGAAGCACATAAGCTTTGTTCTTCAGCTTCTGTGGTGATAAAACGGAGACGTTGAATTGGTGTTGTTAAATGAGAATAATGTACTCCCGGGTAAAATTGAAGGTGGTGACAGAGTAGAAGAAGTGCGGTTACGTGGACAATGGTGCTAGTAAATATATATAAAGTTGAGTCTCATGTAATAAATAAGAGTAATAACTATTAATTTGATTCAATTTTAACTTCTTTTTACTAAAAAATCATAATAATATCCATAAGTAATAAATATCAATAAAAGTCGAGTCTCATATAACAAATAAGAGTAGTAACTATTTGATTCAGTTCTAAGTTTTCTTTCTTTTTTTCTTTTTCTTTGCTTTTTCAAAAACAAATCAATTTTTTTTCTACAAATTCATAATAACCATCCATAAGTAATAAATAATAGTAAATAATATTGATGTAATAACCTTTTCATAATAAACAATAGTAATAATAAATTTTTTTATTTTTCCAAACTTCTAATTCTTGTAAGAAACCTAAACCATCTCGTATTATGCCTATATACATTTGTGGAAGAGGCAATTGTCGTTTTGGGTCCTTTTTACGTCGTTTTAGGATGAAATACTGTTCACCAACATTTATTCTCATTCTTCCGCTTCTTCTTCCTAATCGGTTCCTCAGGTTTTTCCTCTCTCCCATCTATGCTTCTCTGGTTATATGCCCTAGATTCAAGCACTCGGCAGCCACCGTGCAAGCCACAAGCGCACCAAATCAGTCGACCACAATGACCTCCTGTCGCCACCTAAGCTAAAGACGCATCAGTGTTCCATTTGTGGGTTGGAGTTTGCGATTGAGCAAACTATTTGCCCTAGAAGATGCACCATCTATTTGCCCTAGAAGATCCATCATCTCAACTGATGCGTGCAAATCTCACCTCAGGTTTTAATAACTAAATGAACCCAAAGTATAAATTACACAACTAACAGTGTACCAATCGTGTGCAATATAGCTTTAAGAATCACCCAAGATTTATCGAACTCAGGGAACAGAATAACAAACTGAGACTCCAATACTACAACCTAAACCAATATTTAGCTATTTTAGATCTTGTTGATGGAAATTAACAACTAGAGACAATAATTAAAATTAATTAACCAAATAACTAAAACAAACTAAGTAACACAAGATTAAAAGGTTAAACTAACTTTTTTTTTTTGACTTTTTCAATTTTAAATAAAAACTAATACCGTGCAGGATCTTAACTTCACTAACCAAGACTAACTGATTTGAATTTATCAGTGTATAAATCAATAATCATGCTTTGAATCAAAGTTTAATTAAGAAGTTTGCGGAATAACACTCAATTATTTTAACAAAAGCTTTCAGAATCAAATAACAAATAAACACAAGTAATAATCACAACTGCTTGTATTGCTGACTTCAATGATTACAATCACCTCTAATCTGTTTGATTAGACGAAGAACACAAATTGTTCTTAGGGTTTTACAACCTTAGAGGCTTATGGAAACTTAAACAAAAAGCAATTACAATCTTGAATACGCAGAAACTTATGTTGAATAGAAAAACCTATTCTATGTATTTATAATGCTTTTCTGATTTGTTTCCTTGAAGGACTCTGACTTCTCTGATAGCAGATATGCTGGAATCTTTATGAAGATATCGTTTCCTGAATATCAGTACTTTCTGTTTATGAAACCGTTGAGCAGCTTGAATCTCTTAGCAGTTTGAGCAGAGCAGCTTGAGTGAAATGCTCTGGCAGCATGAACTTTTGTACTAGCAGCTCGAGATTCTTTAACTAACAGCATGAACTTTGTATTTACACAGAAATTCTACTAACAGTCTGAGAAGTCTAACTAACAGTTTGAACTACTTAGAATATTTCCCAACAATCTACCCCTAACTTAAATTCTTTATACAAGACTTTAAGTTCTATACAAATAAGGAAAATAATCAAAGCAAAACTGTTATTTACAAACCAAGGCTTTCAAAAACTTACAATTGTGCAAGTTTCTGACTTACAGCCTTCAAAAATTCTTTCTTTAGATCCTCTTTATCACAATATATCCGTGCAGACAGCATCTGAAGAAGTATATCCTTTGGAAGATCAAGAAACTCAAAATTGAAGAACATGCCAGAACCATCTGTAAATCTGATTCTGTAGGTCTTTGATTTAACAAACAGATCAACCTGTTTGACCTTCATCTCCTTTGCATTTTCTATATCTTTTGTTATGGATTCAGGATCAAAAATACTCTGTAAATCTTTAATGGCTTGCTTGACTTGTGGGAGGGAAGATCTGACTTGAGAAGCAGTCCCAACTTGATACATCCTTGTAAGCTCATCTCTTGTCATCTTTTCAGCCATATGCATTATGCTTTTATATTCTTCCTCAGGACCAGTTTCTCTACTTACTACAAAATGATATCTTAAGTCAATGTTATCCATTGACTTAGCATACCAGTAAGTAATAGGAGGTTTGGAGAAATCATGCTGGTCGAGGGACTTCTCTATTTCCATAACTTGTTGCAGCTGATGTTCAAAAAGCACCATTTTTACCTGATCAAGCTTTGCTTGTGAGATTGGCTCTGTTTGAGGAATAGGAGCAACAGCTTGAGCAGAAGGAGCAGGATCACTTGCAGCAGCTTGAATTGAAACTTTTGAACTTTGGACTTCTTGGGAGACTTTGGCTACTTTGCATTTTTTCATTTCCTTATCATGGATATCTTGCAGCCTTTCTGTGCTCATAGACTGAGCCATCTTCTTTGGAATACCTGCTGCAAAGGCAAAATTAATTAGAAATCTTCTATGCTCAGCCTTTGAATGCCCTGTTGGCATCTTCCTCATCCTTTCACCTTGCTTGACCACAAACCCTCTCAGGTAATCACCTAAGGTTTCATCATCTTGCATTGGAGCATGGGTTTGCTGGTCTAAATCTTTATCTTGTTCTTCTGCTAGCTTTCTGGCAATTTCAGCATCAAAGGCGATCTGGGCTTCTTTGGTAGAAAATTTGTGCTTTGGAGACTCTATAAGAATACCCTTGCCCTTATCTTTTGTAGCAGAAGATGTAGCTTGGACTGAACTGATGGGAGCTTGAAAATCTTCTCTTATAACAACTCCAGTTGCTTTTGAAGAAGCAGCTTGAGTTTCTAGGCTAACAGCTTGAGAAGCTGTTGGGACTGTTAGCCTAGAATCTTGAACTGTTGGAGCTGCTTGGACTGATTCTGTTGGAGCTGCTTGGACTGATTCTGGGATCTCCTGATTCTCCCCCTTTTTTAAAGCATTGGTTTGGTCAGAAGGACCTACAACCTTTGGCACATGGGTTTGAATCAAACGCTCCAATATGATGATCTTATTCCCACAGAGGGTAAACCCTTTATGCAAATAATCCATTATCTGGTTTTGAGCCGCCTCTGCCTGCCTGAGTGCAATTATTTGTGCCCCCTATGCAGCAATGATGGATTGATGATATTCCAACATTGCTACAATAGGTTGCATCTTAGGATCCGTTAATAACATAAGTTGCAGACTAGCCTCAAGATCAGCAAACGTAGGTGGTGCTTGTGATCTATCACTGGCATGAATACCAGAAGTAGAAACCTCTGGGCCCCTCTGTTCTTGGTTCTAGGGACTTCCAGCTGATGCTTGCAAATCTGCTGTTGCCATGGGTGTGGTCTTAATGATGTTGGCACTGTCCTGTGCCTCTTATGCAGAGACAGTAGTAGTGCCAGCCACAGAACCCATATGGACTATCTCTGGTGAGATGTCCACCTCCTGATTGAGGATGGGAGTGTCCTCAATGGGTGCCTTTTCGATATTTCGTGCAGAAGTGTCCTTCTGCATAGGGTTATCTGACTCTTTTATGAGGGATGAGGAGGAAGGAGCTCCTGGACCTCTTTTCCTTTTATATAGTTGTAGTGGGGATGAGGGCTTAACAAAAGGAACGAAAGACATTTGTGTATCATGAGGAGTGGGTTGGGGTCCTGGGGGTGAAGCAGTAGTGTTAGGCTGAGCCTGCTCAGGACCCTCTCCTCTGTTTCTTGGAATGATGTTCATCATTGCAGAAGGCAATGGAACATCTACACTCAAAAATTGGCACTTGGCTTTAAAAGCCTTTTAATGGAAGATAGTGAGTGCCTATGGGAAACATGTATCCTCTTATGTATATAAAAATTTGTGCAAGTTTTTGTAATTATCTCTGCCAAAAATCGAGGATACATCAAAAATTTCCCATTCTTTAGGGAATGATGCCTTAACATTCCCTGAAAAATCATATTTGAAAAATTGAACTGTTGGCCTGTTGAAAAGCACACTAAGGCAGTGGCAATATTTGAAGAAAATTCTGACCAACCAGTTCTTTTAGGGCTAATACACTGCTGAATAATATGCACAAGATATTTCCATTTAGGTGAAAAGTGTGCTTTAAAGAAAGTGAAAGAATCAGCAGGACCCCTATATCCAATATTGTAAAGACCAGTATGTAAAGCATCTAGGGATAGGTCGGTTATACCTGAGGCATCTTGAAGATGCAGATGTTGTCTGATGGATTCCTCAGTCACAGTGAGAGTATTTCCATCGATTTTGGAAGTCAGAGAAGAGACTCCATTGATGGTTTTCAAAGAAGCATGGTTCCAGAATTGCTCAATATGTGAGATATATATGGTGGGATTGATATTGAGGGCATGATGGATATGGGAGTTTCGAAGAAAGTCCATCATGTCATGGAACGGTTCAAGATCAGTGTGTTTGAGAGATTAGGGTAGACAATTATGTTCTTTTACGAATTTCATTGAAGATTAATCGGAGATTTTAGGGTTTTCAGTGATGTGCGTGGGAATTGTTTCAGAGAATCAAGAAGGGTTCAAGAAGATATTTTGCAACTGGTAGTTACAATTGAACGAAACTGGAACCTTTAAAGGTTTTGAAAATATCTAAACCCGCGCACACACTTATGGAAATGTCCATATTACCCTGCACACTTTGACTTATCAAGTGAAACAACTAACAGTTCGAGAAAATGAACTAGCAGCTTGAGAAAATACTCAAGCTGTTAGTTGAAAATTTAGGTGACTGTTAATGAAGCAGTGACTCCCCCTTAAACAAGCATATGTGCACAGAAAAACAAATTAATCCATATTCACCATACCAATATTTGATACTAGGAAGGTGAATCTTCCTACATCAAATGGTTTTGTAAAAAGATCAGCTAACTGATCATCAGTGTGAATTTTGGTAACTTGGATTAATTTCTTCTCATTGCAATCTCTTATAAAATGAAATCTAATTTCTATATGCTTGGTTTTGGGAAATTTCACTGGATTTTGTACAATGCTAATTGCACTTGAATTGTCAATATAAATGGGAGTGGATAGGAAATTCATACCATACTCTCTCAGTTGATTTTGAATCCACATTACTTGGGAGCAGCAACTTGCAGCTGCTACATATTCTGCTTCAGTAGATGATGTGGAAACAGTTGTTTGCTTTTTGCACTGCCAAGAGACCAATCTTGTTCCCAAGTATTGACATCCACCAGTTGTGGATTTTCTGTCAATATTGCATCCTCCATAATCACTGTCAGAATAGGCTGTTAGTTCAAGAGGAGAGTCTTTAGGATACCAGAGGCCTAAATGTGGTTGGCCTTTGAGATATCTAAAGATTCTCTTAACAGCAACCAAATGAGAATCCTTTGGAGAGCATTGAAACCTAGCACACACACAGACAGCAAACATAATATCAGGTCTAGAAGATGTTAGATACATAAGAGATCCTATAAGAGATCTGTATAAATGAATGTCCACATCCAAGCCATCTTTGTCTATATGGAGCTGCTTGTGAGGATCCATTGGAGTACTTGCAACTTTGGTGTCTTGATACCCAAACTTTTCCAGTATGTCTTTGACATACTTTGATTGACTGATGAAGAGTCCAGTGGGCTTCTGCTTGACCTGCAATCCTAGAAAGAAAGTGAGTTCTCCCATTGAACTCATTTGAAACTTTTTGTGCATTAATGCCTCAAACTCTTTGCACAGACAATCATTTGTTGAGCCAAAGATGATGTCATCAACATAGATTTGTACAAGCAGAATCTCAGCATTGATGGACTTTGTGAAAAGTGTTTTGTCCAAAGTGCCTCTCTTGAATCCGTTCTGTAGAAGGTATGATGACAGAGTGTCATAACATGCTCTGGGGGCTTGATGGAGTCCATAGAGAGCCTTGTCTAGCTTGTAGACTCTGTCTGGATACTTGTAGTCCTCAAAACCAGGAGGCTGACACACATAGACCTCCTCTTCAATTGTGCCATATAGAAAAGCAGACTTCACATCCATTTGATACACTTTAAAACCTTTGAAGCTTGCATAAGCCAAAAACAGTCTGATGGCTTCAATTCTTGCCACTGGGGCAAATACATCATCACAATCTATGCCCTCCTCTTGTGTGTACCCTTGTGCTACTAGTCTTGCTTTATTCTTGATGACTATCCCTCTCTCATCCTTTTTGTTTCTGAACACCCATCTTGTACCAATGGCTCTCTTCCCTCTTGGAAGGTCAACAAGTGTCCATACATTCTGAATCTTGAATTGTAGCAGCTCTTCCTGCATTGCCTCAATCCAAGATGAATCTTTCAATGCTTCTGATGCCTTTTTAGGTTCTAGCTGAGACATGAAATAGGCATGTTCAAAAGCAGCTAGACTGAATTCAGAAACTGCTTGTTCAGCAGCAGCAGTCTCATTTTGAACCATTTTCCTTGTTTGCACAGGTGTACGTGGATCACCCATTATTTGATTGAGAGGATGATACTTGTGAACTCTGAGTGTAGGCTCTCTTTCTGTCTGAAAAGAAGAACCAAGGTTTGTATCATCTCCATCAGGACCAGTGGATGGTTCAGCTTCTGGAACAGTTTGACTTGAATCTGGGAGTGTTTCCCTTTGCGTTGGAGCTGTTCTCTCAGGACTTGGGAATTGCACTTCAGTGTCTGGATTTAGATCATGTGGAGCATTCAGAACCCCTGGAGGGTCAAAGGACAGAAGTGGTATACTTGTATACTCATCCCAATTGTTTGAATCTACAGCAGTTTGAAACTTTGTGCCAACAGCTTGAGAATTCGCATTGACAGCATGAGAATTTGTGTTGACAGCTTCAATTCTGTTTGCATCAGCTTGTGCAGTGTACTCAACAAAGCTCAGAGAATTTGTTAGTGAGTCTAAATCAAACAACCAATCAGGACCAGTGCCTTTAATATTTGCAGTATTTTCATTAAATTTAACATTGGCACTTTCTTCAATGGTTTTAGACACACTGTTATATACTCTATAGGCTTTGCTTTGATGTGAGTATCCTACAAAGAAACCTTCTTCAGCCTTACTTTCAAACTTCCCTAAGTGAGTCTTAGTGTGAAGAATGGTGCATGGACAGCCAAATGACTTGAAAAAGGCTATTAAGGGTATTCTATTATGGAATAACTCATATGGAGTTTTCCCTTGTGTTTGAACAATCTGAACCCTATTTAGAACATAACAGGCTGTGTTGACTGCTTCTGCCCAGAAGGTCATTGGCAGTTTTGAATCAGCTAACATGGTTCTAGCAGCCTCAATTAATGTTATGTTCTTTCTCTCAGCTACACCATTCTGCTGTGGTGTTCTTGGTGCATTATATTGCCTAGCAATACCTTTGGACTCACAAAAACTGTTTAGAATGTGATTTTTAAATTCAGTTCCATTGTCTGATCTTATCACCTTAACTTTTGAGTTGGATTGGTTTTCTATCTTAAGAATAAAAGACTTAACTAGCTCAGCAGTTTCATCTTTAGACCTAAGAAAGTAAACCCAAGTAAATCTGGTGAAATCATCAACAATAACTAAACAGTAGGCCCTTTTATTCAAACTCAAAACAGATGTTGGACCAAATAGATCCATATGAAGCAGCTGAAGAGCATAAGAGATTGAATTTACTTCTTTGGCTTTATGAGAAGTTTTGTGTTGCTTGCCTTTAAGACATGCTACACAACGATCATCACATATGAACTCCTTTTGTGGTAAACCTCTTACCAGATTCTTTTTGACTAAAACATTCATGGACTTGAAGTTCATGTGACACATCCTTCTAAGCCAAAGAGCAGACTCATTGGATGATGATTTGGATATCAAACAGCTTAAAGTATTTGATTTGGATAAAAGTTTTGTGTCCAAACAGTATACATTGTCTTTTCTTGGTGTTCTTAGTAAAACAAGATTTTCAGGAATTTTGAAGTGTTTTGAAAGGACAATGCACTCAGAATCTGTAAACAAAATAATGTTTTGTTTGTCACAGATTTGAGAGACACTCAATAAATTATATTTAAGTTGTTCAACATACAAAACATCATTGAAAATCATGTTGCCTACATTAACAGTACCTTTACATGTAACCTTACCTCCTTTGGAGTTGCCTCCAAATGCAACAAATCCTCCATCAAAGCCTTTGAAATTTGACAAGCACTCAGAATTGCCTGTCATGTGCCTAGAGCATCCACTGTCCAAATGCCATCTTGTTTTATGTGGTGACCTGTGGTTGCTCTGCACAAATAAAAGCTTAGTTAGTAGTGGAGTAAACCCAAACCAAGTTGGTTTTGGGTTGTCCTTGTGCATTAACATAGCTAAATACTGTCTTGGATTTCTTATACTTAGTAAGATCCACTGATGGAGTTTGTGGAGAGTACTTAGTTAGAACATGAGGTATCCAGGTATTTTGTCCATCCTTTTCAGTAACAGTCTTAGATGATCCATTTCCAGTCCCAATTTGGAGCCTACCAGTCTGAATTGAGTCTGTAGTGCTAACAGCTTGAGAATTTTCACTAGCAGTCTCAACTTTAGACTTGGCAGCTTCAACATTTTTATCAACATGTTCACCTGAGTTTATACCTTTGACACACCATATTTGTTTAAAATTTATCTTTGGTTTAGCTAAAACTTGTTTTTGGTGTGTGGACTATTTCTTATTAACTTTTGTGAACCTGTGATCTACTGATTTCTTTGGAACTAATGCAGTAGGAGATTTGGCCTTTTGATTTTTTGAATTTTGAGAAATTTTCTTTGGATGTTTCACAGTCTGTTTTGCAACAGATGGTTTATAAAAACAATCTCTGGCCAAATGATTCTTTCTGCCACAATGAAAACATTTTTTGACTGTTTGAATTGGAGAACCAGTTGTATTTGACAGTTTCTGGTTCTTGTTCCTCTGATTTCCCCTTACCTGCTGTTGTTTGGGAAACTTTTGGACACCATGCTTTTGGCATGTGCAGACTGGAACATTTTTACCCTTTTTATTATTCTTTGAAATGCATTGCACACACTCATCCTCTCCTTTCCTTTCTTACTGGGAAATTGGGTCTCTATAGGTGCACTCATTGTTTTGTTTTCTTTCTCAACTGCTGTGCACTCACAGTCTCTATTTTGAATATGATCTTCTTTAGATTCAGGACTGGTATCAAGGATAGGATCTATAGTAGTCATACACTCATCTAATGGTTTATTGACAAGCCTATCAGCAACCTCACTCATTGGATAAATGTATTTGTTGTTATATGGAGGTGGAGTAGCCCTGTAGCCTATGCCTTCTTTTGGTTTAACCTGAGATTTTACCCTATCTTTAAATTGGACTTCCATTAGGTGTTCCAGCTTTTGATTAGCCAATTTGAAGTTACCTAGATCTATATTAACAGATTCTAGTTTCTTATTAGCCTCTAACACCTTTTGTTCAGTCTCTTCTACCTTTTTATTTAGGGATTCTATTTTCTTATTTAGCTCCTTTTTCTCCCACTCATGATATGTTCTATCATGTCCCATTTGAATCTCATTATCCTTATAGTCATTTATCTATTTTTCAAGATCTTTTATGGCTTGCATGTATTCATATCTCCTCTCTTCCATCTTAGCTAGATTTTGCACATGCTCTCATTGTGATCTCTGTACTTTTTAACCATATTTTTGCATGTTTGAGAGCAGAGTTTAGAATTTACCTCAGTTGGTAGTTCAGTGGAGGAGACATTTGATGTTTTTGCCATTAGAGCTTGATTTTGAAACTCTTCCTCTGTCTGATCACTCCAGTCAAACACATTGTCTTCTTGAGAGACAAGTGCCTGTGATGATGAAGGTTGATTAGTCTGCTGAGGCCTTGATGATTGTTGACTTTGAGATCTGCATTCTCTGGCAAAGTGGCCAAGCTTATGACATTTAAAACACTCAACTTTTGACTTATCAAAAGCTGGTTTGCCTTCTGTGCTGGCTTGAAAGTTAGTCCTGCCAGTTCTTTTAGGAAACCTTTTGGCCCTCATGGTCAGCATTGCATGTTGCCACTTCAGATCCATCTCTTCAAGATCATCTGGATGAATCTGTTCTAGATCTTCAACATTTAGTGCAAACAGTCCATCATTGGCAACAAAAGCCTCATAGTGAGCTTCAGTAGAGTTACCATCACCACCTGAAAAGGAATCACTGCAATTAGATTTTTCAGATGACAGAAGAGCAGTATTGTGGTTATAAGAAAGAGATTTCTTTTTAGTATCAATCTTAGTCTCAAATACTCTCAAACTGTTATACAGATCATCTAGTTCTATTTCATCAAGAGTATCTTTTGTTCTCCATTGGGCAGCATAAACTGTCCATTCTTCTCCAAGAGATCTGAGAAACTTTCTGTTGACCTCATCTTGATCCAGGCTGACTTTTGCACTTTCCAGTTCACTTATCAGTTTGTTGAACCTGTCAAAGATTTGAGTAAGGTTTTCATTCTTGCCACCAGAAAAGTTCTCATACTGCTGTTTCAAAAGATCCTTTTGATTTCTCTTGGTACTGGCATTACCAGCAAATCTTTTCTCTAAAGCATTCCAAAGAGAATGAGCAGTATAAAACTTTTTGAACTGATGTTGATAAGCATTAGGAATGGCTATTTGTAGAAGTGTAAGAGCTTTCACTTCATTCATTCTAGCCTTTCTTTCAAGTTCAGTTTTTGGAGGAGTTTTGACTGGTTTTCCCTCATCATCAAGTTCTGGATCAACTACAGGAGGAAATTCAACAGCTTCTCATATGACATAATCAATGAATTGAATATGCTGTTGAATCCTGAGTTTCCACATCTCAAACTCAGTGCACTTTTAGTCCTTGCCCAGATCCACTGCTGCTATTATCAAATTCCATTGCAAAAGATTAAAAAATTTAAAAGAAAGCTTTCGACTTTGAAAAACAAAGAACGATGGTGGCTCTGATACCACTTGTCAAGATCTTAACTTCACTAACCAAGACTAACTGATTTGAATTTATCAGAGTATAAATCAATAATCTTGCTTTGAATCAAAGTTTAATTAAGAAGTTTGCGGAATAACACTCAATTATTTTAACAAAAGCTTCCAGAATCAAATAACAAATAAACACAAGTAATAATCACAACTGCTTGTATTGCTGACTTCAATGATTACAATCACCTCTAATCTGTTTGATTAGACGAAGAACACAAATTGTTCTTAGGGTTTTACAACCTTAGAGGCTTATGAAAACTTAAACAAAAAGCAATTACAATCTTGAATACGCAGAAACTCCTGTTGAATAGAAAAACCTATTCTATGTATTTATAATGCTTTTCTGATTTGTTTCCTTGAAGGACTCTGACTTCTCTGATAGCAGATATGCTGGAATCTTTATGAAGATATCGTTTCATGAATATCAATACTTTCTGTTTATGAAACCGTTGAGCAGCTTGAATCTCTTAGCAGTTTGAGCAGAGCAACTTGAGTGAAATGCTCTGGCAGCATGAACTTTTGTACTAGCAGCTCGAGATTCTTTAACTAACAACATGAACTTTGTATTTACACAGAAATTCTACTAACAGTCTGAGAAGTCTAACTAACAGTTTGAACTACTTAGAATATTTCCCAACATACCGGCAGACACGGATTAAACTAAATAACCTAAGCAAGCAAGTAACGACAACTAAAGTATATGAAACAAACTAACGGAAGCAGATTTAAATCAGAACTAACTTAAGTAAAGATAAATAACGATAATAGATTAAATTACGAAACACTTATATTACGAAAGCGTCACCCACTTGGAATAAGAAAACTATAATTAATTGGCTATGGATTGAATTGGCCGACTAAAAACAAATCGGATCACCGATTATAAATTCAATTAAGCTCGGATTTTGGTTTAATTTACCGATTATTTAATTACTTGAAGTTATAATATTTAATCTTTATAACCATGTGATGAAAACAAAGTAACTCATCAAAACTCCAATATCAACCAATCAATCTTATAATCGCAACACAATGCCTAAAGATAATCGATCCATACCGAAATCCAACAAATTAACTTCGTCACTTTAAAAATCAAACTTTACGATTTATCAACCCTATTATCGCAACACAATGCATAAAAATTAACAAATGCATAAAATTCTAGTTTAACAATCAACTATCAAATCATTATCGAAATATAATGCCTAGAAGAGATAATCAACTATTATATTTTCATTTAAAGCATTTTCTTTTTAAAACGCAAATTTAATTAACACTTTGTTTTCGCAAAACAATGCTAAAAGATTAATAAAAATTTGATTTTTAACAAGAAAACATGAAATAATCAACAATCCAAAAAATATAAAACAAAACCCATTAATCAATCCAATAATATACCAATTAATACATAGAATCCATCATCCAAAGCGGATGAACGAGAAAACTACTCACTAATCATACTAAAACCCGAAATTAAACTCAAATAAATAAAAATCATTATGAAATCAGAAAGTTTAAGGAACGAGTGTACCAAATCTATAGCTATCCGTGCGAAATTAAACTCCAAAACTTGAACCGAATGCTTGAAAACTTCAATAAATCGAAACCCTAAGCTAAACTATGATTAAAATACGTGAAAGATGAAAGAAAGCTCTGAAAATCGCCCTAAGTCGTGTCTGAATCGCGCAAATCGACGCTGGAATCGCACCGAATGCTTGTGAATCCAAGAAAATCGAAAACCTCCACTAATCTATGATTAACTATCAGTGAAATTCGAAGAAAAACGTAAGTAAAAATCTCTGCTAATCTCCCAAAAATCGATGATCACGGCTGCTGCGAACTAGGGTTTAAAAAACGAATTTCGTGGGTTGGGCTTCTTAAGCGGTCGCGTAGGGTTAACTCACGCGGCCGCGCAGCTGTGTTGATTGGTCTTACACCACCTTGGCTACATGGTCTTGTAAAAAACTGTTTACGCGGCCGCGTGAAAGAAAGCTACACGACCGCGTAGGGCAATTTTCAGCAAATCGTCGAATTTGATCGGGGCAGCTAAGCGGACTTCAGATCTTCGTTCTTTTGGCCTAGATTTTCGTTCCAATGTCGACTTAACGGCTTCTGACCTGCGAAACACAAATATTAATAAAAATCAGTATCTTTTCACGCATTTCGGTCTGAAAACCACCCAATATGCAAGGGAAATGATACAAAATATATGTATAAATATGCACATATCATCAACCATCTCAATGTTGTTCTCGGTAGACAGCAGAATTAAGAGTTTCATTCTACAGTTTTGATGCTTTCTTCTTCCATGTGTGTTTGACTGAAATTCTCAACTTCCCTTTGCAAATTAATGCTTCCATCCTCCAATTATATTGATCTTTCTTGAGAGAGAGTGTGTGTGTTGTAGGTCGATGTTGGACTGATAGAACAATATGTTAATGCCCCCCCCCCCCCCCCCCCCCCGCTGTTGTTGTTGCATAGGTAAGAATTCATCAAGATTTATATGGAATTTCTGTGTATTCACCATCTCATCTTTCTTTAATTATATCACAACCCAAAACTTTTCTTAATTACCTAACTGTTAGATGTTTCTATGACCTTTGTTTGAAATGGATCCCTTAAATAATCTCATGATTAGTATCGGTTTAAATTGCCTCAATGAGATTCAATCTTTCTAATTTTCAAATGGAATCATATTTTTAAACGACCTTACTTCTTGCTTAAGCTTTTGCACCTTATATGGGTTTGCCCATAAATTTCATTTGATTGCCACGTGACATTTGTTGTTGTTGTTGTGGGTTGTGTTTTTTTTTTTCTTATCAAAACTAAGTCATTGTAGTTTATCATTAGCTTTTAATAATACATAGTTTTATAATCTTATTCTTTTCCAGATTTATACTATTTTGTTTAACACCAATTTTATATTTACTTTTGGTGTTACTCATTATCTCAGTCATCAAAATGATGAAACTCCCATTTTAACCTTGATTTTGGTTTCTTATAGTAAGATAGATATTTTGGTGAGGGTAATAATGTCATTTTCTTTAACAACCCAATTACAGTCATTTTTAAATCATGTCTTTTCTGTCACTAATTTACAGCTTTTCAATTAATGTTCAAGATACAACTTCTTATACATACATTCCTCTTACCTTCTCTTGATATCACAGTCTCTGTGGGTAAATATTGTTCATCCTTTCAACAGCACATGTAATTTTTGTTCAATGATACCGTTCATGAATTTTTTTTATGTTAGTTGACATAAGAATTTTTACATTCATAAATGCTTCATCATAAATGTCTCTCAGCTTCTCTTCTGTGTTTTCTTTGCCCCTGATGCAATAAATACGTTTATCATTTGCATTTTCCAGTTTAGAAACACGAAATGTGTTTTTTTTGTCATTTCTAGACTTCATTCTTTCTGATTCTGTTTTTTTTTTTTTTTTACATTTTTCTCAATTCTTTTTTGACTCTTGGTTACTTTTCTTTTAAATGATAATGTTACTTCTTAACCTTAAGGATTTTGTTTCTCCTGACTATTTTTGGTTCATTTCTCTTTGTAAAAGCAACCTTACAAGCTATATGTTATGACCAACATTAATTTTTATGGGTAAATATTTTTACATGACATTTTACATTTATGATATGGTTGAATTTGCAAACATACTTTTTCCTATAAAATACCGGTTCTCCTTGGAGTTTTACGGTTATCGAGCTTCATAGCAACTTAACTTATTATCTGTGAAGGTAATTTTTAAAATTATGGTTGCTTAGGTATACATTTTTCCTTTTTTTTCTTTCAAGTATTTTACTGATACACTTGCTGTTTCATGATTTAATATGGCTTTTGCAATCGGTCATGTGTATATATTGATCATTTATAAAGTGAAATTAATTAGATTTTGCTGCTTACTTTGTATTTTCAAATTGTGTCAAAAAATGAGAGACAAAAGGAAGTGTCAAGTTGATGATATTGAATCATCAATGTTTATTGACCCATTGATTGTTGAGGATGGAAGTCAACTAGATTCATCATCTATACAACAAGGCAAAAACAGAAATAAATTAGAAACTGGTTTGGAACCTTTTAATGCAAATGCTATGGTTGTTCAGTCCACATCCACTATGGATCACGAAACCATTGGAGACACTACTGTAAATAACGATGTTCATAAGGATGCTATGTTGGATTCTGAGAGAATCTTTCATCTGAAAGATAATATTCAACCGCCACGAACAATAGAAAAATAAAAAAGGAGGCTTATAATTCAGCTAATTCGGCTCAATCATTCATTACTTCGATGGAGCGTGGTTTCTCCTCTCCACTTTGTTCAGTTGTGTTTACAAAGCAACAAGATAATGAGCATGTTTGGCATGCTAAATTACAAAAATCTGATTCGTTACAACATTTCAATCTTCGTAAAACAAAGGAATGTTCTCAACCAAAGGCAGTTCATTCATGTGCTCCTGCTAATGATGAAGGACTACCATCAAATTTCGTGTCATCTTCGCGTTCATTTAGTAATTTAGTGTTCTTAAATCTTTTAATAGTTTATACTACCTATATGCTCATATTCCTAATATATGGATGTATTGTTTCAATTTAATGATTTGATTAATATGGATGAAACATGAACAAATCTTGTGAAAAAAAGTATGGTTGAACAAATTTCTAAGACAAAGAAATCTACCAAACCAAGACTGGTATACATGACCAAATATGATAAAAGGCAACAACAACATTTGGATCAACTTATAGCACAAGGTAAACAAAAAAAACTACAGCAGTATTTTTTTGTTTATTGAGCAGCTCACAGAGGATTCACTTTTGTCTACTACTATTATTCATTTTATAACTGTTAATAAATTTGTTATATTCTGACTATTGTAGGCCAAAGTCAAAAGAAGCAATATCCTCTTCTATATTTCTACAAATGATCAAACAAACGAATGTTTTCATCAATTTCCTTCTGGAAATAAGAGACGATCAAAAGGTGAATATTTATAAGAAAAAATGCACCTTGCTATTACGTGACATAGAAGAAAAAAAAAATGCACATTGCTTTTACATGACAATTAATTTATACATCTATCTTTATTACTTGCTAATGTCAGGTATTAATGAAGGTCAGTCGGGTTCTTCCTACAACCATAGTCAATCAAATCGTGACACAACACACAATGTACGACCAAATGATGAGCTTGAACAACAAAAATTATTGCATCTTACACCTAATAGTCAAGAATTCTCAGGTACTTTTTTATCCATATCGTACTGCATTATTTTTTATGCTTAACTATGAGTAATAACATGTTTTGCTAACCTTTGCAAATCTTCTATCTTTTCACTTCTTTGTTGTTTGCTTGGTCAAATATTCAGTCAACAATTTTTCTCATTTCACAAACTCCTAAATATTTGATTTACAGGATTACAAAGATGTGTTCATTGACGTTTTTTAATTAAATTTTATTGTTTATATTTTTTTATGTTTTTCATTCTTATTATCATATTTAATAACACTCTTGAATGATATATAGAGTTAGTAACATGAACAACTTATTAATTTCTATAAAACTTTAAAGATGACTCATTTAATCACATGTTATCTATTACTCATGTGGATACAACATTATAAATTGATGATGGTTGTTTTGTTAGAAAAACATTCATAATGACATTATGACAATTTAGTTAATTATTTTACTATCTAACGTACGTTGTGATTATCTCCAACATCCAACATTTGTTTCAATCCATTCCATTAGTCTAAGATATTTCTTCTATGTGTTATTTCTTAATTTTATATACAGGTCTATCATCAATTTATCTTGATCTAGGTGATTGTGATCAAGTGTGTGAGCATTGTAAAGCAACCTTCTGGTATGAGGAACACCTTAAAGTGTTCTTTAGAGATCGAAAGGTTCGATACAGTCGTTGTTGTGGTGGAGGAAAGGTTGTCTTGCCAGTCGACGAAGAGCCGCCTAATTACATTAAAGATTTGTTCAGAAATAAGCACTTCTTAGACAACAAACGGGCATACAACCAAATGTTTAGTATGACTTCATTTGGTGCTCACGTCGATGAATCAATCAACAATGGAAGAAGTCCTTATGTATTCAAAGTCTCTGGACAGATTTATCATTGGATCGGAACGTTATGCCCAATGGAAGGAGATCCTCCACGGTTCTTGTAGTTATATATATATATATATATACATATATATATATATATATATATATATATATATATATATATATATATATATATATATATATATATATATATATATATATATATATATATATATATATATATAGACACACACACACACACACACACACACACAGACACAGACACAGAATGAGGTTAATAACAAGATGCTTAACTTTGGTGGGGAGGAATCTCGAAAATTAAGCTCTGATATTGTGCAAGGGCTGATTACTTTCTTAAATGAAAAAAATGGTTTGGTTTAGCTATTCAGAACGGCTAGAGATAAATGCGCAGAGAAGTATACGTTATATAGTACACCTGGAATTTGCCAATACGAGGTCCCTACTTCTCAAACACTTGGGGCTATTGTCTTTGGAGATGTCCAGAGAAGTCAAAATGATTATGATGTCATTATTGAATTACGACAAGGAACGCCTCAAAGAATTAACAAGCTTCATCCATCATATATGTCACTTCAGTTCCCTTTACTAGTTTATATACGGTCAACCAGGTTTTCATCCAAAGCTCAAGTTAATCAACTTAAATCAATCTGAATCTAGGAGAAGTAGAAGGTTAACAATGAACATGTATTATGCTTACGTGTTGCATGATCGCTTAAACCTTTATGGACTACTACCAAGATGAGCCATGTTGTTCCAACAATATGTGGTCAGCGCTTATTGCAGCATAGAGCTAAACAGAAAACTACATGATATTAGAAATGAATATTTGTCAGGATTATATGATGCAGTTACAAGGGGAAATCGTGATGGCTCGAATGTTGGAACAAGAACAATTTTGCCCGCTTCTTTCACTGGGAGTCCACGATAGCTATTTGTCGTGTTTATGGAAATCCACAATTTTTCATTACATTCACTTGTAATGTAAAATGGCCAGAGATCAAATATCCAAAATTGACTCCAGCAGATAGAGTTGATATCGTAGATCGAGTTTTTGAGATGAAGGTTCGACAAAAATTTCTTATATACATAGAGGTTCGATTGGGAACTTCTATGCACCGAGGCACAAAGGCACTCGCACGGTCCGTTGGATGAATATAATTTGTGGTTTAGATCAGGTGGCATAATGGTAAATAAATTGAATTTTCTCTTTTCAGGCTGCACCCCATGAAAAAGACGGAGGGGCAAAAGAGTCATTGTGCACCCCTCTTTTATTTTGAAAGAGCAACCGTCTCCTTGATTACAACTTCCGCATACTTCTCCCAACTAATTGACCGAAGCGACATTCAAGGGATTGATACGAATCTTCCAAAAAATTGTGAAAATTCGCGGTTAATCCTCTTAATAAATCGATAAGAGCAAATGAAGTCTACTAAATCATCTATTCTGAAGTCGAAGCTCCAGGTATGCATCTTATTGATAGAGGTTGCAGGTATGCATCTTTAATGGTGATATCCGAAAACCCATTAGGGTGCATCTTATGAACAGCATTTGCGTAGTCGATTTAACATTAAGAAGTCAAAAGTAGTTCGATATATGCACTAATTTTCGTTTTTTCTGAAGCCCTAATTGTTTTCATAGGGTGTGATGTTCATTGGAACATACCCAGTACCCAGGTCTATGTACAATGCAAGTTTTTTAAAGTCTAGAGTTATATGTTTTACCAGTTATACTTTGAAGTTAGAATGCAACAGTTTTAATGTAACATCCTTGGAATTAAATTATTGTATTTGAAGTTATTAAGTTTTAATATGTAATTTAAGTTGAATTATGGAAGTTGGTACGTAATTTGGATTAATTATAAAGTTTGTTGCATATTATGGAAAATTAGAATTTTAAATTATTAAGTGAAAATAATTATTAATTATTAAGGATAATAAATAAAAGATAGAAATCTTTTATTTTATAAATCAGTATTTAATGGAACCGGTTAAGTTGAGGGACTAAAGGTGTTAAAATGGAATTTTGAAATAAAAGACCAAAGGTCTTTCATTTCCAACTATTACACTCTCTCACTAGAAATATCTCTCCCATCTCTCGGCTCTCTCTCTCTAAAATATTCAAGATCATCAAAACTTGGAAATTGAAGCTGAAAATTTGGATTCAAGTAACAAGGAAGGATCTATCAACACTGCTATCATCGAATCAAGGTAAACATTACTTAAACTCTCTAAAATTAAGAGTTTTTGGTCGGTTTTTGATGAAAACCGAGCCATAGATTTGGAATAGCAAATGCTAATGCATGTACGATCAAGTTGTAGATTTGTTTAAGTCTAGTGTATGAGATGTTGTATAGTGAATTTCAGCTTCTGATTCGAGCTATAAGTATGATTTTTGAGATTTGTGTGTGTTCTTAGTGTGTGTTCGATGGATGAACAAAAATGGTCAAAAATGATGTAATTTGGTACATAAAGGTGTTAATATTAGTGTTAAAAGTGTTGAAAATAGATGTATTTTAGTTGGCATAATTTATTTCATGCAAGGAAATAAGTACAAAAATGATGGGATTAAGTCTGGAAAATATATAAAACTGCACAAGTTCGAATACAGTAGATCCGAATTCGGATCCGAGAGGAACTCGGATCTGGTCCGAATTCGGATGGGTCCGAACCTCTGATGTACAAAACAGAAAATATTTACAAGTGTTGTAATTCGGATGGGTCCGAATTCGGATGTGGTCCGAAGTTAGCATGAGGTTCGATTCTAATTAATGGTCCGAATTTGACCATTATCCGAAATTGTATTGGTCCGAATTTACAAAAGATCCGAATTGGGACTTATATGTATGTGGACCGAATTGGGAATCATGTGGGATCCGAACTGGAGTCCGAATTCGGGTGGGATCCGAATTCGGACATGGATCCGAAATTGGGATCAAAAATGGTAAAAAACTTATAAAAAAATTAAGTTTTATGGAATTAAACAAGATATTAACACAATGTGTTGTTACAAATGACTTACAGGTCCCTTGTGGTGTTGTTTAACCCACAGTGGGGTACTTGGTTGATCCGGTTGAAATTCCGAGGAGAAATAAAATTTGATTAAAGATAAAAACGCACCCACTGTGAGTACCTTTGATTTTTAACATGTCTGCATCTGCTTTATGTTTGCATTGCCTGCTGAGGCCTGTTGTTTCATGTTCGTTTGGCATTCTACTAACATGCGTTTATGTTGATGCACATTCATATTTGTTGCATGTCCGTTCATTTGTTGTGCATCCTTTCGATGGACCTGCGTGGTCGCATCTGTACTATGATGTTACTGTGCTATATGACCAAGAGTTTGACACCTCTGTGGTCAGGATAGACAGTAGGTCATCCCCGATGTAATGTCTGCCTCAGATGGTTGGTTGTTCTTATGCCGAGTGTCAGCTCGAAGGAGCTGCGGCTCAGGTTTGCGTATCTGGGATACGTGTGGAGTATACGGTATGTGTTACCGCGGATACTCTGGGGGCATCATAAAGATTTGTAGAATGTGTGAAAATCATCTGGTATTCACTAAGCTTTAGCTTACCCTTTCAGTTGTTATATTTTTTACAGGAAAAGGGAAATCCGCTGCGGGACCATCTAGCTAGGAAATCTATTGAAGTGATTGAAGATTTCTACCGTTTTCTTTGGTATTTGGATTATGGAATTATTGTTGTAATAAATTTGGGATAATGTAAAATGTTTGAGTATGTAGACTTAGACATGTAACCTTGTAGCACCGTAGGGTGTTAGATTCAGTTGTAATACTTTAAATTTATGTACTTTAATGCTTCCGCGCTATTATTAAGCTATCAGATCATTATGTTATGTGTTTGTTGGTGATTAATCCTGGGTGAATGGTAATTGGTGGTTAATGTGGCAAGGGTGTCACAACGTATGGTATCAGAGCAGTAGTTTGAGATTCAAGTGTCCGTGAGGTCTTGGTCTCAAACATTAAGTGTTGACATGTAGTGATACTAAGTAATGATCTGAACTAAGATAGGTTACGATCTAGTAATCATAAGAATATTGACTATCATACGGGACAATTGGGTGGTGTCTGTAAATAAATGACATGTTACTAAATAAGTTATATGTTTCATATTTCAGAACATGTCTGGAGGAGGAATGACACCAGAAGAGACGAGAGAAATGATGCTAGCCATGATGGCTGAGCAAAATCGGATGATTCAGGACCAGTTTCGGTCTCGAGATGAGGCCGAAGCTAAACGAAGAGAAGATAAGAGAAAGAATAAGGAAAGAGAGGGAAACGATGACGAGCAAGGTGACAACACTGGGTCATCAAATAAGCCCAGGGGTTGTCGTTTCAAGGACTTTAAGGGAAATGGAGCAGTTGAATTTACTGGATTGGGTGATGCTGTTACTGCACTGGAGTGGATAACAGCTACAGAAAGGACTTTCCGAATCAGCGATTGTGCTGAGAAGGATATGGTCCGATTCGCTACTGCCATGTTCACCAAAGACGCAATAATGTGGTGGAACTCGATGGTGAATGCACTAACAATGGAGAAGGTTGCTGTAATGAAATGGGCTAAGTTCACTGAAGTTTTCACTCAGCAGTACTGCCCGGCCGATGAGCGCCGAAGACTTGAAGCAAAGTTTATGACGCTAATTCAGGGGACTAAGTCTGTGTCCCAGTACGCTGTAGAGTTCACGAGGCTGAGTTTGTTCGCGCCTCATCAAGTAGATACCGAGGAGAGGAAAGTGACCAGGTTTGAGGCTGGTCTTGATTTGGAGATTCGAAGGATGATGAGTAATGTACGCTACCCCACGTTTGCTGATTTACTGGAGGCCGCCAGGAATGTGGAACAGATCTTGGGTATGTCGGGATACGTGATGGGATCCGCTGCTGCTTCAGTCAACCCAACTCAACCTTCACCACCGAAACGCCAACGCGAAGGAGGTTATTCTGGTTCTTCACGATCATCGCAGTACTCGCCGCAACGGTCCTTCCGTCGACAGTCTAGTTCTTCCGGTCGTGCTCGTGCATACTCTATCAACACCGAGCCACAGTATTGTAACAAGTGTCATCTGGAACACTTCGGCAAGTGCACCAACGGGCGTGCGTGTTTTTGCTGCGGAGAGTTGGGCCACTTTCAAAATGAATGCCCACGGAGATCTGATGCTTGCCATAAGTGTGGAGTATGGGGGCACTATAGTCGGAATTGTCGAAAGAATGCTCCAGCAGTTGCTGCTCCAACATCAACACGATCTTCAGGAGGTTCAAGCGGCGGTTCAGTTAACCGAGGTCGGGGTCAGTCACAAAGGGCACCAGCTCGTGCCTTTCAAATTACTGCAGAAGAGGCTAGGGAAAACCCGGAGGTGGTCACGGGTATGTTTATTGTAAACTCTTTACCTGCACGAGTTCTTTTCGATTCGGGTGCCAATCGCTCGTTTGTATCTACTATGTTTGCACAACAACTTGCCATGCCTTTGTCTAAGCTATCTGCTGTACTAGATATTGAAACTGCTAGCAACACCTTAGTCAAAGTAGATCATGTATACCGTAATTGCACTTTAGTGATTGAAGATGTAGTCTTCAATTTGGACTTGATTCCGATCGAGTTCAGTGAATTTGATGTAATTATTGGGATGGATTGGTTGATAGAGAACGAAGCCCATATAGTGTGTAAGAAGCGTATGATCAAGATAACTACTCCGGAGGGGCGTGAGATCTGTATTTATGGGGATAGGAGAAGTGGGGATCTGTGTTTGTTGACTGTTGCAAAAGCTCGAAAGCTTGTTGCAAAGGGATGTGACGCCTACCTGGCATATGCTATAGATGCCAAGGCTGAGAAGAAGACGTTGGCCGATGTGCCTGTTGTTTCACAATTCCCGGATGTGTTTCCGGAAGACTTGTCTGGCGTGCCGCTTGAGAGACAAGTGGAATTTAGAATTGATCTGATCCCTGGAGCTGCACCGGTAGCTCGTTCTCCTTATCGCCTCCAGGAGTTGTTGGACAAGGTCTTTATACGACCAAGTTCATCGCCGTGGGGAGCCCCTGTTTTGTTTGTGAAAAAGAAGGATGGTACAATGCGAATGTGCATTGATTACCGGGAATTGAATAAACTGACTGTTAAGAACAAGTATCCGCTGCCGAGGATAGACGATTTGTTCGATCAATTACATGGGGCGAGTGTCTTTTCTAAGATTGACTTGAGGTCGGGATATCATCAGTTAAAAGTTAGAGAGGAAGATGTGCCTAAGACAGCTTTTAGGACACGTTACGGGCATTACGAGTTTCTGGTCATGCCTTTTGGGTTGACCAATGCCCCGGCTGTTTTTATGGATTTAATGAACCGAGTTTGTAGACTGATGTTAGATAAGTCGGTGATTGTGTTCATCGACGATATTCTGGTGTATTCAAAGTCTGAGGCCGAACATGCTGATCATTTAAGGGAATTGCTGGAACTGCTAAGAAAAGAGAAGTTGTATGCCAAGTTCTCAAAATGTGAGTTTTGGCTACAACAGATTCAGTTTTTAGGGCATGTGATATCGGGGGCCGGAATTTCTGTAGATCCAGCTAAAGTAGAAGCGGTGAGAAATTGGGAGTCGCCTCGTTCAGCTACTGAAGTCAGAAGTTTTCTGGGGCTGGCGGGCTATTATCGGAGGTTTATTAAGGATTTTTCAAAGATTGCAGTCCCTTTAACTATGTTAACAAAGAAGAATGCACCTTTTGTCTGGGAAACCGTGCAGCAAGAGGCGTTTGATGTTTTGAAGAAAACGTTAAGTGAAGCACCGATACTTGCCCTACCAGAGGGTAATGAGGACTTTGTTGTATACACAGATGCTTCAAGGTTGGGACTTGGTGCAGTATTGATGCAACGTGGAAAAGTTATAGCTTATGCTTCGAGACAGTTAAAGCAACATGAGAAGAATTACTCAACTCATGATCTTGAGTTGACAGCAGTCACATTTGCATTGAAGTTGTGGAGACACTATCTCTATGGAACTAAGTGTCAGTTATACACGGATCATAAGAGCCTGAAGTACATATTCAGCCAGAAAGAACTTAACATGAGACAGAGACGTTCGATGGAACTAATAAAGGATTATGACTGTGAAATCCTTTACCATCCTGGAAAGGCTAACGTGGTAGCCGATGCTTTGAGTCGCAAAGCATATGCCAAGGATTGTTGTTATATGCTGACGTCTACTATGCTGACCTCCACTATTATTGATGATGTCAAGGCCGCTCAAGAGGAAGCCTTGAAAGACGAAAATGTTGGTGCTGAGGATATAAGAGCACAGATTAAGGATATGGAAACAAGTGAATCGGGTTTGAAAGGTATATATGGGAGAATCTGGGTGCCAAAGTATGGAGGCATGAGAAATGTGATAATAGAAGAAGCTCATCAGTCTAAGTTTTCTGTACATCCCGGGAGCACAAAGATGTACAACGAGCTGAAAGCAGACTTCTGGTGGCCCGGATTAAAGAAAGATATCGGACAGTATGTGGAGAGATGCCGAACTTGTCGGTTAGTGAAAGCCGAACATCAGCAGCCATATGGTAGTTTGCAACCGCTTCCCATTCCGGAATGGAAGTGGGAACATATCACAATGGACTTTGTCACGAAGTTGCCGAAAACTAGGCGTCAACACGATGCGGTGTGGGTAATTGTTGATAGATTAACCAAGTCGGCACACTTCATTCCCATAAGAGAGAGTTATTCACTGGAAAAGTTAGCACAGATCTACTTGGACGAGATAGTTGCTAGACATGGAGTACCGAAGTCCATTGTATCGGATCGGGACAGCCGATTTACTTCCAACTTTTGGTCGGCTTTACAAGAAGGGTTAGGAACGAGGATAGCAATGAGTACGGCTTACCGTCCACAAACCGATGGTCAAAGTGAAAGGACCATCCTAACACTCGAAGATATGATGCGGTCGTGTGTGTTGGACCTTGGTGGTAATTGGGATGACCATTTACCATTGATAGAATTTTCATATAACAACAGTTACCATGCGACAATCAAGAAAGCGCCGTTTGAGGCATTGTATGGGAGAAGATGTAGGACTCCTACGTGTTGGAGGGAAACCGGTGAAACGCCGATTGCTGGGCCGGCATTATTGCAAGAAACAAATGAAAAGATTCAATTGGTAAGACAGAATATGAAGGCGGCCCAGGATCGCCAGAAAAGTTATTACGATAGAAGGCACAAACCAATCAGCTTTGAGGTAGATGATTGGGTGTATCTGAAAGTATCACCAATGAGGGGTGTTACTCGTTTCGTGAAGAGAGGCAAGCTGGCTCCGAGATTTGTTGGGCCATTTAAGATAATAGAAAAAGTTGGAAACCAGTCATATCGTTTAGAGTTGCCGGAAGAAATGTCGGGCATACATCCGGTGTTCCATGTGGGAAATCTCAGGAAGTCATTCACTGCCGAAAACGAAGATTGGGCAGATCACACTGAATTGCAAATTGACGAAAGGCTCCGGTATATTGAAGAGCCGGAGTGTGTGTTTGATACGAAAGTGAAGAAATTGAGAAGTAAAGAAATAGAGATGGTGCTGGTACGTTGGAAGCATCACAAAGGAGCAAATCATACGTGGGAGCCTAAGTCTGAGATGTTAAAGAAATATCCGCAACTTTTTGGATCCGAGTAACTTCGAGGACGAAGTTTAGCGTGGTGGAGCCCATGCTGTAACATCCTTGGAATTAAATTATTGTATTTGAAGTTATTAAGTTTTAATATGTAATTTAAGTTGAATTATGGAAGTTGGTACGTAATTTGGAATAATTATAAAGTTTGTTGCATATTATGGAAAATTAGAATTTTAAATTATTAAGTGAAAATAATTATTAATTATTAAGGATAATAAATAAAAGATAGAAATCTTTTATTTTATAAATCAGTATTTAATGGAACCGGTTAAGTTGAGGGACTAAAGGTGTTAAAATGGAATTTTGAAATAAAAGACCAAAGGTCTTTCATTTCCAACTATTACACTCTCTCACTAGAAATATCTCTCCCATCTCTCGGCTCTCTCTCTCTAAAATATTCAAGATCATCAAAACTTGGAAATTGAAGCTGAAAATTTGGATTCAAGTAACAAGGAAGGATCTATCAACACTGCTATCATCGAATCAAGGTAAACATTACTTAAACTCTCTAAAATTAAGAGTTTTTGGTCGGTTTTTGATGAAAACCGAACCATAGATTTGGAATAGCAAATGCTAATGCATGTACGATCAAGTTGTAGATTTGTTTAAGTCTAGTGTATGAGATGTTGTATAGTGAATTTCAGCTTCTGATTCGAGCTATAAGTATGATTTTTGAGATTTGTGTGTGTTCTTAGTGTGTGTTCGATGGATGAACAAAAATGGTCAAAAATGATGTAATTTGGTACATAAAGGTGTTAATATTAGTGTTAAAAGTGTTGAAAATAGATGTATTTTAGTTGGCATAATTTATTTCATGCAAGGAAATAAGTACAAAAATGATGGGATTAAGTCTGGAAAATATATAAAACTGCACAAGTTCGAATACAGTAGATCCGAATTCGGATCCGAGAGGAACTCGGATCTGGTCCGAATTCGGATGGGTCCGAACCTCTGATGTACAAAACAGAAAATATTTACAAGTGTTGTAATTCGGATGGGTCCGAATTCGGATGTGGTCCGAAGTTAGCATGAGGTTCGATTCTAATTAATGGTCCGAATTTGACCATTATCCGAAATTGTATTGGTCCGAATTTACAAAAGATCCGAATTGGGACTTATATGTATGTGGACCGAATTGGGAATCATGTGGGATCCGAACTGGGGTCCGAATTCGGGTGGGATCCGAATTCGGACATGGATCCGAAATTGGGATCAAAAATGGTAAAAAAAAAAACTTATAAAAAAATTAAGTTTTATGGAATTAAACAAGATATTAACACAATGTGTTGTTACAAATGACTTACAGGTCCCTTGTGGTGTTGTTTAACCCACAGTGGGGTACTTGGTTGATCCGGTTGAAATTCCGAGGAGAAATAAAATTTGATTAAAGATAAAAACGCACCCACTGTGAGTACCTTTGATTTTTAACATGTCTGCATCTGCTTTATGTTTGCATTGCCTGCTGAGGCCTGTTGTTTCATGTTCGTTTGGCATTCTACTAACATGCGTTTATGTTGATGCACATTCATATTTGTTGCATGTCCGTTCATTTGTTGTGCATCCTTTCGATGGACCTGCGTGGTCGCATCTGTACTCTGATGTTACTGTGCTATATGACCAAGAGTTTGACACCTCTGTGGTCAGGATAGACAGTAGGTCATCCCCGATGTAATGTCTGCCTCAGATGGTTGGTTGTTCTTATGCCGAGTGTCAGCTCGAAGGAGCTGCGGCTCAGGTTTGCGTATCTGGGATACGTGTGGAGTATACGGTATGTGTTACCGCGGATACTCTGGGGGCATCATAAAGATTTGTAGAATGTGTGAAAATCATCTGGTATTCACTAAGCTTTAGCTTACCCTTTCAGTTGTTATATTTTTACAGGAAAAGGGAAATCCGCTGCGGGACCATCTAGCTAGGAAATCTATTGAAGTGATTGAAGATTTCTACCGTTTTCTTTGGTATTTGGATTATGGAATTATTGTTGTAATAAATTTGGGATAATGTAAAATGTTTGAGTATGTAGACTTAGACATGTAACCTTGTAGCACCGTAGGGTGTTAGATTCAGTTGTAATACTTTAAATTTATGTACTTTAATGCTTCCGCGCTATTATTAAGCTATCAGATCATTATGTTATGTGTTTGTTGGTGATTAATCCTGGGTGAATGGTAATTGGTGGTTAATGTGGCAAGGGTGTCACATTTAACCCAGGGTTTTGGCTCTGTTTATGCATTTTATAGAATGCACCATATGATAGCTGTTGTAGTGTTTAGTTCATTTGAACTTTGATATATACATTATTGTCTGTAATACGCATTCTTGGAGCCCTAGATTTCAGTTTTTTTTAGAGTTTGAAGTTAAAGTGTGCATAGCTAACCTGCTTCAGATCCTTAGTGATCCTCATCGTTATGCACATTTTAGTATGCATATATGATGTAGTTCGGATTTGTTATGCATATCGTTATGAACACGGGTATGTATGTACGATGCATCATGTTGAAGGCCCTATGTGTCTCTGTTTTATGTGTTTTAGTTGGAACTTAAGATTCACCGCTTTGTAGGCAAACCGTTTGGAGCCCATAGTATTGATCTGTTTGAGATTTGTTATGTTGTGCATTTGTTAGGATGCAGCATGTTGGTATTTGTTATAGTGGTTTGATCATTCGAAATTCTGTATGCACCGGTTTGTGTACTATTCGCATTTTTGGAGCCCTATATTTAACTTTTGTTGGGAATTTGTGCTAAGGTTAGAATGGACAACTTATATCCAATCTGATTGAAGCTTTTATAAATGATATCTGTCGTGGACACATGAGTATGCATGTTTGATATATGATGTGCATGTTTGTAAAAAAAGGTTCCACTTACTAAGTGCATTGGCTGTATTTCATTGCATTGTAGATAAAATGTTTGATGAATTCGTGCTATTGTTGTGCAAGGTATGAGTTGTCTGTGAGTGTGATAAGTGGATTGTGTTTTTGTGTGTATCATTGTTATTCTGATATTTATAATGTCCAAACCCAAGTTGATATGCACACGAAAGTAGAAGAGTGAGTCAACGATGCGTTGTTTGATTTATTTTCACATCTGTAATAAATCAGTCGATAACATTGTCTGATGCATATTTGGTGCATACCCGTTTCCAGAGTCAACCAAGGAGAAGCAGTCGTTTGGGGTTGAGGTCACAATTCAAGAACATAATTGAAACTCCTTTGCACATATCGGACGAAGACGAACCTGTAGGGGAAGTTGGCATGGATAATCAAGAGGGTGTTGCTAATTACAATGAAGGTAATTGTATATTATTAGGTTAATGCAAATGGTGTGTTGTACTGGATTGTAAGGTTTGTATGGTAAACTTGTTATCCTCTGATATGATGGTATGTTGCAATATTGCGTTGCATACTGATTAATATGCTGTTGATGAAAAATGATGTAGACATTGGTTTTGCAACAAGAAATATCTGGTCAAGGCTTACTATAATGTATTTTAAAATGTTCAGAGTACACAACTGATTAACATAGTGGTCAAAATATTGCATATGAAATATGATTTATCAAATGTTTTGAACAATGTATTCATCTTGGTTATACATTGTACCATTAACATAGTTGTCAAATTATGTAAATGCGAGCTTAGTATGTTAATGGTGTTTACGTATTTATTGAATTTGTTGGATCTGCATCAGAGTTGTTGATGAACCGATATTTATGTGTAAAGTCGATGTGCAGCTCACTTGTATGATGATATGCACTTCCTGTGTTATTGTTATATTCTGTTAAAAACTTGAATTGCATTGTATTTGGATGTAGGTCGTAAAAGAAATTTTGACACACATGATTCTGATGATGATTTTGTAAAGACAAGGATGGTGGATGTTAAGAGAGAGTATGTGGCTAATGCAAGCAAACCGGTTTCCAAAAAAAGTAGGACATCAAGTGGGGTAGATGCGGTCAATGCACCATCTGCGAGTAGGCGAAACATCGTCATTGCGCCGGCAAATTATAAATTGATACGTGCTCGTACATCCCCGAAGACACTGTTTGAGTGTGTTAGCACGTTAACAAGTAAGCAGAAGGCCGATGTAACATCGATGGGCTTTGGGAATATGTTGCTGCTGCGTGTGAAGGAGATACCGCTGAAGCTTGGATTCTGGGTTGTGGATCATTTTGATCCAAGCACATGTTCTATAAAGACTGGCAGATGGTCTATCCACATTGACGAGGATGTCGTGTTTGACACAATTGGTGTACCATCTGGTGAGATGAAATTCACACGTTGTGATGCAACGAAAGAAACCCAGCAACTGATAAGAAGTTGGAAATCACAATTTGGAAAAGAGGAGAGGGTCTCCCCAAAGGTGATTGCAGACAAGATAAAGGCTGGGCAACAAGACGGGGGGGGACTTGTTCAAACTAAACTTCCTGGTAATGTTTGTTAATCTAATGGTTGAAGGAACGAAATCTGGCCTTGTAAGTTTGAAGGTCCTGCAGTACCTTCAGTCCACAAATTCTATAAGTGAGATGGACTGGTGCGGGTACATACTGGAGAGTTTGAAAACACGCAAAGATGGTTGGAGACAGGACGGGAGTAGTTGCTTTTCTGGACCGCTAACATTGCTCACAGTAAGTGTACTATCTATGATGTTTAAATTCGATGTTCATATTGTAGCATGTTAATTATGAAACCTAATGCATTTTAATTAAATCCTTTGCAGCTAGCATACGTTGATAGAGTAACGTGCCCAAGACTGAAAGCTGATAGGAACAATTCGGTTATAGTATTGTGCTCGTGGGACACTGAAAAGTTGAAGGAACGTGAGAGGAAGGAGATTGAAAATGGAGGATTTGGAAAGGGGAAAGCATACAAGATGAGTGACGATGAAAACAACGATGTTAATGTCGAGGACAATGCCCACAAATCTGCTGTTGCGGAAAATGCATCAGTTGATGGAGATGGTACTGATGAGGATGTGGGGCTGCATCAACTTCTGTCCGATATAAAAAGTAGCAAGAAGCTGAAGACGAGTTCGCCAAGTAAACAAGGTCTTAGACCACTTGGATGCGATAAAAGTCTCGGTGCAATCCGTATAACCTTTTCCTCTTTTTATGTACATTTTTATGTATATGTATCTTTGTAAATACGGTGTATTGGATACGTATGTATTAACATGGATGAATCTGTGGCAGATACGGGGGTTGATGTCAATCATGCGTTGGACACACCTGTTGAACTGGACAATGAGGCTCAAGAAAACATAGATTGCCTCATTAAGCTAATAGATGATAGCATCGCCAAAGATGGAACAAAAGAATTGAGTGGTGCAGGAGGTAACAAATTCTTTTTACCTATTAAGGGTATCTATATAAACTAATTGATTTTTAATAGTCATTCGTCGTTATCGTAGATGCATGCCCTGGAGTATCAGAACCAGCCAGAGTCGTCGGGGGTGATGTAGGAGATTATCTATCAGTGAGGTGTGAGGAAGGTAACCTAGATTTCCCTTAATTAAAAATAAAGCTGTGATATTAATGTTAACACATATCACTAATATGGTGCAATTTATGATGCGTAGTTAAGATTAATATGTAATGCATTTATGGAATGTTTGTATGAGTGCATAAAATGTGTTAAAAAAGAATGAACAACTTGGATGCATATTGGACCAGTTTGAAAAGGTATATAGTTAATGCTTGTGTGGGTGCGTATTGGAAAGCTTGAAACAGGATTTGTACCTATTAAAGGTATGTTTTTAATTTAATTGAGCATTAATAGTCATTTGTCGTAATCGTAGATGCATGCGCTGGAGAACCAGAACAAGCTAAGGTCATCGGGGATGATGAAGGAGATTGTGCATCCGTGAGGGGTACGGAAGGTAACGTAGATTTCACTTAATTATTAAGAAGTTGTGATTTTAAGTTTAAGACATAGCACTTATAAGGGGTAATTTATATTGCATAGTTAAGATTGAACAAGTTCGATGCATAACCGGTTATTTGTGAGATTAATTAGTTCTGCACGTTGTGATTGTAAGTTGTGAATAAGTTATGAATAAGTTGTGTATACTTTGTGTACGGTTAATATCCAATGCACCTGTTTGGAGTCGTTTAGTGTGCATTTCATTTGTCCGATGGTTCTTGAATTTTAATAGATTTCATCATTTGTCCGGTGCATGTTACATTCTGATATGCATGACAGTAATATGAAATGCACACTTGCTTCGAAAATGTGGTGAATGGGAATATGACATTATGCATAATACATGTGCTTATACATGATTTGGAAAATACTAATCAGTCCACCTTATGCATGATTTGGTGTATGTCCGACATTATGCATAAATTCGAAAATGTGATGAAAGGGAATATGACATTATGCATAATACGTGTGCTTATACATGATTTGGAATATGGCCGACAGTATGCATAATATGGTGTTCAATAGTGTGTTTGAATTAACAATTTTGATGGTTGTTGTTGAACTCTTGTCTATTGTGTTGTGATATGTTTAACAATAATATTCAATGTATTCTTATTCCGGGAACGTGAGGTATGGGGGTAGAAATTGTGCATTGGATTAGTATTTTACAAATTGATGTTGTGGACTGATTTATATTGATGGCCGACATAAAATGAGTCAAACTTAATGTGATGCTTATGTTAATAAATAACACTGTGAATGACTGATTTATGATTTATACAGGAGTGGGAGACTTCAAGGATACAAAGATGTCTAGCAGTGGAGATCATGGGGCTGGAGATGTTCCTATTGCAGACGCAACGAGTCGTGGTGATGGTGCTGTTGCTCATAACGAAGGATTGCAGGTAAACATTTTTTTTTATTTAAGTATGGTGGTGTAATTTTTGGTTGTCGTTGATATTCATTCTGACATGTAATGTGTGGTTTGTTTTATATCATATGATTTATGCAGGAGTATATAAGTTGTTTTGATTACAGCTTTAGTCAGTTCGTGCACATAACTGATTTCATGAAGAAGTCGTTGCCGTCTGCTATGTTGTGCTATCCAGATTCGGTAGAGCTGAGGGACAAATTTGGAAGGTGGAGAAGTCTGATAAATGAGGAGCATATGCGACTAAACACCGATTTGGTCAAACAAGAAACAAGGAAGTTCATGGCTGCATCAACATCTGATGCGAAGGGAATGGAGGATATGTTTAAGACTCCGAAAATGAAGGCTAAGGTTTCAACATCAGACGATTCAGCGCAGGTTACCGGACATTTGGACCCTTAGAACATTGCTTGGATTGACATTATGCATATTTTTGTGAATTTGTAGCCTAACAATATATAACGGTCACATGCATGCCACGTGTTTTGTAAAACATATTTTGATGTCCTTAACGAATGTATGAACTAGTGAACATTAAATGTATTAAGTAGAAAAATGGTCAATGTAATCAGTGTATGTGGTCCGTAAACAGAAAAGTATGCTACGTATGTCATTGTGGGACCTTATGTACCTAAACATTTGTTTCAGTTTGCATTTATAGTGATGTATATATGCAACAGGTTGATTACATTAGTGACACACAATGGATGTGCTCACAGACGGTACTTGACTTTGTTGACAAAACAATTATGCAATTAAGCAAGAATAAAGAGCGTCATGATGACTTAAAGAACGATATACCATCGTTCAACCTGGGGATGACACAGATAGAGCCAGTGAACCTTGGTATGGTTGGGTATGATACTCCACAGCCGCTTGCCGTTGTAGACCCAAATACATGTGTGATGGATGTCCGGTGCGATACTGAGACGACAAAACATGTAATTAATGCTGGAGTTGATCGTCCTAAGAGGGCAATTCGACCGGGTTCCAGCATGAAGTCTCCGTTCCTTAAAAGAGTATTGGATGTTGATGCGAGGTTGACGAAGCTTGAGAAAGAAGTCTCAAATGCATTCTTTTCCATGCAACATGATCCACAGTAAGAACGTTTTTTATTTGAACCTTTTTTAATTACATTGCTTATCAATATCTACCGTAGTTATGCTATTATCTTTTGAGTTTTAGTGATCTGGTGCTCGAGACGGATCTTAATATTAGTTGTATCCGAGTGTGTCTCGAGACATTAGTGTCTGGTGCAAATGTAGTCAATAACGTCGTAGATTGTTGGGCAACAATCTTGAATTACGAGGAGCAGTTTCGAAGTGATAGTTCACCGCTTCGAATTTTCTTTTCTACTCAGTGCCTCGTAAGTAATTATTTTCATTTGCGTTGGTGTATCTTGACTACTGTAATGGTAATTTGGTTACTCACGTTTTTTACGTTTGCATAACCTACGTCACCAGACTCAAGATTTGTTAGATGGCAAGCTGGAGTTCAACGATATGTACAAAATATTTTGTACAAACGTTGGGCTATGCATTGTGGGTGAGGTGACAGTCAACATTGTGAAGAACTCGGATTTGGTAAGTTCACTTGTTGTTAAATTATGTACAGAAGAATGTCTAATAACCTAACATTTATACATAAATGTTTTGTGCCGTGCATCAGGTGTTCTTTCCTATCATAAATCACTTCCATTTTTATGTTGTATGCTTTGACATGAAAAAGGCAACGGTAACAATCTTGGACAACATCCATGCGGAAGTGTCGATTGAGATAAAATATGGTGGTGTTATTGATAGATTGGTAAGCGTAATGTATAAACATGTTGATATAGTTGCATTACGTTTTTCGTTTTTCAATATTGATGTAGAAACATTTGTCCCTTTTCAGCAAAGGTTGTTTTCAGCGTATTTGGATTCTTTGGGGCATCCTATGTGTGTCCGTTTGGCGAAAGCCGTACCAACGAAGCCAATTTTACCTTGGGGGGTGCAAGTTGAGTATGTAGATTGCGGAGTGTTTGTGATGCGTCATATGGAGACGTATATGGGGAAACCAACGAGGGAGTGGGCTCATGGTCTAACGGCCAATGTTGATAAGCAAGCCAGACAAATGCATACTTTAAGACGTCGTTATCTTACCAAAATTTTGATGCATCCGATCAACAAGCAACGCGAGAATCTCATCAAGGAGTTTATGGAGTATGATAAACTTTCTGAGTATGATAAGGCACGGTTAGCAACCAATGCAGATGAGATGAAGGAGGCACGGTTTGACAAGTATGTTTGATTGACGTATTAGGACGAATATTGGCAACGTTGTGGGGACCAATTAGTTATGATTTTCTACTGTTTTCTCGAATCTTTTGGTTTTATGCACACTTGATGATATTATAAAGTGATTGTCATTTTCATTGCAACTTGTTTATTTTTACATATAGAGTAAGGTATCATTGCATAATGTTGAAGAGTTGTTTGTTAACCCTAATCATCATGGTGTTGCATAAGGTTGTTTCTCGTTCTTTTATGTCCACAAACTTATATAATTCGAATTATTCTTTTTCAATTGTAAGTAAGTCTAATACGCATAAAGTTGAATGTTAATCTTAATCAACGTGGGATTGAGTGGTCGTAAATGCACTATGACGCAATGATAAATGTTGCACCCATATTCTCTTTCCGTATTTTTACATGAATATATATGTACAATGAGGTGAAATTAAGTGATGCACTTCTAACACTTTGTTTTTCGTTTTCTGTCGTTTAATGATAGGTGAGTTGTAACATTAAAGCGTATTATTATTCTCGGATGTTTTTTTTTGTCGTTTATTATATATGTTGTTGAATTCCTGTATTGATTGTATATGCATGACGTTGATGTTTATGATTTCAATCCTACTATCTATAATATGGCACGTTTTATGCAAAGGGTAATTTCGCTTTGGTGATTGTATGTGACTATATCAAACAGTTTCTACATTATCATGCATACTCTGGTGATTGTATGTGACTGTCAATAATTATGTTTAAAACATATAATGCACGATACAAAACTGATGCATAATCCACGATACATAATGCATATGGTGTGTTGTTCGCTAAATGTTGTTTTACATGTTTTAAACATATAGTGCAATACGGAAACCACTGATGCATAATCCACGATTAGAAGTTAAAACTGATGCATAATCCACGATATGAAGTTAAAACTGATGCATAATCCATGATACATAATGCATTGAGTGTGTTGTTCGTTAAATCTTCTTTTACATGTTTTAAACATATGCGCAATAAAAACATTTGGATAAGAAACTGCGTTAGATTTACATATTATTAGATTTAACGATTAGTATCTATAATAGTCCATGCACTACACAAGCAATCAGAATGTAATATGCACGTTAAAAACACATGGACAAAAGATGGCGCGAACACAATAAATCCAGAAATATGATCCATTCGTTTCAGAATGTTATTGAATCAAACATATGCAAACGGACTTTAAGTAATACTGAAAAAACATAGTGTAATTTATCAGAGACTCATGTTTATTGCGTTGTCTTCATTGGGCAGTTGCGTGAATCGTGTAGAGCAGCTTCCCCGCAAAACTTACACATTCGCTTCTTACGCTTACTTTTGGTAGCAGCCTTTTCACCTTCACCGACCAACCTTTTCCTATTGCGAGACCCCTTGTTCCTGATCCCTGTTGGTGCACGAATTGAAACCTCTACAGGTTGGGATGCTCCAAGTATTAAACCAATTGCATCATCCTTGGTGCGTGGACTTTTGTCCTTGTTCTGTTGAGCAATGTCATCCCTGACATGTTTCAACATGTCTATGACTCCACGAATTGCCTCGTCGTCTTTATCAACATAGCTAACTATTTCAGCAAATGTAGATTTCAATTCACGCAGTAGCCTAGATGTTGTGCATGCCTTTGTGGAACCCATTGTAGAATTAGACATCCGAGTGTGCACAACATCTTTTGTCCATCGTTTTACAACATATCTTTGAGGTATCTCATCGACTCCGGACAGTCTCAATGCGTATAACATGTGTCGGCATATAACCCCTACACGTTGAAATAGCCTGCATGTACATGATGCAGATCGATCCTCGGGCTCAACAACAACCTGAATTAGTACGTTGGTTGGGTATCAGTGTATTTTAGAATGCTTTATATATACAAATGTGGACTAAATTATGATCACGTACCTTGAATTCAACGTTAGTCTCAACGTCAATCACTTTACATATACGCATTCCATTGTTGTCTTCGTTTACTCCTAAAGTTGACATGCATGACAATGCAGATTGGTAAATCTCGTCCTGATATTCTAAGAATATTGCAAGGGTAAACAATTGTGCCGCATCCTTTTCTGATTTGAATTTTGTTCGTAGTCCAGGAGCATTCTCCCTTGATTTTAGGTCAAGGGTACGTTGAGATTCACGTTGGTGGTCCATCGCAGACTCAAACTGATCGTAAAATTCAAACAGGGTTGAATCGCCGTTTGTGAAACGTCCAAAAAATGAATTTTCGCTTTCCGATCGTGACGTCGTTCGCATCAACCCACCCAAAGGCAAATCATATGAAAATGCTGGTATCCATTTCTCACGCATGTCAAACAAATCGCAAAACCAACTATGCTCTTCAAACTTGTAGTCGTGCATCAACTGGTTCCACCTGGCTTCGAATTCTTTACCATTAGTTGTCTTGTTCCACACTATGCTATTGAAACGACTTAAAAAGACCTCGTCATTGCACAATCGAGATCCAATCTACAAACGTAATAGTGATTTATTCCATACATGTATGCATATTACAGATTTAGATAGTAAGTCAACGTATTTAAACATGCGTGAATGTGCATCTAACCTTCTGTTGTAGCTTACTTGTGATATGCCACATACAAAATCGATGTTTTGCATGTTTAAATACTTCATGGAACACCTGTATGACAGCAGGATCCTGATCAGTGAAAACAAATGTGGGTTCCTTACCAAAAGTCGTCAAGAATGTTTCCAAGAGCCACTTGTATGAGTCTGCGTTCTCCCTTGCAATTAAGCCCGCACCAAATTTAACACACTTCTTATGATTAGTTATCCCTGTAAATGGTACAAAAACCATGTCGTGCCTGCCAGAAGACATTAACAGTGAATGTGATTCATCCAAATTAGTCGGGAATGTTTTCGTAGTATTTTTATTATTTTCACTGGTAAAAAGCATAAATCCACAAGAAGATAATTCCACACTCACTGGTTTGTCCGATATGTGGCATCGCATGAAATCACGTCGCCAAATGCCTCATAATTGCATTTTGCCACGGAGTCCGCCCAGAAAACACCGGTTAATATACCATCCGTATTGCATGTGTAGTGCATCGAGAACCCACTGTCATCTTCGCATCTATTCTTTAGCTTGTCAATGAACATTTGTGCATCATTCTCACCAATAAACAACCGTATATCCCTCCTAAAATTCTTGAAATCAACCTTTGTTGCACCAATGTCATCAAATGATCCCTTAACTTCCTTCAACAAGTTATGCACTCGACTCGGACCAATGTTCACATTACCAGCCTTGTGAATTAATGCTTGTTGTTCAAAGTCTAACTTACGTGCGGATGTTAATAGATGTCTATCTTCGGGGTCCACGAAATCGTGGTTGTGCCATGGAATGAAACGATACACTTGGTACCTACCTCCACTGACAAGGGAGAACCTGATTGATGCTGGACATCTCGTACGCATTGATGATGTGCATCGTTTCTTGGCACTGTCGTGGTTGCGTAGACTGTTGTCACCAGCCTTGTTACACAGTAATACTTTTAGGGTTATTGTTCCATCGCGGTTGCGTTTTTGTGTTGATTTACGAGTAGCGAACCCAGAACATTCTGCATATTTTTCATAGGCTTTTATGGCTTCATTTAGCGTATCGTATTTTAAGCCAAGATATGGGATCTGGGAATCAGATAAAACAGGTTTACGATACGTAGATCCTCCTGGCGATGCACATTCATTGCTATCGCATACCTCATTAAGAATCTCATCACCTAGAAATGTACAATATACCGTTACATTTCGAATGCATACATTGGTTTACAAAACAAATAATGCACGATACAAACCCTGTGCTTGTTTACATGTTATTCATACGTGTGCTTATACATGATTATACAATAATGATGTGTTCTTATATTGTACTTTTAAATTACTGTTACATTGTTTACATGTTACATACACAACTATGTAATGCAACTATATCAAACAGTTTCTACATTATCATGCATACTCTGGTGATTGTATGTGACTGTCAATAATTATGTTTAAAACATATAATGCACGATACAAAACTGATGCATAATCCACGATACATAATGCATATGGTGTGTTGTTCGCTAAATGTTGTTTTACATGTTTTATACATATAGTGCAATACGGAAACCACTGATGCATAATCCACGATTAGAAGTTAAAACTGATGCATAATCCACGATAAGAAGTTAAAACTGATGCATAATCCACGATACATATAGCATTGAGTGTGTTGTTCGCTAAATCTTCTTTTACATGTTTTAAACATATAGTGCAATACGATACCAAACAAATTCTTGTTACACATAGCACCATACATAATGCATAATCCACGTTACATGATCCATAAAACTGATCCAAAGAAATGTTGTTTTACATGTTTCATCCTGTTATACATAGTGCATTTAGGGGACTGATGCTTGTTTAATCATAATCCACGACACATAATGCATTTCAGAATTCTTCGGTAAATGTTGTTTTACATGTTTTAATGGTCATAATACAATATGCAGAAATGATGCTTGTTACATAATCCTTACGATACAGGAAAACACATACATAATCCGTGGATACATAGTGCATGCGAAAAATAGAAAACAACATCGCAACACTCACTCCATTCTCTGTTATGCATGCGAAAAATAGAAAAAACGATGAAACAATGTAACAGCATCGCAAAACTCACTCTACACTGGTCGCTTACTCTGGTTATCATCGACGTTATCTTTTTCCTTTGTGGGTTCCGGATCCTTCACTTCTTCTGTGTGCGTAAGACTAGAATGATTGTTCGTCATGGATGATGTATTGGTAATGGAAATGTAGAGTTCGTGGATTATTCTCTGCTAGATAATGATGATAATACAGAAGCTTTCTGCTGGAATGAAGGAATACCGATACTTCTTGGGAGGATGATGGTCGTGAGGGTTGGAAGAAGATGCCAAATCAAAAATGTAACAACTTCCTTAATGTTAGCACATTATCCATATTTAAAATAGTTTTCATTCCAGAAAAATAGTTAGAGATTAAATTTAATTCTGGAAGTATTTAAATGTAATAATACATAATTCCTAATATACCCTCGATGCACCCTTGTTGTGGATTAAGGTGCATGAAAGTTCTCATTGGTGCCCCGGTGCATAGAAGTTCCCAATCGAACCCCAATCTATATATATATATATATATATATATATATATATATATATATATATATATATATATATATATATATATATATATATATATATATATATATATATATAGATGGGATCCATTGTGAACAAGTTATTCGTTGTGCACGTTGTGAACAAATAAAAAGAATACATATAATCATTCATATATATCAACAAGTGTTTGTAATATGATTCATATGAATAAAAAGGTTCATAGAAGTGTCTATTTAAGATTCAGAACATTCAAAAGGTTCATAGTACGTAGTTTTTATAACAAGATGCACAAGATGCATAGGATGCAACAAGATTCATAAGATTCGACAAATTCATAGGATTCAATAAGATCTAAAGGATCCAATAGTATTAATAGGTTAATAGAAGAGTCCAGTACTATTTTCAACAAGATTTATAAGATTCAGAAGCTATTTTATGGTTGTTCACAACGTGCACAACGAATAAAGTGTTCACAAAAGATCCTTAGTCTATACATATATATATATATATGTATATATATATATATGTATATATATATGTATGTATGTGTGCGTGTGTGCCGCTTAATCTGGTTATGCTTCAAATAATAAAATATGCAAGTAACTTATGAGTTGTCATATGGGTTGAACTCTCTATACAATTCAATGCTGTCTAATTTAGTGCGTGAAACATTCTAAATTGTTTTATTCAGCAAAAATAGCATTTATTAAAAAATTTGTTCTCACGTATAGTTTGACAACCTCTAAAATTTATGCTACTTGCATCCATGTTATACAAATAAAAAATCAATTTCTTTAGTTATAGAGCCCTTTTTGTCTCTCACTCACACATTTTCCCGCTTGAATTTCTTCTGTAAACGTAAATATAGTTGCATCCACTGTCCACATTTGTAACATCCTCGGATTTATTTTATTGTATTTTGGTTAATTGAGTGGAAAAATATATATTTAAGTTGAAATTTGAGCGATTATTATGTATTTTGGATATTTAGAAAGTTTGTTGCTATTTTAAGAAAATTTGAACTCGGAATCATTGTTATGGAGTATTAAGAAATTAAAAGTTATTAATGATAATTTTAAGAATAAATCAGTATTTTATGGAACCGGTTAAGTTGAGGGGTGAAATGTGCAAAAATGATGAAAGTTGAATAAAAAGGGCTAAAAGCCATTCATTTCCATATGCACATTCTCTCTCTAAGTTTCTCTCTCAAGAATTTTCTCTCTACAACTCTCTAAGTTATTTCACAAACCGACCGGCCGATTATCGAGATTTATACGTCAACGGAAAGATCTCGAGGAGTACTACAACAATCTGCAATTGGATTTCTGATTTCGTACGAATTGAGGTAAGAATCGACTCTTTTAAGTTTGTTGTTTCGGTTTTGAAGAAACTAGAATTCGAATATGTTGTTTTATGTGAATTGGAGCTAGTTTTGCTTAAAATATTACAAGAATATGATAGTATATGCATAGTAGAATCGAAACTAGGCTTAATACTTGATATATCGGTGATTTAAGGCTTAGAAATGTATATTTTTAAGTTGTAAGATGAACAAACTCGAATATGCCAAGAACACAGTCGAAAAGCAAGAACAAACTCGATTTTGGTGCTAGATTCGAGTGTGTCACCAGATTCGAAGGGGGGGGGGGGGTTTCGAATCTAACCCCAAACTCGAACATAGGTTCGAATCTACCATGGGGTTCGAATCTAATCATCAGATTTGATGGTGGGTTCGAATCTAACCCATTAAATTCGAGTTTAATGCCTAAATTGAGAATCCTACTCTCTAAATTCGAGTATTTTGAATGAAACTTATAAACAACACATAAAATGACATGAGTTATACAAAGGACAAGATATAAACTTGAAATGGGTTCAACTTAATTGTATTATGAATTTGGACAATAGACCAAGATGGGGGAAAATATTGCAAAACTTACAAAACATGGTCTTATGAATTTAAACGGTTTTTGACTCGTGATATTGTTGTAATTAATAAAACAGGTCCCTTGTGGTGTTGTTTAACCCACAGTGGGGTACTTGGTGGATCCGGTTGAAAGCCCGCAGAGAAATAATATTGGCTAACATTTAATTACGCACCCACTGTGAGTACAGTAGATTTCGCATATTTATATCTGTTTTATGTTAAGCTTTGCCTGCTGAGACCTGTTGTTTCATTTGTTTGGTTGGAATTCTACTAACTTGCGTAGATTTAGATGCACATTCCTACTTGTTGCATGTCCGTTCGATTGTTGTGCATCTAGTGATGGACCGGTGGGTCGCATCGATTACTCTGATGTTACTGCTCTATATGACGCTGGAGCTGATCCCTCCAGGTCCGGTAGGCAGTATGTCATCCCCGATGTTATGTTTGTCTCAGATGGTACGTTTTAAATGCCGAGTTTTGGGCTCGAAGGGGGCTGCGGCTCTGGTCAGTACTTTGTGTACGAAGTGGATATCCGATGTTGGACATCTGTGTTATCCTTGGGCTTCATAAAAATTTATAAATTGCGTAATCTTTGTATTCACTAAGCCTTTGCTTATACCTCTGTTGTTGTATTTTTACAGGAAAGGGAAAGTCTACTGCCGGACCTTCTAGTTAGATCATTTGGGAAGATTTGGAAGACTTAGTACTATTTAATCGGTAATTTATGTTATGAGACAATGTTGTAATATATTCTGGATGATTGTAATAATTGTAATGGGTGTGTAGACTTAGACTTGGTACCTTATAGCACCGTAGGGTGTTTAACACTATTGCACTACTTTACTTATGTATTTTTAATGCTTCCGCACTTAATTAAGGTTATCAGATCATTATTGTAATTGTGTGTGATGATTAATCCTGGGTGTTTGTAAATGGTGGTTGTTATGGCAAGGGTGTCACAACATTCAGATTCATTTAAATGATAATAAAGTCCAAATTATTATTTTCGTCAAACAATAAAAAATTTCAAAAAATTCATATCCACATGTTAATCAATATGCTCTTTTGCATTGATTTTTGAACGTGAGACTACAAAAAAATATAAGCACAACATCATTATATCTTAAAATCTTTAATCTTTAAAATTTTCTTTAAAGTGTATAATTTTTTGAAATTGAAATCTTCTGTACGGTTACAATATATACGCAAAACAAAACATAACAGGGAAAAAAAGTTCATTGGCAAATAGTTTTAGATATTAGATTACATGTAAATCACATGAATACTATAGTTACTAATACAAATTATCTTTCATTTGATAGTTTTATACACAATTGAATTTCAAAAGCGAGACCTTCCACATTGCCACAGATTACTGTGGGTTAGCGCTGTGACAAAAATACAGACAGGAGAAGATGTTGATCAATACATTTCAGCAGAATTACCTGTAAATTGATCCAGAGGGGTACAAAGTTGTTTCAGACATGATGATGCATGGACCTTGTGGTTTACCTAATTCAAGTGCAGTCTGTATGCAAGATGGAGTTTGTAGCAAACAGTTCCCAAAGAAATACAATGACAAAACTTTTTTTTGACAAAGATGGATATGTGCACTATCGAAGAAGAGATACCGATACAACCAAGCGACAATTGAAGTTGGATAATAGTTACGTTGTTCCATATAATTGGTTCTTATGTCGTATCTTCCATGCTCACATCAATGTTGAGTACTGTGGTTGGACCATGCTCATTAAGTACTTATTTAAGTACATTTCAAAGGCACCTATCGTATTTTTGCACGTATCAGCAGACCAATTGGAAGTCAAAGAAGTGTACATGTTGATAAAATTCAGAATTTTGTCATTGCACGTTATATCTGTCCTCATGAAGCATGTTCGAGGATCTTTAACTTTGATACACACAGTAGAGAACCTGCAATGTAAATTTTGGTTGTTCATTTAAAGAATATGCAGCAGATCAGTTTAGAGCCACCCAACCATTAGAAGCCATTATCAGTGATTCTACAAAGAAAAAGACAACACTAACCGAATTGTTAGCATTTAATGCTAGCTCTCAGGAAGGTCACAACTTGACATATTTGAGTTTCCCATCAAAATTTGTTTGGTATCTAACTGAAAAAAGATGGAAAGTTAGGCAAAAGAAGATATATGGAGGAGAGAAACTATGATCGAGATCTTTTGATGAAAGAACGATGTGCATTTGTATCAAAGCTAAATAATAGGCAAAAGAAGATATATGATCTGATCATAAATGCTTCAAAATCTAACCAACAAGAGCTGATCTTTGTATACGGTTACGGAGGCACAGGAAAAACCTTCCTTTGGAAAACAATAAATCTGAAGGAAAAATCATGTTGGTTGTTGCATCTTCTGGCATTGCATCTTTGCTTCTTCCATTAGACTGCCGAATCAATGTGCAAGATAAAGAAAAACACACATATGGCAGATTTATTAGCTCAAACCGATCTTATAATTTGGGATGAAGCTCCAATGAATGATCGTAGATATTTTGAAACATTGGACAGAACTCTTAAAGATATTCTTGATGCTCCAGATATTTTGTTCGGGGGGTATGCTAGGTGGAGATGGGGCGGTGGAGTTTAACGGTTTAGGGATGCTGTTGCCGCACTTGAATGGATAACAGCTACTGAAAGAACATTCCGAATCAGCGATTGTGCTGAGAAGGATATGGTTCTTTATGCAACTGCTATGTTCACGAATGATGCAATCATGTGGTGGAACGCAATGGTGAATGCGTTGACATTGGAGAAGGTTTCTGTTATGACTTGGGCTGAGTTCAAGGACCTATTCACTCAGCAGTACTGTTCGGTTGATGAGCGCCGGAGGTTGGAAGCGAAGTTTATGGCGCTGGTACAGGGGACTAAGACTGTGTCCCAATATGCTGTAGAATTCACGAGGCTGAGTCTGTTTGCGCCTCATCAGGTGGACACTGAAGAAAGAAAAGTGACCAGATTCGAGGCTGGTCTAGATATTGAGATAAGGAGGGTTATGAGCAACGTCCGCTACCCTACATTTGCTGGCTTACTTGAGGCTGCCAGAAATGTAGAGCAGATTATGATCATGTCAGGTTATTCGATTGGATCTGCTGCTGCTGCCACTAATCCGACACAACTGTCACCGCCGAAGCGCCAGCGCGAGGGAGGATATTCTGGTTCTTCTCGGTCTTCACAGTACTCACCTCAACAATCATATCGCCGTCAATCTAGTTCTTCGGGTCGTGCTCATGCCTACTCCATCAACACTGAGCCGCGATATTGTAATAGGTGTCACTTGGAACACTTCGGCAAGTGCACCAATGGACGTGCTTGTTTTTGTTGTGGTGAGTTGGGCCATTATCAGAGTGAGTGCCCAAGGAGGGGAGATGCTTGCCATAAGTGTGGTGTATGTGGACACTACAGTAGGAATTGCAGAAGGAACGATCCAGCTGCTGCTGCTCCATCTACAACACGATCTTCAGGAGGTTCAAGCGGTGGTTCAGTTAACCGAGGCCGGGGTCAGTCTCAAAGGGCACCTGCTCGTGCTTTTCAGATAACTGCAGAGGAGGCAAGGGAAAATCCGGAGGTCGTTACGGGTACGTTCATAGTTAATTCTATGCCAGCACGAGTTTTATTTGATTCGGGTGCCAATAGATCATTTGTATCTACTATGTTTGCACAACAAATTGACATGCCACTATCTAAGTTATCTGTCGTACTTGACATAGAAACTGCTAGCAATACTCTAGTCAAAGTAGATCATGTCTACCGTAACTGCACGTTAGTAATTGAAGATGTAGTCTTCAATTTGGACTTGATCCCTATTGAGTTCAGTGAGTTTGACGTGATAGTCGGGATGGACTGGTTGATTGAGAATGAAGCCCATATAGTGTGTAAGAGCCGAATGATAAAGATAACTACTCCGGAGGGGCGTGAGATTTGCATTTACGGGGATAGGAGAAGTGGGGATCTGTACCTATTGACTATTGCAAAAGCCCGAAAGCTTGTTGCAAAGGGGTGTGACGCCTACCTGGCATATGCTATTGATGCCAAGGCTGAGAAGAGAACTTTGGCCGACGTGCCTGTTGTTTCACAGTTTCCGGATGTGTTTCCGGAAGACTTGTCTGGCGTGCCACCTGAGAGACAAGTAGAATTTAAGATTGACTTGATCCCTGGAGCTGCGCCGGTAGCTCGTTCTCCTTATCGTCTTGCCCCAACCGAGATGAAAGAGATGATGACACAAATCCAGGAGTTGTTGGACAAAGGCTTCATTCGGCCAAGTTCATCGCCATGGGGAGCTCCGGTATTGTTTGTTAAAAAGAAGGACGGCACGATGAGGATGTGCATAGATTACCGGGAGCTGAATAAGTTGACTATTAAGAACAAATATCCGTTGCCACGGATAGATGACTTGTTTGATCAGTTACACGGGGCTTGTGTCTTTTCTAAGATCGACTTAAGGTCGGGGTACCATCAGCTGAAAGTAAGAGAAGAAGATGTACCGAAGACAGCTTTCAGAATTCGGTATGGGCATTACGAGTTTCTGGTCATGCCTTTCAGATTAACTAACGCCCCAGCTGTCTTTATGGACTTGATGAATAGGGTTTGTAGACCGATGTTGGATAAATCGGTGATAGTGTTTATTGATGACATTCTGGTATACTCTAAGTCTGAGGCTGAGCATGCTGAACATTAAAAGGAACTGTTAGAGTTGTTAAGAAAAGAAAGGTTGTATGCCAAGTTCTCAAAGTGTGAGTTTTGGCTGCAACAGATTCAGTTTTTAGGACATGTGATTTCAGGGGCTGGGATTTCTGTAGATCCAGCCAAAGTAGTAGCGATAAAGAACTGGGAACCGCCATGTTCGGCTACTGAGGTTAGAAGTTTTCTGGGGTTGGCAGGATATTATCGGAGATTTATCAAAGATTTTTTGAAGATTGCAGTTCCTCTGACTGCATTAACAAAGAAGAATGCACCATTTGTTTGGGAAACCATACAGCAAGAAGCATTTGAGGTTCTGAAGAAAGCGTTAAGCGAAGCACCAATACTTGCTCTACCGGAGGGCAATGAGGATTTTGTGGTATACACAGATGCTTCAAGGTTGGGATTAGGCGCTGTATTGATGCAGCGAGGAAAAGTTATAGCATACGCCTCGAGACAGCTTAAGCAACACGAAAAGAATTACTCAACTCATGATCTTGAGTTGACTGCAGTAACATTTGCTTTGAAGTTATGGAGGCATTACCTTTACGGTAATAAGTGTCAACTTTATACGGACCAAAAAAGTTTAAAGTACATCTTTAGTCAGAAGGAGCTCAATATGAGGCAGAGACGATCTATGGAGTTAATAAAGGATTACGATTGTGAAATCCTTTATCACCCGGGAAAGGCTAATGTAGTAGCCGATGCCTTGAGCCGGAAAGCTTATGCTAAGGATTGCTGCTACATGATGACGTCTACTATGTTAATGTCTACCATTATAAATGATGTTAAGGCCACTCAGGAGGAAGCCTTGAAAGATGAGAATGTTGGTGCTGAGGATATTAGAGTATGTCAGGATCTAAAATATGAATTACCAAGACTAACTGATTTGAATTTATCAGAGTATAAATCAATAATCTTGCTTTGAATCAAAGTTTAATCAAGAAGTTTGCGGAATAACACTTAATTATTTTGACAAAAACTTTCAGAATCAATAATAAATAAACACACAGGAGTTAATCAAGACTGTTTGTATTGTTGAATTCATCAATTACAATCACCTCTAATCTGTTTGATTAGACGAAGAACACAAACTGTTCTTAGGGTTTTACAACCTTAGAGGCTTATGAAAACTTAATCAATAAAGCAATTACAGATTCAAAATATGCAGAAACTTCTTATACAATAGGACGACCTATTCTCTGTATTTATATTGCTTCTTGATATGTTTCCTTGACGAACTATGACTTCTTTGATAGTAGATATGCTGGAATCTTCATGTAGATATCGTTTCCTAAAAATCAGCACTTTCTGTTTCTGAAACTGTTGAGCAGCTTGAATCTCTTGACAGCATGAGCTGAGCAGCTTGAGTAGTTTTGCTCTGGCAGCTTGAACCTTTACACTGGCAGCTCGAGTTTCTTCAACTAGCAGCATGAACTTTGGATTTACAAGTAAAATCTACTAACAGTATGAGAAGTCTAAACTAACAGCTTGAATGTACTTAAACTATTTCCCAACAATCTCCCCCTAACTTAAATTCTTTACACAAGACATTAAGTTCTATACAAGAATTGGAAATGAATAAGTAAACTGTTATTTAAAAACCAAGGCTTACAAAAACTCACAACTGTGCAAGTTTATGATCTATAGCCTTCAAAAATTCTTTCTTCATCTCTTCTTTATCACAAGATATTCTAGCTGACTTAATTTGCAGCAGCATATCTTTTGAAAAATTGTAAAAATCAAGATTGAAGAAGATACCAGATCCATCTGTGAATTTGATTCTGAATGTCTTTGACTTGACAAACAGATCAATCTGCTTGATCTTTTTCCCTTTCTTTTCAGCATCTTCTATCTCTTGTCTTGCAAACTCAGGGTCAACCACTGTACTTAGATCTTTGATGAGTTGCTTGACTTGTGGAAGAGCAGACCTCACTTGTGTAACTGACCCTATATTGTACATCTTTATCAATTCATCTCTGGTCAGCTTCTGTACTATCTGCCAAAAAGTGTCATACTCCTCTTCAGGTCCAGACTCTCTTCTGATTACAAACTTTATTCTCAAGTCACGGTCATCCAGTGACTTAGCAAACCAGTAGTTGATTTGAGGCTTTGTAAAATCATGTTGATCAATCAGCTTCTCTATCTCCATAGCCTTTTGTAGTTGTTGCTCAAAGAGCACCCTTTTAACCGATGAAGGAATAGAGACAACTGCTTGATCAGAGGGAGCAGGTGCACTGGCACCAGCTTCAGCTTGGACTGATTGGGTTGATGGTTGGACTTCTTGGGATGGTTGAGCTTCTGGAGAGACTTGTGTTCTCTGTCTTTTGTCCATCTCCTTATCATGAATCTCCTGCAGCCTTTCAGTAGACATGGACTGAGCCATTTTCTTTGGAATACCTGCTGCAAAGGCAAAATTGATAAGAAATCTTCTATGCTCAGCCTTGGAGTGCCCTGTTGGCATCTTTCTTTTCCTTGCTCCTTGCTTGACCACAAACCCCTTTAAGTAATTACCTAAAGTCTCATCATCATCCATTGGGGTTTGGGCTTGCTGCTCTAATTCTTTGTCTTGTTCTTCTGCTAATTTTCTGGCAACTTCAGCATCAAAGGCAATTTGGGCTTCTTTTGAAGAAAATTTATGCTTTGGAGACTCAATGAGAATGCCCTTGCCCTTGTCTTTTGTAGCAGATGTTGTAGCTTGGACTGTGCTTGATGGAGCTTGAATACCTTCCCTGATTACAACTCCAGTGGCTTTTGAAGGAGCAGCTTGAGTTTCTAGGCTAACAGCTTGAGAAGCTGTTGGGACTGCTAGCCTAGAAACTGGAACTGTTGGTGCTGCTTGGACTGATGCTTGGGAACCTCCTGATTCTCCCCCTTTTTGGAAGCATTGGTTTGGTCAGAAGGACCCACAACCTTTGCCCCTTGGGTTTGAATCATCTGCTCTAATTTCACAATTTTATTTCCACAGAGAGTGAAGCCTCTGTGTAGATAATCCATACGCTTATTTTGAGCAGCCTCTGCCTGCCTGAGAGCAAAAATTTGAGCCCCCTGTGCAGCAATGATGGACATTTGATGGTCCAACATAGCTACAACAGGTTTGAGCCTGGGATCCGTTAAGAGCATTTGTTGCAGACTAGCCTCAAGATCAGAGAACACCTGAGGTGTTTGTGATCTATCACTGACATTAAGACCAGAGGTAGAAACTTCTGGGCCCCTCTTTTCTTGGTTCTGGGGACTTCCAGCTTGTGTTTGCACACTTGCTGTTGCCATGGGCGTGGTCTTAGCTATGTTGGCACTGTCCTGTGCCTCTTGTGCAGAGACATCAGTAGTGCCAGCCACAGAACCCATATGAACCATCTCTGAAGAGATGTTCACCTCCTGAGAGAGGATGGGAGTTTCCTCAATGGGTTCCCTTTGGATATTCTGTGCAGGAGTATCCTCCTGCACAGGGATATATGGCTCTTGCTGATGGGAGGAGGAGGAAGGAGCTCCTGGTCCCCTTTTTCTTTTGTATAAGTATCTGAGTGGGCGTGTTGGCTGTACAAAAGGATCAGAGGGAGTTTGTGTATCATGAGGAGGGGGTTGGGGTCCTGGGGGTGTAGCAGTAATGATGGGCTGAGCCTGCTCAGGACCCTCTCCTCTGTGTTGTGGAATGATGTTCATCATTGCAGAAGGCAATGGAACATCAACACTCAAAAAATTGGCACTATGTTTTAAAAGTCTCTTTATAGAGGGTAGTGAGTGCCTGTGGGAAACATGTATCCGTTTATGTAAATGAGAAGATGTGCAGGTGTGTGCAATGATTTCTGCTAAAAATCTAGGATACATCAAAAATTTCCCACTCTTTAGGGAATGATGCCTTAACATCCCCTGAAAAATCATGTTGGAAAAATTGAATCGTTGGCCTGTTGAAAAGCACACTAAGGCAGTGGCAATGTTAGATGAAAATTCAGACCAACCAGTTCTTTTGGGGCTAATGCACTGCTGAAGTATATGTACAAGAAATTTCCATTTAGGAGAAAAATGGGCTTTTAAGAAAGTAAAAGAATCAGCAGGACCCCTATAACCGATATTAAAAAGACCTGTATGTAAAGCATCAAGGGTTAGGTCAGTTATACCTGTGGCATCTTGAAGATGCAAGTGATGTCGGATGGATTCCTCAGTGATATGGATATCAGTTCCATCAATCTTGGAAAGGAGGGTAGGCACTCCATTGATGGTTTGAAGAGATGCATGGTTCCAAAACTGTTCTATATGGGAGATGTATATAGTAGGGTTTATGGATAGTGCATGATGAATATGGGAGTGCCTGAGGAAATCCATCATTGTATGGAACGGTTGGAGTTCAGCATGTTTCAGAGTGTATGGGAGGCAGTTGTGTTCTTTTACGAACTCCATGGATGAACAAACGATGGTTTAGGGTTTGAAAGAAGAATGTGTTATTCGTTCAGAGAGAAAGCAGAAGGCCGTGGAAGAAGAATATGTAACTGGTAGTTACAACTGAACGAAACCGGGACCTTTAAAGGTTTCGAAAAGTTGGGTCCCGCGCACACATTTTAAAAATTACCCAAATACCCTGCACACTTTGACAGATCAAGTGAAAATAACTAGCAGTCCGAGAAAATGAACTAGCAGCATGAGAAAATACTCATGCTGTTAGTGTAAAATTGTGCAACTTTTCAATGGAACAGTGTCTCCCCCTTAAATTAGCATACTGAGTAGATAATAATGAAAACCAATTAATCCATGTTTACCATACCAATATTTGATACTAGGAAAGTGAACCTTCCTATATCAAAAGGTTTTGTAAATAGATCAGCTAGCTGATCATCTGTATGTATTTTGGTAACTTGGATTAACTTCTTTTCATTACAATCTCTGATGAAGTGAAACCTGATTTCTATATGCTTGGTTTTTGGGAATTTCACTGGGTTTTGCACAATGCTAATTGCACTTTAATTGTCAATATAAATAGGAGTGGATAAGAAATTCATACCATAGTCTCTTAGCTGATTTTGAATCCACATTACCTGGGAGCAGCAGCTTGTAGCTGCTACGTATTCTGCTTCAGTGGATGATGTGGAGACAGTTGTTTGCTTTTAACCTGCAGCCCTAGAAAGAATGTGAGTTCCCCCATTGAACTCATTTGAAACTTTTTGTGCATTAGGGCCTCAAATTCTTTGCACAAACTATCATTAGTTGAGCCAAAGATGATGTCATCAACATAGATTTGGACAAGAAGAATCTCAGCTTTGATGGATTTAGTGAAAAGTGTTTTGTCCATAGTGCCTCTCTTGAATCCATTCTGTAGAAGATATGATGACAGTGTGTCATACCATGCTCTGGGGGCTTGGTGAAGACCATAGAGAGCTTTGTCTAGCTTGTACACCCTGTCTGGATACTTGTAGTCTTCAAAACAAGGAGGTTGACACACATACACTTCCTCTTCAATTGTCCCATACAAGAAAGCAGACTTAACATCCATTTGATACACTTTAAAGCCTTTGAAACTTGCATATGCTAGAAATAGTCTGATGGCTTCAATTCTTGCTACTGGAGCAAAGACATCATCATAATCCATTCCTTCTTCTTGAGTGTACCCTTGTGCTACTAGTCTTGCTTTGTTCTTGATGACTATCCCTCTCTCATCCCTCTTGTTTCTGAACACCCATCTTGTACCTATTGCTCTCTTACCTTTAGGAAGATCCACCAGAGTCCATACATTCTGAATTTTGAACTGTAAAAGCTCTTCTTGCATGGCTTCAATCCAGGATGAATCTTTTAATGCTTCTGATGCCTTTTTGGGTTCTAGTTGAGACATGAAACAGGCATGTTCAAAAGCAGCTAGACTGAATTCAGAAACTGCTTGTTCAGCAGCAGCAGTCTCATTGTGAACCATTTTCCTTGTTTGAACAGGAGTGCTTGGATCACCCAGTATTTGATTGAGAGGGTGATACTTGTGAACTCTTAGTGTGGGCTCTCTCTCTGTTTGAAAAGAAGTTCCAAGGTTTGTATTATCTCCATCAGAACCAGTGAATGGTTCAGTTTCGGGAACACCTTGAGTTTCTAGGCTAACAGCATGAGAAGCTGTTGGGACTGCTAGCCTAGAAACTGGGACTGTTTCCTTTTGTGATGGAGCTGTGCTGTCAGGACTTGGGAATGGCACTTCAGTGTCTGGATTTGCATTAAGTGGAGCATTCAGGACCCCTGGAGGATCACATGACAGAAGTGGTAGAGTGGTGAAATCATCCCAACTTGTTGAATCTGCAGCAGTCTGAAACTTTGTGCCAACAGAATGAGAAATTGTATTGGCAGCATGAGAGTTTGTGTTAGCAGCTTCAACCCTGTATGCATCAGCTTCTGCATTATACTCAACAAAGCTCAGAGAATTTGTTAGTGAATCTAAATCAAACAACCAATCAGGACCAGTGCCTTTGATATTAGCTGTATTTTCATTAAATTCAACATTGGCACTTTCTTCAATTGTTTTTGACACACTGTTGTATACTCTATAGGCTTTGCTTTGAGTTGAGTATCCTACAAAGAATCCTTCTTCAGCCTTACTCTCAAACTTCCCTAAGTGAGTCTTAGTGTGAAGAATAGTACATGGGCATCCAAAAGGCTTGAAGAAAGCTATTAGGGGACTTCTGTTATGGAATAACTCATAGGGAGTTTTTCCTTGAGATTGGACAACTTGAACCCTATTTAGAACATAACAGGCTGTATTAACAGCTTCTGCCCAGAAAGTCATTGGCAGATTTGAATCAGCTAGCATTGTTCTAGCAGCCTCAATTAATGTTCTATTCTTTCTTTCAGCTACACCATTTTGCTGTGGTGTTCTTGGTGCACTATATTGTCTAGCAATGCCTTTGGACTCACAGAAACTGTTTAGAATTTGATTTTTAAATTCAGTTCCATTGTCTGATCTTATCACCTTAACTTTGGAATTGGATTGGTTTTCTATCTTAAGGATAAAAGACTTAACTAGCTCAGCAGTTTCATCTTTGGACCTAAGAAAGTAAACACAAGTAAATCTGGTGAAATCATCAACAATGACTAAACAGTATGCCCTTTTATTCAAACTCAAAACAGATGTTGGACCAAATAGATCCATATGTAACAACTGAAGAACAGATGAGATTGAATTTACTTCTTTGGCCTTATGAGAAGTTTTGTGTTGCTTACCTTTAAGACATGCTACACAATGATCATCACAAATGAACTCCTTTTGTGGTAATCCTCCTACCAGATTCTTTTTAACTAAATCATTCATGGACTTGAAGTTCATGTGACACATCCTTCTATGCCAAAGAGCAGATTCATTTGATGATGCTTTGGATATTAAACAGCTTAAAGTATTTGATTTAGTCACGAGAGTTGTGTCCAGGCAGTAAACATTGTCCTTTCTTGGTGTTCTAAGTAAAACAAGATTTTCAGGAATTTTGAAATCCTTTGAAAGAACAATGCACTCAGAATCTGTGAACAGAACAATGTTTTGTTTGTCACAGATTTGAGAGACACTCAATAAATTGTACTTCAGCTGTTCAACATACAGAACATCATGGCTTGTCATGTTGCCTGCATTAACAGTGCCTTTACCTGTAACTTTACCTCCTTTTGAGTTGCCTCCAAATGCAACAAAACCTCCATCAAAGCCTTTGAAATTTGTCAAGCATTCATAATTGCCTGTCATGTGCCTAGAGCATCCACTGTCCAGATGCCATCTTGTTCTATGAGGAGACCAGTGGTTGCCCTGCACAAATAACAGCTTAGTTAGTAGTGGAGTAAACCCAAACCAAATTGGTTTTGGGTTGGCCTTGTACATTGACATAACTAAAAACTGTTTTTGACTTCTTATACTTGGTGAGATCTACTGATGGAGTCTTTGGAGAGTATTTAGTGATAATATGAGGTATCCAACTATTTTGATCATCTTTTCTTCTGATAGTCTCAGATGATTCACTAGCAGCTCCAGTATGATGACCAGCAGCTTGAGCTGTGTTTGTAGTGCTAACAGTTTCAGTTTTTGCACTAACAGCATCAGATTTTGACTTAGCAGTCTGATCTTTTGCATTAGCAGTTTGAGCAACAGATTTGTCCTTGACACACCATATTTGTTTAAAACTTGATTTAGGCTTTGCCAAAACTTGTTTTTGATGTGTGGACTGTTTTTTATTAACTTTTGAGAATCTGTGATCAACTGTTTTCTTTGGAGCTGCTGTGGAAGGTTTCACTTTTGAGTGCTTTGCCTGATTAGGATTTGATTTTGTGTGATGCACAGTCTGTTTTGCAACAGCTGGTTTGTAAAAACAATCCTTGGCTAAGTGATTCTTCCTTCCACAGTGAAAGCATCTTTTGACAGTTTGAATTTGAACACAAGACTTTTCTGTCAATTTCTGGTTCTTGTTTCTCTGGTTTCCTCTTACCTGCTGTTGTTTAGGAAACTTTTGAACACCATGCTTTTGGCATGTGCAGATAGAAACAGTTTTACCTCTTTTAGTTCCTTTTGATGAAGATGCAGTGTTACAGTTAGAATGTACAGAAACTTGAGGAGTAGCATTGCATACACTCATCTTCTCTTTTCCTTTCTTACTGGGAACTTGGACTTCTATGGGTGCACTCTTTGTGTCACAGTCTCTATTTTGAGTCTTATCTTCTTTTAATTCAGGACTGTTATCAAGGATAGGATCTACAATAGTCATAGACTCATCTAGTGGTTCATTGACAAGTCTATCAGCAACCTCACTCATTGGGTGTATGTACTTGTTGTTGTATGGAGGAGGAGTAGCTCTGTATCCTATTCCTTCTTTGGGATTGTCCTGAGATTTGACTCTATCTTTGAATTGAACTTCCATTAGGTGTTCTAGCTTTTGATTTGCTAACTTGAAGTTACCTAGATCTATGTTAACAGATTCCAGTTTCTCATTAGCCTCTAACACCTTCTGTTCAGTTTCTTCTACCTTTTTATTCAGAGATTCTATTTTCTTATTGAGTTCCTTTTTCTCCCATTCATGATAGGTTCTATCATACCCCATTTGAATCTCATTATCCTTATAATCATTGATCTGTTTTTCCAGATCTTCTATGGCTTGCATATATTCATATCTCCTTTCTTCCATCTTAGCTAGAGTTTTGCACATGCTCTCATTATGATCTCTGTACTTTTTAACTATATTTTTGCATGATTGAGAGCAGAGTTTAGAATTTACCTCAGATGGTAGTTCAGTGGAGGAGACATTTGATGTTTCTGCCATAAGTGCTTGATTTTGAAATTCTCCCTCTGTCTGATCACTCCAGTCAAACACATTGTCTTCTTGAGAGACAAGTGCTGTTGATGAGGACGCTTGGATGGGCTGTGAAGTCCTTGATGGCTGTTGACCTTGAGATCTACATTCTCTGGCAAAATGACCAAGCTTATGGCATTTATAGCATTCCACTTTTGATTTATCAAAAGATGGTTTGCCTTCTGTCTTGGCTTGAAAGTTGGCCCTACCAGTTCTTTTCAGAAATCTTTTGGCTCTCATGGTCAGCATTGCGTGTTGCCACTTTAAATCCATCTCTTCAAGATCATCTGGATGAATTTGTTCCAAGTCTTCAACATTTAGAGCAAATAATCCATCATTGGCAACAAAAGCCTCATAGTGAGTTTCAGCAGAATTGCCATCACCACCTGAAAAAGAATCACAGTTATTAGATTTTTCAGAAGACAGAAGAGCAGTGTTGTGATTATAAGAAAAGGATTTCTTTTTAGCATCAATCTCAGTCTCAAACACTCTTAAACTGTTATACAGATCATCCAATTCTATCTCATCAAGAGTGTCTTTTGTTCTCCACTGTGCAGCATAGACTGTCCATTCTTCTCCAAGAGATCTGAGAAACTTTCTGTTGACTTCATCTTGATCCAGATTGACCTTTGCACTTTCCAGTTCACTTATCAGTTTGTTGAACCTGTCAAAGATTTGAGTGAGGTTTTCATTCTTGCCACCAGAAAAGTTTTCATACTGCTGTTTCAAGAGGTCTTTTTGATTTCTCTTGGTACTGGCATTACCAGCAAACCTCTTCTCTAAGGCATTCCAAAGAGAGTGAGAAGTATAAAACTTTTTGAACTGATGTTGATAAGCATTAGGAATGGCTATTTGTAATAGTGTGAGTGCTTTCACTTCATTCATTCTAGCCTTCCTTTCAAGTTCAGTTTTTGGAGGGGTTTTGACTAGTTTTCCCTCAGCATCAAGTTCTGGATCAACTACAGGAGGGAATTCAACTGCTTCCCATATGGCATAATCAATGAATTGAATATGCTGTTGAATCCTGAGTTTCCACATCTCAAACTCAGTGGGCTTGAGCATAGGCACTTTGAGTCCTTGCCCAGATCCACTGCTGCTATTTTCAAATTCCATTGTAAAAGATTAAAAATTTGAAAGAAAGTTTTCGACTTTGAAAAACAAAGAACAACCTGGCTCTGATACCACTTGTCAGGATCTAAAACTAAATAACCAAGATTAACTGATTTGAAATTTATCAGAGTATAAATCAATAATCTTGCTTTGAATCAAAGTTTAATTAAGAAGTTTGCGGAATAACACTTAATTATTTTAACAAAAACTTTCAGAACCAATGAAACATAAAACATAAGAAGTAATCAAGACTGTTTGTATTGCTGAATTCAATGATTACAATCACCTCTAATCTGTTTTGATTAGACGAAGAACACAGACTGTTCTTAGGGTTTTACAACCTTAGAGGCTTGAGAAAACTTAATCAACAAAGCAATTACAGACTCAAAATATGTAGAAAACTTCTATTCAATAGAAAACCTATTCTGTCTATTTATATTGCTTTTTGGACTTGTTTCCTTGAAGGACTATGACTTCTCTGATAGTAGATATGCTGGAATCTTCATGTAGATATCGTTTCCTGAAAATCAGCACTTTCTGTTTATGAAACTGTTGAGCAGCTTGAATCTCTTGACAGCATGAACTGAGCAGCTTGAGTTGTTTTGCTCTGGCAGCTTGAACTTTTACACTGGCAGCTCGAGTTTCTTCAACTAGCAGCATGAACTTTGTATTTACATGAAAAATCTACTAACAGTCTGAGAAGTCTAACTAACAGTTTGAACATACTTAAATTATTTCCCAACAGGTTTTGTTGTAAATGGGTTTATAAATGGTAATTTGAAATTGGGCCGGTTAAAGTTTTTCAAACTTGGGCCGGGTAATCTTTTCTATAAATTTGAAATTCAAAATTCAAATTTACTTTTTCGGCAATCCGACTATTCATCATCTTCCTGAAAAGCTTTCTTCCTCATTAAGCAAACTCAAAACCCAAATATCATCGACTAAATCCAGAAATTATTTCATCAAATTGTGAGTAAATCCTATTATTTCTTATGTTTTTTTCATAGTTCTGGTTAGTTTCTGAATATATATGTGACAGTGTTCGTATTGTTTTCTTTATGTGTTCATGGTGATTCATAATTTCTGTTCATTTAATTGAAATTAAATGTGTGGTGAGCTTCGGTTCATGAATCTGAACATGAACCTTTAATTTCATGGTTCAAAACAAACCACACAAACAGAACTTTGGATTTTAGTTTCAAAAGTTTCGTGTTCTTCATGTTTCTGAAATTTGGATTTTTAAGAACTTTAGTGTTGTTTTTAATCAAAATTCAGTAAATAAAAGTTGTTTGAAATTCATTTTTGAATAGGATACAAATTTTAAATCACTTAAAAAGTCTTCGGAATCAATTTTTGAAAAATCAGTTAATAAAGACTTGGAAATAATTTGATAAGTACTTTCTCGATTGAAGATTTAATCGAGAAATCTTAAGTATCAATCGAGTTGATTGATTAACCAATCGAGAATTATTGATGTTTAATTCGAGTTGATCACCTTTGTCATTCGAGTTAAATATATGAGTTGTTCGAGTTGCAAGTTTTCACTGATCGAGTTGTTCATACTTAGAAGAATTTCAGTACATGTCTCGATTGAAATGTAGCCCGAGAAACTTTTTATTCCATTCGAGTTGGCTACATGTGGTAATCGAGAATATTTCTGTTTCATGCGAGTTGTTTACATACTGAAAAGATGATCAACTTGTACCTTAGACTTGATCGAGTTTGTCTTAGGCTTTAATCGAGTTGGTCCATATACTCTCATGTTTCATTCGAGATTAACACTTACTACATTCGAGTCTTGGTGTACTTCATTCGAGTTGGACTTTACATCCACTCGAGTCCTTTCATGACTCATTCGAGTTGGAGTTTACTTTCACTCGAATTCTTCTATGTTACATTCAAGTTTCAAGTTCCATTCAAGTTGGTATGATTAATCATTCGAGAAACATCATGACTTAATCGAGAATTATAATGTTTCATTCGAGTTGATGTCTAGGTTAATTCGAGTTGTTTCAAGAGTCATTCGAGAAAAAAACAGACTCATTCGAGTTTCTATTAAATTTTTTACTAAGTGTTGGGTTTTTAATGTTTTAAGGAGAATGTGACATTTTTTCAAGAACTTGTTTTAAATTTGTGTTTTTCTAAAATTGGTCTCTGAACGATTGACTTTGGAATCCTGTCAATAATAATTCATTATTGTCTGGAATCCCAATGCCTTAAACAGAAAATCACAAATTTTTATAATTTCTAACAAAATGTTATATTTTTCTACTTTGAATGATTTCATTTGTCTACCTGCATTGTCTAACATGATTATTATTTGTGTACAGGTTTCAAATGGCATCTCCAAGTCATTCCCATAATTCTAATTCTTCTGATTCCCATGCATCTTCAAACCATACACTCGTATCTAAACCAGTCAGATATGCTTCAGTTACAAGACCTTCACCTTCAACCATCATACCAGACAATCAGCTGGTAAAACCCAAACATTGCCTGCCTTTCAAAGATAATAACCATCGTTTGGATACCAAAGTCATTAAAGTCAGTCTCTCCATAATAGTAGATATTCTCAAAGGCCATCCTTTGGGATATCTTCTACAATACAAACCATCTATCCCACAAGTCTACCTTCAACAATTTTGGCATACAGTCAAATTTGTTCCTGCAGATGGTAACCACCATTTCAAAGTAACCATTTATCAGTATAAATCCAAGATAACATTGGCCAGACTTCGCCACAACTTGTTTCTACCGAGACGGATTGACACAGTTAACTTCCCAGAGTTAGCTGATTTTGAAGACTTTGTTTCAGATGAGGAATTAGTTCATGACCTCATATGCTTGGGTTATTCAAAGCCACTTCCTAAGAGCTCCAAGTTTCATCCAATGGCTTAAATGGAGAATGGTACACCTTATTCGGCATCGTTAATAGGTGCATGACATCAAAACATACCGGAATAGATAGGTGCAGCATTCATTGTCTAAGAATCTTTCATGGTATTGCTTTTAATAAACATTATGACTATGCACAATGTATCTGGGAAGACCTGTAGGAAATCGTACTTGCAAAGACAACGAACAGATCAAGGAAGTTTGTTCCACTTCAGAGGTTTATTCAAATTCTTATCTGAGGGATCCTCCGAGCAACTGAGAATATTCCGAAGAGAGCAAACTCCCAAAGATGTCCAAACTATGTGATGATGAGTTTACATGAGGTGCTAGATTCTCCTAATGCAAATATAATGCCGATTCTGGAATCTTTGTTAAAAAAATGCAGATTCGAAAAGTGAGAATGTGAAGATTTATAGGATAGATCATGCTCCAATAGAGACCCAAGAACCGGGTTCTCTTACCCATGGAGTGATAGGGAGAGAGGAACTTCAGCAAGGGGCTGAAGTTCAGGGAGCCCAACTAGTGAGTGAGGGAGTAGAAGCTGTGAGGGGTGGTGAGGAAGAAGCTGGTAGTTCTGATTCTGAGCGTACATTGTCAAATATACAAGAGGGAGCAGAGGAAGGAGATGATGGTGATGATGGTGATAATGGTGATAATGGTGATGATCATGATGAGGGAGGAGTAGTTTTGATAGATGTTGTGCATATTGCTCAAGAGAGTGTGAGGGATGTACTTCAACTAGAAAGCTGGGAATTACCCACATCTGCTGTTAGCTCCACTCTCGGAGTTAGCATTGAAGAAGTCAGTATCCCACTGACAAGTGCACACCCCACCATCCACTCAGTTTCCACTCAACAAGAGACTGTTTCAATTCAGCACCGGGATGAAACACAACTTCTATCCGATAGTGATTTGGACTTGATGGATATTGATATAAGTACACATCTGCCCGAGTGTACAACTTCTATTCAAACACAAAGTCTAGAACCAATACAGCTTAGGACACTTGAGTTGACTTCATCTGTTGAAGTACGTGCGGCTGAACTTAGTGTTCCCGCCAGAACATCCTTAGTTACGGAAGCATTCATTGCTCAGTCGCTTGAGTAGGGTGGAAGTCCAGTTAAAGCGACAACTCTGCTAACTGTAAGTACTGGCCACACAGAAGTTCTTTTTCCTAGTTCAACTGTTGACAATTGGAAGTCTGAGTGACCCATTGGTGAATGTTTCCCCGTTCGTTACTGAATCTTCACTAAGCCAAGCCTTGAATGTAGCTGTTGCGGGAGTGAACAATCATGTCTCTGCTCAGTTATCTGAAGTGATGGTCCAAATGTCCAATATTCATAAATTTTTGAAGGGTAAGTCAGTGGCTGAACAATCGATAAAGAAATCTAATCCACATCAAGCAATAGATGAATTGAGGGAAGAACTGAAAGATTGAGAAGTTCGATGAAATGTGAGAAAGAATGATCAGTTTAGAAAGTACAGTGATTACTGTATTGGGCAACCTGTCTGAGAGGGTAGCAGCAGTAGAGGAGACGTGAAAGGCTCGAGCTTCATCATCAAATGTTAAACATGATGAGCATGATGAAGACTCCAATGATGCTCCTCATGAGGGGGAGAAGAGGAGGAAGCTTGCTGAGCCTACACCTGGAATCTTAATGATTACATACCCGGAGAAGGAAGCAGGAAGCTCAAAAGAACCTCATGATATTCAAAGTGAGCTGGGATTGATTCTTCATGAAGATGTTCCAGTTCCTTTGAACATTCAATCAGATATCTACAACTTTGATTAGTATAATGATTCGGATGATGAAAATCAAGCATTTAAGGATCAGAGGTTGATGATTCAAGGAGTAGAAACTAAAGGAGAGAGAGAGAGAGAGAGGAGTATGTTGAATTATCAGAGGATGATGATGTTATTACTTTGACTGATATTGATTTTCAAGCTGAAAGCATAGAGGAAGAAGAGGAGTTAGTTCAAGAGATTTTGAAAGAGTCTATACTGACACCGACGGTTGAAAAGCCTGAGGTTGTTATTCAAGTTAAGGAGGAGGTGGAAGAGTTTCAGACTGAAAATGTGATTGTTCAAGAAAGAGTAGAGTTGAATGAAGTGGATATTATGGAAAGGTTTTAACGAGTATATTCTTGCGGATGAGTCGCAGAAACAACAAAGACTTAGATTCGAAGCTCAATAGGTGGTGCAGAGAGAAATCAGAGATATTCTCACCTTGCTGAATAAAGATGAAATCAGTAAAAAGAAAGTTAAAAAGTTGGAATTAATAGCTGAACGGTCAGGTGATTTCATTAAGAAAAGGAACAAATTACCTTATCTAGAAGACATTTTGGAGAAAAGAATTTTTTGTAAGAAACAAGCTCCTTGTTCGTTTCTTAAGTTGTTTAGAGTTCTGGAACCAAACATGCCATATCTTGTCAATTATGCCAGTTTTCTGAGAAACAAGACTCAAGCGATAGATAAAGTGAAGAGTGAATTCAGGATAGTGGATTTAATCAAAATTGAAAAGGATCGATTCGTTCAGATCTTCTATCCTACATTCACTGTCATGAGGGCTGATGGCAATACTTATACGTCTACTGAAGCTGACATGTTTAATATGCACCTGGTTGATATAGAAGATTTATTTGATGAGTTGTGCCGAAATAAGAGAAATGAGCACTGCAGATTTGCATTAAAGACAATTTTCCACTTCTTGCATACCAAACTGGTATTGATGTCTGTGCAAGATCTGCAGATTGGTGTTGAAGGAGGAATGAGAAAAATTAACACCACAGCTCCAAATCGAGATACCAAGTTTGCAGGAGAATTAAAAGAGTTTCAAGTCATCATGGTGAAACATCCTGCCGTTATGTACAAAGACAGAAACAAAAAGTTAAGAACGATGAGGAGTGTTGAACTCAAAAAGTTTTCTAATGGGACATTACAAAAGGTATTGAATAGATTGAAGGGAAAGCTGGCTTCGGATAGAAAGAGAAAAACTAAGAGAGGAGCTTTATCTGTTAATGATAGAAGACTGATGGTGGAGTTCATAGCAATGATTGACTAGAGGCTCTCAGACCGGAAGAGCATCAGAAGATTTGAGAAGAAGCTTGGATTATCTACCTGAAGACTTTGCATATTCCATCAAAGGGGGAGATTGTTGGAATGTATTTTTGTTGATGGAATACAAAGTATAGGTTCTATTTTGTAGTTATGGAATAGTTGTAAACAATGTATATAAATAGAAGGTTAACTTTCAAAATAAATATAGATCTGACAGTTAACTTTTGGCACACATTGAATTCAGAGCTAGGGTTGTACACGAAAATTGTCATTTCCTCATCCTGTAATCATCTGTTCATCTATTGAATCATTCGGTCAGTTTTAATTCTGTTTATTGTTCTTGATTATTTGATATTAGTTTTTGATTGTTAAGAAACTACAATTCACAAGAGTATAGAAGGAAGCTTCTATGGAATTTGAGATAACCAAGAGCGATATCCAGAACGTGTAAATGAATTGTGTTTTCATGCATGCAAAGTCTGTTTAGAAAAGAATAGTTGAGTGTGTCCGAGTTGTTCTTGTTCAAGCTGTCTGTCTGTCTGTTTTGTAAAATCAGTGAGTACATCTTAGTGAGTGAATTCATTATAACTAATCTGAGTGTATCTTAAGTAGTCTATCTGTTGTTTCTGTCATCTTATTTTGAACTATATTGCACTTCAAAGTTGTTAGTAATTAACACTTGTTGATATATACATACAAACATTACGAAAAGTGTGTTGAAATTTTAAATAGCTGTATTCACCCCCCTCTACAGCTTATAGCAACATACTTGGGAAACCTTTTGGGACCTACAACTAGTATCAGAGCACGTTTAGAGTATTTGTTAACTCTAAGATCTCTTACATCTCCCTATTTCCCACCATGGACAACAGTTCTGCCAAATCCTCCTCTTACTATGACAATGGGTCAATGGCAAAAACTCCCAAGTTCAATCATCAAAACTTCTCTGGCTGGAAGTGCAGAATGATGATCTATTTAGAGAATCTGGATGTACAACTACCAGAGATAGTGATGGAAGATCCCTATATGACAACTTCTGTCACTACTATAACTCCTGCTGCTGAAGGAGCTGTTCCTGAAATCACGACTATTGCAAAGGCAAAAGCTCAATGGTCTGATGAAGACAAACGTCTGGTTGCCCTTGATGCAAAGGCCAGGAACAACATTGTAATCTCTCTTCCCGATGATGTGTTCAAATAGATTGAAAAGATGAAGACTGCAAAAGAATTGTGAGATACTCTGTGTACCGTCTATGATGGCCCCACAATCACATTGGATAACAAGATCAATAATCTTGTTAAACAATATGAACTGTTCTTTGCAATGCCAAAGGAGACTTTCACTGAAACCTACACCAGGTTCACTGCCTTGATAAATGATCTCAAAGCTGTTGGGATCACTAAAGACAACTTAACTTTGGTGAACACGTTTCTAGACATACTTCCTAAGGAATGGATTACTTCTCTACTATCCTCAGAAACTCAGGTACCATCAGAGGCATGGATCTTTTTTATCTTTATGGATCCTTGTTAAATGATGAACAATCAAGGCAACAGAAGAGAAATGCCTTGGAGATGTCCAAAAGATATGTAGCCTTAGTTGCCAGTGGGAGACAACCTGTTAATCAGGTGTGTGACGTGTTTACACAAGCTGACCAACAGGCTGACGATGAAATGGAGGACATGTCTGAAGAAGAGGACTGTGAAGATCTTACAGAGTTTGATGATGAGCAAATGATTGTCATGCTTGTCAGATAATTCAATAAGAAGAGGTTTGGTGGTAAGATGCTGCAAAAGAAATCAGGTGCCATCAAGAAGAAGGCATTTGACCAAACTAAGGTTGAGTGCTTTAAGTATGGCAAAACAGGCCATATAGTGTGTCTAAAGCTGTTGGATCTTCCTCCACACAATGATTATAACTTTTTGGATCTTACGCGTCTCATACTTAGACATACTATTATGATCAGGGCATACACACAATGATTATAACTTTTTGGTATTGCAAATTTTCTTTAAAAGACAAACGTCAGACACATTTCTGTATATACATACAACAGAGTGTCTTAGTTTGTCCTAAAGTTTATTTAAAGCAAGCGAGACAGTGGTGACAGGTCTGCACTGACGTACGACAAAGCGACTTATCTTGCTAACTCGAGTCAAACCAGAGGTAACAGGTCTGTAATTACGTACAATAAAGTTAGTTGTTTTGACTCTCTCCTTACTATCAAAAATTTTCTTTTCTTTTCTTTTCTTTAAGATGTATCTGATGTGTTGCATACCTCATTTAGAATCATTGTCTTTATATCTCTAACATAGAAATTAAGACCATTTGGTCATACATCTAAGTCAGTTACACATATGACTTTTTCTTGAATATTTTATTAGTTTTTGAGATTCCCTTTGTGTATTATGCCTACCAACACATCGAACGAAAAAATTTATATCACATAGAGTTTAAGGTACATTATGTGTGAAAGCTTAACACTTAGAGATTGTATCGACTGTGCTAATTTTCGTCACTTTGAAGCTATGTCTCTAAGACTTAACTCATTTTTCTGATATTCTCTTTTTTTTTTAGCTTTTTATGGTTTTCTCTCTTTTTTCTTTCATTTTTCATAAAAAAATTAAGTTAATAAAGTAACCTACTAACTTACTATAAAAGGAAATAAATTCTACTTAACTACTAACTTACTATAAAAGGAAAGAAGATATACTAAGGTCAAGTTACTCTGGATTACGCATACCATTTAGTTGAACTAACAACTCAAAGCGTGACCTATCAAATGCTTTAGTGAAAAGATTCGCATAGTTGTTACTACTAACAGTGTTTTATCAATTACCACACTTTACCAGTTTCCCGTAAGACTTCTCCACTTGATCTAAGGACCCAATCAGCATGCTTGCTGTTTCATCCTTTGTACCTTTGTCCTGTGTCGAGAGCAAACACTATCCATAAACCATTAGTTATTAGGACCTGTAGTTAACTCCTGAAGACTAAACAAGAAAAGTTAGTTATCACGGGGAACCCAAGCCATGACTGACTTGGTAATACCATCCTCATCCACAAACTTGAACTCTTTCAAATACCCATCTCTCCTTTCTGGTAACTTGGGTTTTTGATTGAGAACCTGTTGTGGAGTTGAGTGATTAACATCCATTCTCGACCTTTGGATTGGTCTTTGCGGTTCAACCCTTGAATAATTTCTGTTATAGTATATCTCAGTTTGATAGTTCTGGGCTCTACCTGGTCTCTTATGTCTATTAGGAGAATTAGACCCAACTAGATTGTGACTCCTCTTAGGTGTATTATTCCTAATAATGGATTGGGGGCCAGACATTGATTGACTAGGGGATCTATTCGGTGAATTATTCCTAAGTCCGTTATTTTGTCTAAGAGACACCGGTGGTTGTCGACTACCTAGACGTGACATCACAATTGAGTTCTTCTCATAAATTTGAGAACTACTCCAGCTCGTATCACTAGGCATTGTTTTTAAGGTTTTCTGCTCTTTTTTCCCTATGTTTGGTGAAGACTCTGACTTTTTGTAGGGGCATTCTGAAGCAACATGTCATTTCTCATGACACTTAAACCATGACATCTTGTCAATAGATTTCGTATAGGCACTCTTTAACCTAGGTGTCTTACTAATGCCCTTATTGTTTGTATCAATAGCTTGGTTTAACTCCCTTTTTTTTTTATTTCTTACAATCTTTTCTTCTTCTAGTTGTGGCTTACAACTAGACTGAACACACTGTACCTTTTGCCTAACCTGAGGATTAGTTGAAGATACTTTAAAAGACTCAGTTACTTTGACTACCTCTGATTTAACCATATCATTGGTCTCATTCTGAGAAGTAGGTACATGGTTGCTATTTGCCTCAGCAACCTTAGCCCTAGAGTCAGCTAATTCCATATCTCTAAGAGAGATCTCTTTGGTCAGCGACTCTACATGCTAATAAATTAGTTCATTCCTGACACTTTGTTTAATTAACTTGTCATTCAAAACTATTATATTTTGAGCATCATTTCTCAGTTTGGCCTGAAGATCTTCCTTAATGTCTAATAAATTAGCATTATCTGATTTTAAGGATTAAATTTGAGCAGTCATAGATGAATGTGTTTCTAGAACTAGGTTCAATTTATCATTTAACGTAGTACATAAAACACATAAATAATGAAAAGTAGAAAAGTTTAGAATTACCTTTTATTGATCAGATTTGATGTTGGCCATCTGAGCTGCAAACTCCAAAGCAGTCAGCTCCTCAGTAATTTCCAAAACCAAAGGATCTGATTCAGACTACTGCGTATCCTCTTTCTTTTCCTCTTCTGCTCCCATATCCGTTTCTGTCACTTCGGCCATGAAAGCCCTAGTATTCGTCTCTGGATGTGTATTCCAATCATATGTGCCATCTAACTGTTTGTTAGACTCCACATTAGTAAGTAAACCAGCCACTGAACCCTGATTCCCTGATCTCTGATTCCCTGAACTAGCTAAATTCTGACGTCCCGAGTTCTGATGATTATCCATCTTAGGTCTTTGACACTCTCTCGCAAAGTCTCCCAACCCCTGATAGTTACAACACCTAACTTTTGACTTATCGAATCCTACATTGTTCACACTTAGATTTCTTCACATTCTTTTCATGAACCTCTTGAATCTCTGTGTGACCATAGCCAATTGCCATTGTAGGGCCATTTGTTCCAAGTCATCCGGATCCACCTGATCATAATCTTCTTCCCACAGAGCTGGATCAATTATTTTCCCTTGAATACAATTCCCGTAAGCTGCTACAGACGATGCTAGAAGCTTCAATTGCTACTCTGCAGTTTTAGCACTCATTGGCATTTTTGTGTATCCCTGAGACGATGATCCTGAAGTAGATGCCTGTGGCTGATCATCCGGATTTGAAGAACCCAGAAAGGCCCTATCATAAGATTCGTCTGCTTCTCTTGATATGCCTTCTTGTTCTCCAGAATAAAATGTTGAGGCTGTTTGTAGTTCACTTGCGACTGAAGGTTTGGACTTCCCAAAATACATGTCCGGATCCTGTACTTGGTCATATTCCCGTTCCTTCTTCAGCAACTGAAAGTTATAGGCCCTCAGAGTTCCTCTGACTCCTTCTAGAGTTAGAGTCTCATATTTCTCTTCATCATGCTTTATCAGCGGTACATACATCTCCCATTTTTGCTGGTAAAGCATCTAGAATTTTTCCAATCTTCTCTGACTCACGAAATTCGACATCGTGGTTGTCTAACTCAGTTAACAAATGATAGAACCTTGTAATGGTCTCATCCAGCTTTTCGTTTTTCAAAGATTTGAAAATAGCGAACTGCTGCTTGAGCATTTCCATTCTACCTTTTCTAACTCTAGTATTACCTTCAAACCTTTTCTCCAAAGCATCCCACAACTCTTTTGCTGTTCATTGATTGCGAAATGTGTGGAGGATCTCCTGAGGTAAAGCCATTCTAATAATCGAGAATGCTCGGTTTTCGGCCTCATAAGGCTTCTTATCATCATCCTTCATCTTTTGATATGACAAGACTCTTTGGTGTCCTTCAACCTCTGTTGTAGGTGGAACGTATCCCTCGTAGATACATATCCACATTCTCATATCATTGAATCTAGCGAAGTCGGCGAACCTATCCTTCCACCAATAATAATCCTCCAATTTCATCAACTTAGGTGGAGAATTTGCCTTTCCGACCTCATGGTCCATTTCAATAAACCTTTGTAAGCTTGTCATTGTTTCAAAAATTTTGAATTTAAAACTTAATTAATTTAATTCGAAATTAATTTAAATTAACCCTTTCAAACTTGAGTAAGTTTGAATTTAATTAATTTTAAACTTGTTTGGAAATAAATTCGAGATTAAGTTTGAAGTTCAACTAAAATCAAAATAGTTGACAAACTCGAAGGAATGATCAAAATCGAATCCCTAAATTTGAATTTAGTGAAAATTCGAAACTGAGCAAATTCGAATTAAGCAAACTCGAATCAAACCCTATAGAACTTCGAAAGGAGCGTATTTTTCTGACAAACTCAAATTTTGAGTAAACCCTAATACCCCCTTGATATTCGAGCACCGCAAGTTCGAAAAACGGCTAATAATTCGATTTTGTTCAAGGTTTGAGTTTAAACCAATATTTTTAAGAGTAAAAAATATTGATTTCGACCAAAAATTGAACCCAATGCAAACTATTTTCCGTGATTTTGCTTGTATAGCTCGAAAATCTATCCAAAAACGTGATTTGACCGCCCAAAACGTCAAGAAACCACAGATTTTTCTAGTGAACACGAAGAACACCACGAAAACCAAATGGCTCTGATACCACTTGTAAGGTCTGCTCTTTACGGATCTTATCTTGACGCGACACCTTCCAACGAGTGCGGAATCCTCGTTAGTGGCTTGACGGAAAGACCCCGCACACCGAAACACGGAGACTAGCACGGTGATAGACGAACAACGGATCGTCCCAACAGGGTGATTGTCTCCACACGAATCTCTCTGATTGCTAGCAAGTTCGAGATCACCCTTTTGCTTAAACTCTCTGAAAAATATGCAAAAATCTTTCACCCGGATGGTCTTTTTGCTCTCAAGTTTGACAGAACCTCTGAGCCGTCCAAGATCCCTAATTTCATAATGAATAGTTCAATATATAGACGACAAGTTCGAGAAGACGCTCCTCTCGAACTTGTCTTCACTAAGTTCAAACTCTACCCTTTGAACTTGTCTTTGAACTTGTTTTCGAACTTGTTCCTTTGAACTTGTCTTCGAACTTGTTCCTTTGAACTTGTCTTCGAACTTGTTCCTTTGAACTTGTCTTCGAACTTCTTCCATTGAACTTGTTCCTTTGAACTTATTCTAGAACTTGTCTTTGAACTTATTCTAGAACTTATTCTTGAACTTATTTCTAGAACTTATTTCTTGAACTTATTCTAGAACTTATTCTAGATCTTATTCTAGAACTTGTTATGATAGTCTAGAACTTACCATGCAAATGTAAACATCATACACTATCATGGTATCAATAACAAAACTAGATTGTTGTCATCACACCGGATGTACCAACAGCTAAGGAGTATAAAAAAGCCAGAATTGATCAAGGGAATCGGTACTCACAGGGTAGGAATTTCTATGGTGGTATATCATCTATAGTACCAAGGAAGAGAAGGAACCTATTGTTCATGAAGCTCCCAAGGATTCAAAGATAGACCAGCTTATGGATTATCTGAAGCAACAATTCTATGTGCAGACTAAGTCAATAGCCAGTCTAGAAAAGCAGATGGGACAGATCGCAGATCAGCTTACAAAAATAGATGAACGCAGATTATCGAGCAATACTCAAGTCAATCCTTCTCATTCTAAAGGCAAAGAGAAGCAATGAGTACATGAGGTGGAAGAGTTGAACGGAGTTAGTGAGTTGCGGAAAGTTACCACTTTGCGTGGTGTTAAGAAGGTTGATAACAAAGTGGTGTTGCCGGAAGTGGAAGATATGGATAGTGATGTTGAGGAGATCATAGATGATGGGAAGAACGTCCCACGTTCAGAATCTTAGAAGGAGGTCAAGTTGAAGAGGCAAGTTCAGTTCGAGGAAGTTGTGGTACAAAAAGAAGAGCAACCGAAGTCTGAACCAACACCTCCATACCCATCAGCTCTAGAGGACCCGAATAAACCAATGTTTGGGAAGAAAGGGCCGCAGATAAAGGATCTATGGGAGATATTCAATCAAGTGAGGATCAACATTACACTGGTGAAAGCATTGCGGCAAATTCCGGCGTATGAAAAGTTTCTGAAGGATTTGTGTACTCAAAAGCGCAGGCATCCCACAATTCTGCCGAAGCAAATCAACCTCATGGAGCAGGTAAGTGTTGTAGTCTCAAGTTCATTGCCACCCAAGCTTAAGGATCCAGGTTTACCTTTTATCTCTGTTACTATTGGTGACATTAGGATTAAAAAAGCATTGTTAGATTTGGGAGCAAGTGTTAACATACATCCTGGAACCTTATTTAATCATCACGACTTGGGAAGCCTAACACCCACAGATGTGGTTTTACAACTAGCTGATCGATCCACTAAGATTCCAAAGGGTATGTTAACCGATGTCATTGTGAAAGTTGAAGATTTTTATTACCCGGTAGACTTTCTTGTGTTAGATTAAGATCAGAGAAGTCGGAGATAACCAGCCTGCAATCATTTTGGGTAGGCCATTTTTGGCCACTGTCAATGCCCAAATTAATTGTAGGACGGGTGCCTTGGACATAGACTTCGAGAATAGGAAATTAAAATTGAATGTTTTCAGTGTTGTCCCTAATGTTTCTTATGGTTCAGAGTGATATTTGGTTGATTACCTTGATGAGCTAGCAGGATCACAAGCACCACTGATGACTAGCAGGGATGAATTGGGGTATGCATTATCATGCCAAGAGAAAGAGAAGGTTGAATGGGGATGGTTGATGAGTTTGGAGGAGATGTTTGGAGGAACAAAGCAGAATAAGAAACCTCCATGGTCATTAAAGTTTGAGAAGCTACCCGAGAATCTTCCGGAGTAAAATAAACCGTCTTTGGAGCAGGCTCCTACACTGGAACTCAAGGCCTTACCCACACATATTAAGTATGTATTTTTGGGGCCACAAGAGAGTTTGCCAGTAATTATAGCTTCAGATCTGATAGAAGAGGAAGAAGGGGCATTAATTGAAGTTTTAGGAAAACACAAGGCAGCCATGGGTTGGACGAACTCTGATCTTAAGGGGATAAGTCCTACAATTTGTATGCATAGAATTATCATAGAGGCTGACAGTAAACCTTCAAGAGATGCACAACGAAGACTCAACCCGAATTTGATAGAAGTGGTAAAGAATGAGGTGTTGAACCGGTTAGATGCGGGTATCATTAACCCCATTTCTGATAGTCAGTGGGTGAGCCCTACACAGACCGTGCCTAAGAAGTCTGGGGTGACAGTGATAAACACTAAAGATGGTCAGATTGCAACGAGACCAGTAACGGGCTGGAGGGTCTGCATAGATTATAGGAAGTTGAATGCAGCCATTTCAAAGGATCATTTCCCGTTGCCTTTCATAGATCAGATAGTTGAGAAGTTGGCAGGGCAGAAGTATTATTACTTTTTGGATGGATATTCGGGGTACAATCAGATTCCGATTCACCCTGATGACCAAGAGAAGACCACATTCACGTGTCCTTACGGGAGATTTGCCTATAGACAAATGTTGTTTTGGTTGTGTAACGCTCCTGCTACCTTTCAGCGTTGCATGATGGCAATATTCTTAGACATGCTAGGGGGCTCGTTAGAGATTTTCATAGATGACTTCTCCATTTTTTAAAAGACGTTTGAGGGGTGTTTACACCATCTGGAGCAAGTGTTAAAGAGGTGCACTGAAACGAATTTGGTGCTGAGCTGGGAAAAGAGCCACTTTATGGTCAAGGAAGGAATTGTATTAGGCCATGTGGTTTCTGAGAAAGGAATGGAAGTGGATAAAGCCAAAATTCAGCTTATCTCATCTTTACCACCACCCACTAGTGTTAAGGGAATTAGATCATTTTTGGGGCATGTTGTATTTTACAAGTGGTTTATCAAAGATTTCAGCACCATTTCCAAGCCATTGTGTAATCTATTAGTGAAGGATGCTGAGTTTGTGTTTGATGAAGCATGCTTGAAGGGATTTGAGTTGTTAAAGTCCAATCTCACTGATGCTTCTATTTTGCAGTCACCTGATTGGACAAAGCCATTCGAAATTATGTGTGATGCAAGCGACTTTGCGGTGGGAGACGTGCTGGGACAGAGAATAGATAAGAAGCTGGTTATGATTTACTATGCCAGCAAGACATTTTCTGAGGCTCAACAAAACTACACTACCACAGAGAAGGAGTTATTGGCGGTAGTGTATGCTTTGGATAAGTTTCGTGCTTATGTTTGGGGTGCTAAAGTGATAATCTACTCGGATCATAGTGCATTGAAGTACCTCGTGAACAAAAAGGATGCTAAACCCAGATTGATTAGGTGGATTCTATTTCTGCAAGCATTTGATCTGGAGATACGGGATAAAAAGGGGTCAGAGAACGTGGTGGTTGATCATTTGTCAAGGCTGCCCACATTGGTTCCAAATTCCGTTGAAGTGATCATGGAATCTTTTCCTGATGAACAGCTTTTATTTGTGTCTAAATTACCTTGGATTGCTAACTTAGTTAATTATTTTTTGACAGGTAAGACACCAAGTCATTGGACATCACAGCAGAGGAAAAGTTTCTATGCCCAAGCCAAGTATTATATCTGGGACGATCCTGATCTATTCAAGATTGGTACTGATCAGCTCATTAGAAGATGTGTTCCGGAGACGGACCAACCTGATATCCTTACTCATTGTCATAGTTTAGCATGTGGGGGGCATTTTAGTGCTAAGAAAACAGCCCATAAAGTGTTAGACTGTGGTTTCTTTTGGCCATCATTGTTTAAAGATGCATATGAGTATGTCAAGTCGTGTCTTAGATGCCAGCAGGTTGGGGGAATATACAGGAGAGATCAAATGCCCATGGTTCCCATATTAGAACTAGAGATTTTTGATGTTTGGGGAATAGATTTTATGGGTCCCTTTCCTGTTTCTTTTGGTTTTGAATATATTCTAGTAGCCATAGACTATGTATCTAAGTGGGTTGAGTCTAAGGCAACAAAGTATAGTGACAACAATGTGGTGTGCAAATTTTTGAAAAAGAACAATTTTTCACGCCATGGGATTCCCAGAGCTATTATTAGTGATGGGGGAACTCATTTTGAAAACTTTCAGTTCCACACTTTGTTGAAACATTATGGGGGTTACCCACCGTGTTGCCACTCCTTATCACCCACAGACGAGTGGTCAAGTTGAGGTGTCTAATAGGGAAGTCAAAAGGATTTTAGAAAATATTGTTAAGCCTAGTCGCAAGGATTGGTCTTTGAGATTAGATGATGCATTATGGGCTATGGGAAACCTTGTAATTTACCTGTGGAATTAGAGCATAGGGCCACTTGGGCAATTCAAAATGCTAACTTTGATGTTGCTGATGCAGGTAAAATGAGGATGTTTTCAGCTGGCAGAACTGGAGGAAATTTGACTGGAGTCGTATGAAAGTACAAGGATCTACAAGGAAAAGACTAAGCATTTCCATGATAAATGCTTAAGGAGGAAGTCTTTTGCAGTTGGTAATAAGGTCTGGCTCTGTAACTCACGTATTAATTTGTTTTCAGGTAAGCTGAGGAGTAAATGGACGGGACCTTATGAAGTTATTCATGTTTATGAAAATGCAGCTGTGGAAGTCAAGGATCTTAAGCATGGACATTCCTTTACTCTGAATGGCCATAGGCTTAAGATGTATGTTGAAGGTACTATTAGAACTGATGGTGATCAAGCAACCTTGATTGAGGTAGTGACTCTCAAAGAGCCAATCTATTCATCTCTGTAAGTAAAGCAGGTACGAATTTTGTAGGTATATTCACTGCAAACCCTCACGAGACTAAACTCGTCCATCCAAGTAATTGGGTGGTTTAAAGGCTTGATATATGTGCTAAGTATAGTCGTGTTCCCTACTAAAATGGTTGTTTTTGTATTTGTTTAAAGTTGTGTTTAGTTAATGTAGTGTGTGTTTTTAATTTGGAAATGAGCGGGAGTGGCCGTTAGTGAGCAAGTGGAAGTTGGAATGTTTTTGGCGCAAGTGTTGAGGGAAATTGGAGTACCAGCGTCTTAGTAGGCGTTGGGGACGCTGGAATTACATATGAAACAGAGTGTGAGCGTCGGTAGGACGCTCAGCGAGAGACTTGGACGCTAGGGCAGCGTGGAGGACGCTGAGCCGGACGCTGGGATGCAGTCGAATGGGGCACTTAACGGAGCGGCGTCCAAGTGAGCGTCTGGGACGCTGAAATAAATTCTTAAACAGAATGTGAGCGTTTTTGGAACGCTGAAAACGCTCGAGTGACTTTTCATCATTTAAACCTCTATCCGCCTCATTTACTCACACCTACCGTAAAACGCTCTTATCTCTCTCTTGCGAACGCTGAACGGTTTTCCACCATTGTTGCCACTCTTTCTCATGTATTCCTTCCCATCCATCGATCAGGTAACCATCTAAAGTTCATCTCTTGCATTTGTAACTTTCTGTCGGTTTTAGTGAACCGATTAGGGCTCTTTATAGGTTTGTGTGCGATTCTTGACACTATGTGTTGATCATGTGTGTATATAGTTACATTCATCATGTATTTCTTGTATATCATGCACATTTGCGGTTTCATGAAGTTAGGGTTCTTATTTCGGAAGCTAGGGTTTTCTTGAAAGTTATGTGTAATGGGTTGAATGTGGCTTCGAGTTATTATAACTGTAAATATGTGTTCTTGGTGGTAGTTATGCGTATGATCAAGTGTCGATTGTGTATGCTTTAGCTTAGGAGTTCGTTTGGTGATCATGTTTATAGGGTTTCAAGAACAAAGGTTGTAACTTCCCCCTTTAAAACTAAGTTGGGGAGGGGTGATCTATTGAGCGAAGTGGTTGCTACACCGAATACAATGGTGAGTGATTTTGAGGTTTAGACGCTCTAAACCCACATCGGGTATGGTTTTTAGAAAGCACAGGGCTTAGTTGACACTAGGTTGCATTACATTTCAATTCACCACTTTAAGCAAGCATTCACGGTGTCCATATAACCCATCACGTTGGGCATAGCATCTGACATTATTCGTATGACTTTCTCTAGCCATGACTCGTGCCTCCGCCAAGAAGCAAAAGCAGGCTGCGACTTCAAGTGCTCGAAAGTGCGACCGTCAAACACTTTCTCTGACACTTTCTCCAGAACGGGATGTGGAGCAAGAGATTGAGGTTTTTGAGATAGATTCGGATTTCAAATTTCTGCTGGAGAAGGGAGTGCTCAAAGACGAGTTTAAGGATTACGGGGTGTTTGATACTTTCGGTAGGCTGGGTTAGTATGCTGCCTTAGATTGGACCAAGGATGTCATCTATCAAGACGCACTCAAGGAGTTTTGCGATTCGGTAAGGCAGATAAGGGGGGACCCGCTAGCACCCATGACCCTACATGCCGTAGCGGGGGGACACGAGATTGAGCTTTCTACAGAGCGGTTACAGCTGCTCTTAGCCTTTGACAACACCACACACCACCCTCGAGCACGAGGTGTGGGATGAGGAAAGTTTGAAGGAAATTCCATTGGTCTCCCCGGAGATTTGGCAAAACTACCTGACTACCGTCTTTGAGCTCAGTCCAGCACAAGACAAGTCTTACACCGCCCATGCTCGTAAGGATCTCCGCTCTTGGCCAAAGTTCTTTGAAAGCTGGTCCTTTACAATGTTCTCCCGAGGAATAACTACACCACTAGCGTGAATGTAAAGGAAATTGTGGTTGTTAATGCCTTGTTAACTCGGTCACCTTGCATCTCACTGAGCCACCTTGAATTGGGTAATATTTGGAACTCCGTGCTATCATCAAACCGTTCTGAGTTGGTCCATGCCAGGATGATTTCCGAGCTGCTAGAGCTCATGTGCACCCTTCCCCCAAATCCGCGTTTCTCTGTGATTCCCGACCGTGAAAAGCATTTCACAAAGCAGCTCTTCAGTCGTACTAAGTTCATTTGTGGTGGGGACAAATCCATCATTCGAGATCTGACGAGTGGTTAGGAAACCACCTTGGACAGACCTCGTTCTTCAGTGGCCTCACCAGAACATGTTATGGGGGAGTCCTCTTCTGCCACCACTGCTGCTGCCCTAGAAGGGGTGAAGAAAAACCTGTTGGACCTCACCAACATCGTTTGCAAGCTACACAATCAGATGCAGCAGCAGGTGCTGCCTACACTGGAGCTGACAGGTAAGAAGGTGGACCGGTTGTTCGAGATGGCAGGGGCCATGCAGACGGGAGAGACGTCCAGGGATGAGGCTGACGTGCAGGTAGAGCAGATGTTGGCTAGGGTGGAGCACAACAGGAGGGAGTAGGCCCCCACGCGGTATGATGATACGGATCTGGTTTAGGGGTGTTAGTGTGTGACAAACAATATTTCTTTTGGTTTGATATGGTCATTCCCGCCGCCTGTGGCGAAGAAACAATTGCCTGTACTTAACTCTTACAATTTCTCTTCTTTTCCCCCTTCTATGCAATGCTTGGGTATCGTTTGCTATATATCTGCTGTGATTGCTTTGATTTGTGCTGCTTTGTGTTGCTTACATGCTTAATTTTGTGATGAGGACATCACTTCTCTCTAAGTTGGGGAGGGGGTGTCCAATTTTTTCGATTTTTGGCATATGCTTTTCCATATGGATATATGACAGGGAATCTTGTTGTGGATTGTAGGTTATATATGTGCAATTGAATGAGTTGGTACTAACAGTTCATTACTATGGTTGCGTTTATTGTTTGTGCTTTTCAGGATTCACCATGTCTGGATCATCATCATCACAAAGAGTGAAAAGCATAGCCAAAAAGAAGAAAATAGCACCAGCAACACCATATGTTCGTCCTCCTGTTGTATGGGACCCAACCAAATCGTTGCCGGAACATGACGAGAGGATCAGAGCCGAGTTGTTTATGGAAAAATGGGGGGAAGACACGAAGTATATCTACGAGAAGAAGATGGATAGAGACGCGTTTGGCAATTACGATGTGGTAGAGTTGTTTAAGGCATTAGGTTGGGAGAAATTCTTGTACATGGGAGTAGAGGAATTGTACCCGTTCGTGGTCGCGGAATGGATATCGAATCTAAGGCTAGGAAGAGGAGTTGATGATTGCAACTATACACTGATTGGCATAGTCGGCAACACGGAGATTAGGAAGATAGCTACGGACTTAAGTGAAGTATTTGCAGTGGATACTGGCTGCATGAGGGACGAAGAAAGGCAAGCCTACATATACTGAACTGAAGGATATCTGGCTAGGATAGGAATGATGTATTCCGAGGTTTGGCTGAAAAAGATGATGGCAGCTTTCGATCTTCCAAGGGAGCGGGTATCTAGATATAAGGATTTCAGGAGAAGTGATTTGCAGCCGATGGCACTCTACAAGATTGTGATCACCAATATTCTACCAAGGTCGGGGGATCTGAGCAAGGTGAGGTTGAAGGACGTGAGCATCATGCATGCCTTGTTGACAGGAGAGGAGCCATTGTCCTTTGCCTAGGTCGTGATGGATGATCTGTGGAATATGTACAACACAAGAGAGAGACGTGTGATACCTCACATGTGGTTGCTGTCCAGGTTTTTGATAGTGAAAGGTGCGATGTCTGAGACTACCCCAGCTAGGTTTATCAAGGAAAGCAGTCTGTGGACCAAGGTCAGCTCCATGAAGGATATAATAATGAGAGAAGCAGATGACGGGTATGAGATTTATGATACTGAGAAGAAGAAAGGGGTAGTGACATCGTACCCTGAAGAGGAGAGAATAGAAAGGGAACAGAGCAGAGCTGTCAGAAGAGGTGAAGCAGGAGATCTGAGTAACATTGTGCAGATGTTATCCAACTGGAGCACAGAGGTCACTGGCATGAGGAATGAGCAGCGAGAGAGGTGGCTGAGACAGGATGGATTGATGGAGGAACAACAGAGACAAATTAACTGGTTGCAGTCTGAAGTGGGAGCATAAAGGAGGCAACTGGATGACATCTACCTAGGTGTGAGGGCTGGCACTTTCATGAATGCCTATTTGTACAGCCAACAGTGACAGTATGCAGATGAGATGAGGCATTATGCCGATTATAGGGCTGAGCTGCCCTACACACCGTTTGAGAGGTATCTAGCTCCAAGTTATGAGACTATTGCAACGGGTATGGGGAATCCAGTGCTACATCCTGCATTGGGACCGTTTCATCAACCTCCATCCACACCTCAAGTTCGAGATCAACAAGGTTTTGCAGCCTACTTCAGTGGCATCTTTGGGCCACCATCATAGACGAGAGGATGCTCTACTGCCTGGTACTTTCGTTTCATTTCCGTTTGTTTAATTTATTGCATTTCCAGTTTTAGTAATTTTCTTAGGTGTTTAGTTTATTTTTTTGCAAATGTGTGTTATGGTGATAGTATCATGGTCATTTCGTATCTTCTTGTACAAGAATTGTTCTATGCAAAGTGTGAAAATAAGAGTTCAAGAGGGGTAAGCATAGTGGGTTTGATAGTTTTAAAAGGAAGTAGCTTTTGGTTTGATGAAAGGTGAATGTGATAGAAGTTAAGTGTTTAGCATGGGAGATATTGGCCAATTCTTTCTTTAATAAATCTTTGGTATTGAGGGCAATAAGGGGGAGAGTAATGTATGCATTGCACAGCAAAAAAGAAAAAAAGAAAAAAAAGGAGTTGAATAAGCTAACATGTGGCCTAGTAAGTTCGGGAAATTAAGTTTCTGGGGTACCGTCATGCCTAATCACCTAAGGCCATCTGGTTTGGGATTGATTGACCCAAATCCCGTTACATGGACTTACTACAAAGTCACGATTGCTAGTATTAGTATAAATTCAAAAGAAAAAGAGCAGAAAAGTGCTGAGATATAAAGTGTGCAATTGGGCTTCAAGTGAAGCAACTCATAACCTTGAGCTAAAAATCAATGTTTGAGGATTAATTAGGAAGGAAAAGTCCATAGCTTGAACATGCTGGCATTTGAGTTCTATACATTCCCTGATTTTATCATGTCATCAGCTCACACTTTTAAGGCTGGAAAACTCAGATGTTTAATTCTTTTGTGTCTGTTTTGATGCCTTGTTTGGGACGATCAAGGTGTAAGTTGGGGAGGATTGATCAGTGATATAAATTGTTAGAATATATTGTAATTGATGGAAGTCAAAGTATAGGGTTTGTTTTGTAATTCTTCCATAGTTGTGAAAAATATGTATATATATAGTAAGTTTGACTTTCAATGTATTAAGTCTGACAATCTCACTTTTGGAAAATTAGAATTTAGAGAAAAGCGGTTACTGACAATCTGCAAGATCATATCATTTTGTAATCGACATTTTGAATACAATCATTCTGTCAGTTTTAATCTTTGTCATTGTTCTTATGATTGAATTGTTAATTGATTGATATAGAAACTGTAAATCACAATTGGTATTAGAGCTTTAGGGGTGAAAATTTGAATCTGAGATTGAAATTTTTTTTACGAAATTGGTTACTGTTCTTGAGAATTTTTTTTCGAAAAAAACCCTAAAATCACCAAGGGTTTTTAATCTGTTGATCAAATACAGTGAAAATTGGATCGAAGGTAAAGGATCAATTGTCACATCCTTACTTTAAACATGCTTGCTTAATCCCAGGAATAATAACGCTTGCATAAAGCTGAATAAAATATTACAATAAGTAATGCACTACACATACTACAAGGATACAGTACTAAGTTGCTAAAAACATCACAATATAAATAAAAGCAGCTACCCAAAACCTAAGGCACCATAAGCTATACCACAAGCTGAAAGTGAGCTAAGTCCACTGGGTTGATTAGAAAATAGACCTAAGCAGAAGGTCCAGCTTGCTCTTTACCTTTTCCTGTAAAAATTATGAGTAGCAAATGTAAGCTAATTGCTTAGTGAGTAAACAGATATTCATGAATGCATGTAAAATATGTGGCGAAAGTGCCTATAAAGGCTTGTTATGCTTGCTTGCTTGCTTAATACCCAGAAAGAATGCTTGCACAATTGAGACATTTCACGCAGAAAGGAGATGCCACCACTAGGGTTTACCGCTGACAGATGATCAATCTGTGATGCAGGGCTAGCTACCCGCATAATGCTTAGGGATAGTGGTGTGCATCAGAATTGCTTGCTCGTAAAGTAAAATGCTATGATATGCACAAAGAAACGTTCAAACAAACTTCTGTATAATATGCTGAATAATAAGCAGATAGCAAATAAATATGCACATTAATAGATCAGATGTAAGATCCGGCTAAGCTGGGCATCGCCTGTACTACAGTGTTCTCCTTCACTCACAAAAGTCTATTGAATTCCAAAGAAGTCATATAGAAGCAATTTATGTCTCAATTTCATATAAAACATGTAAACAAGAATAACTGTTACTCACTGTACTGTCTTATGCTTTGAAATATTCTGAAATGCTTGCTCGGGCTTATTTATGCTTTATTTTGCGTTGAAACGCTTGCACTTGCTTTTCTAGGCTTAATATATTATGGCACTGGCTTTGACTCGCAACTGGGCTAAACGGCTTATGTATAATATCTGAAGTTTAATATTACAGAACATATGCTAAATTAATAATGCTAGCTCAATATTCCAACATCTATAAACCATAACTTCTAGCTAAATATTTTGCTACTTATTTTGTTATTTTATGCGTTGTCCGTGAATTTTATTTAATTATTTCGAATTTAGAGGGAAAGGGTTCGAATTTGAGCATCAAATTCGAACATATGGACCTTAGACTCGAATGGGTCATTCGAACATGTGTTAAATTCGAATTCATGGACTCAAATTCGAACATAGTCTCGAACATGGGGTTAAATTCGAACCTACTGTTCGAATTTAGCTCTATTCGAGCTTGTTCTTGGCATTTCGAATTTGTTCTATGCATTTCGAGTTTGTTCATGTTTTGCAGCCTTTAAACATGCATTTTCAAGTCTAAAAATCATAAATAAGCTAAGTAATAAGCCTAGGTTCGATTATATCGTACATAATCTAACAGAATCGAGCTAAAACTCAAGCTAAATAGCTTAAAATCGAACCAAAAGTGGAAATATAAAGCTTTTCTTCAAAACCGAAAATGCAGAAAACGAGAATGACGATTTTTACCTCAAATCCGTATGAAATCGTACATGCAATAGTAGATCCGCATAGTACTCTTCAAGATCTTTCCGATGACGTATAGAACTCGAGATTTGGCTGGTTGGTTTGGGAGAAAAGTTAGAGAGAAGTTCGGGTTCTAGAGAGAGGAGCTCTGAAAAGGGAAATTGGCTTGCGAGAAATGAGAAAATGAACTCTCAGCTCCTATTTATACCAAATCTCGAAATTACATCATTTTACGCAAATTGCTCAAAATACTTAAAATAAAAATACAAATATAAAAGCAAGGTGTTATATCAATAGTCGATTCAATTGACTATAAACTTGAATTGATCCACAAAACACAGAAAAAGATCTAGACATTTTTGTCAAATTTTGAAAAACACAAGTTAGACTACTGTTCTGTTGAAAAAGTCTATTCTAGATCTATTTTTGGACAAAAGTGTTTCACAAAAAGTGTTTGTAATCAAAATCCTCACCTTCGATTTCAATTTGAGTAAAAATGGGCAATTTTTTCGAATTAATTTGAATTTCAGACTTGAAAAATCTGAAAAATTAAGAAACTCGAAATACACATATCTTATGTGTCATTAGATTTGAATACTTGTGAAAATCGAGTTGACAAACAGTGTCAATCGAGCTGACAAACAGTGTCAATCGAGTTGACAAACAGTGTCTATCGAGTTAGATTTAAAAGTGATTCGAGTTTACTTAATTCATCAATCGATTGGATTTAAAGAAATTCGAGTTTACACAATTAATCAATCGAGTTGCAACCTTGTTGATTCGAGTTGAAGTGATAAATCAATCGAGTTTACTGTCAAATTGAATTTGATTCAAGTTTATAAGTAAATTTGAAGTTCATTCGAGTTTATTAAAGTTTGAATTTAATTCGAGTTTCACAAAAGACAAATTCTAGTTTTTCAAAGGAACAATTCGAGTTTCCCAAAAGACCAATTCGAGTTTCACATAAGAGTTGATCAAGTTTCACTATAAAACTCAAGTTTCTGAACATAACTCGAGTTTCACAAAGGCTATTTCAAGTTTCATACTAAACTCATTCGAGTTTCACTTAGCCTAATTCGAGTTATACCATCTACATTCGACTTTTAAAGAAAGCTTATTCGAGTTTCATAGAAGAGTAATTCGAGTTTCATACAAGCATTATTCGAGATTTTGCATTTTACAAAACAACAAGTCTATTCAGTGTTTGATTCAAGTTTATTATTGCTACTAACAAGTTACTGTTTTGTAGATTTCTGTTGATCATTTCAGTACTAATCTATGCTTCAAAGTTTGATCAAATTTCAACTGTTGATCAACATTTTCAATCTCAATCAAAGTTCGTCAGATCTTGGACAGTTTCCAAAATATCAGTCAAAATGTCAAAGGACGCTCTAGCAATGGGATCAGAAACCAAACCCCCAATTCTATACAGGGGAGAATACGTTCAATGGAGGGAGAGGTTTCTAGAATTCATTACCTTTCATGATCTATCAGAGGAGATGCTGAAATCCTTAACAGAAGGACCAACCACATTTATGGAAACAATACCTGGAGTACCAACCGGTAATCCCCCGATTCCACCAAGGACAGTCGAGGTTACCAACCTAACTGAGACTTAAAAGAAGAAAAAAACTAGGGGATAAAACTGCCAGGAAATTACTTCTGAAATCCATCCCTAATGATATTTACACATGCCTCACAAACACAACAACTGCTAAGTCAATATGGGATGAAGTGTGTAAACTGATGAGGGGATCTGACAGAGCTGCCACAAACAGGGCTAGAAACAGCCTAATGACATTTGAAAATTTCAGAGCCCGTGAAGGAGAATTACTGGAAAACACTTACCTAAGCTTTGTGAGTTTGGAAAGTGAAATGAAACGAAATGGAGTGACAAAGTCCAATCTGGACATAAATGTCAAGTTCCTAAACGTTCTGAATTCTGAATGGGAGAAATATGCTATGATTATCCAGCAAACAATGGATATTGAAGAAATGGATTTTCATATGATATTTGAGAACCTCAACAACTACCAAGAAGTTGTGTTGAGGAAATTATCAGGAAAGAAGAAAGCCGAGAAAGAAACTGCTGATCCATTGGCTCTACTGGCAGAGAAAAATTACAAATATAAAATGAAAAAGGAGAAAAGAGCAGTAGTCAGCAGTACATCTTCCGAATCAGAATCCTCCGATTCATCTGCAGATTCAGAGATCGAAGAAATGAAAAAGCAGATGGCACTGCTAACAAAAGCTTTTCAAAAGAAGTTCTACTGAATGCCAACCAACAATAAGATGCGCTACAAAACAGGCTCGAGGAAAATTGAGAAGAAGGACAAATATGAAAAATCTGGAGAGAGCAGTGGAAGAAAGACTGACATATATGAAAAATCAGACAAGTCAGCAAAGAAAGATTCAGAACAGAAATGTTACAACTGTGGAAAACCAGGTCATTATGCCTGAGAATGTAGACTCCCAGTAGTCAAAAACTCAGACTATTATAAGAGAAAGGCTCTCTTAGCCAAAGAAAAAGAGTCTGGAAAAGCTCTTATGGCGGAGGATGACCACTGGTTGCAGTTATCTGAAGATGAAGATATTCTTGATGAAGATGCTCATATTTGCCTAATATCAGAGGTTCTCAATGAGTCAGAATTGAGTGAATCAGCTATGATAGCTGAGGATGAAGTATGGGTTGGTTTAACTGATGAAGAAGATAAAGAAAGACAAGATTCTGAGGAGGAAGAGACAGAAGAAGTTGCGTTGATGGCAACTGGAAAAACTGATGTAGAGGATAATGAAGATTCCGAGTCAGACAGATCAGATGGATTAGACAAACCGGAGGTGCAGTCTAACTTCGAAATGAACATAACTTAGTTTTAGATTTTTCCAAAGATAAAGCATTAGCCTTACGAGCAGTTTCAGATTTACAAGATAAGGAAAGAGAACTACAAAGCAAAATACTTGATCTTAATCAGAATATATTTGACTTACAAGAAAGACTGAGAATTTGCAGAATTAGAAGCTTCAAACTTTTCTGTAAAATATCATGCTATTTTTGAAGAACAAACTAAACTTTATGAGAAAATAAAGAAGATGGAAGATGAATTTATAAAAAGAGGGCAAACAGATCAAACCATTTATTTAAATCAACCAAAAGACACAGAATTTTATAATTATAAATCTGGAATTGGTTGGGAAAATCCAAAGTATCTGACAAAAGCAATTTTAGTTCACCAATGTTTTATGATGTCAGATACATGAAGTTAGGATTGAAAATGGCGTTTATGAAAGCATCTGATGAAGTAGAATCTAGTGAAGAAACAAAAAGATTACGAACCGACAAAATGCAAAATTCTGTTGATTATAACAGAATAAATGAAACAAATAATATTACTGATATTAAAGAAGAATACATTCAAACATATTCTGAAAAGGATTTGTCTGAATTACCTACTCAATCTCAAAAGTTATATCTGCCATCTTCAATTCTAGAAAAGATAAATGCTGATCTAGAATTGAAAATTAAAAATTTTGAGACAGAGAATAGAACTCTCAAGGCTGAACTAAAAACTATGGAACAAAAGTTACAAAATCAGCCTAAAAACATAAAGTTGTCTGATCCACAATCTTCAACCTTTCTAGATTCTATCAATTCAGAAAAGGAATTTGATTTGTTTATGCACTCTGACTTTAAATCCTTAGAGGAAATGTTTGTTAAAATTGATGAATTTGTCAAAACTTTGCATAACAAACAATCAGATGGTCATAAATAACTTGTTAAAATTCTGCAAAGAATTTCTTCGGACTCAATAAACACATCTGAAAATTCACGAATTTTACAACAAAAGAGGGAGAAAACAAAAGTTATTTTTAACACTCCTAGCTGTGAAAAAGGTGAATCATTTTCAACAAAGAACTCCAATGCACTCAGAGTTCAATCTTCAAAAGGTAAGAGAAATTTACAGAAGAAACTAGTGTCTAAGGCTACTAATTCTCATGTTTCTTTTATGTCAGATATCATTGTGAATGGGTCGAGAAAACAAATTTGGAGAAAGAAGAAAAAAGAACAGAAAAACAAGAATATAAAACAAGAGTGGCGCGTGAAGAATAATATTATTACAGATAGAAATAGCAACATTGAAAACTCTGTCTGTAATAATAAATATGTTAATAATTCTTGTATCAAATTCTCTAGAACAGACTTAATTGCTTTGAACTCTACTGCATGTAAACCTTTGATTGTAAAATCTGATAAACTCGTCTGGCAACCAAAGAAAAAGGACCCATGTTCTAAACAGAAAAAGGTTACACAGAAAATCATTTCAAAAACAGTTCCACCACGAATTGTACAAAAGTGGATACCTCAACGATAATGTGGTTACCTAAAACAACATCAACTGTTAAGCAGAAAGCCATATCTGTTGAAAAATCAAATAACACCTTGCATGACTTACCTAAAACAAATGTACCCAACTACAAGTGGATACCTCAAATGTTATTTCGTCTTATAGGTAAACCATGTTTGGTATCTTGACTCCGGATGTTCCAAGCATATGACCGGACAAAGAGACATACTCACGAACTTTGTAGAAAAGTTCTGTGGGACGGTCAGATTTGGAAATGATTAGTTTTGTCTGATCAGAGGATACGGGAGTCTCACATATGACAAAATTACCATTCAAAAGGTTTTTCATGTTGATGGTCTTCGACATAATTTGTTTAGTATTGGACAGTTGTGTGATAACGGATTAGAAGTCAATTTCAAAGCCAATCGGTGCAGCATAAGATCTGGAGAAGGAAAGGAAATATTGGCAGGAAACAGGAAAACTAATTTGTACTCCATTGATTTAGCCTCGATTAATCTGAAGAAAGATGTCTGCTTACTGTTAAAAGCTAAATCTAAAACAGCATGGCTATGGCATCATCGCCTTTCACATCTGAACTTCAATGAATTAACCAACCTAGCGAAAGGAGGGTTAGTTAAAGGGCTGCCAACTCTCAAATTCCAAAAGGAGCAGTTGTGTGCCGCATGTGAATAAGGAAAAATGACAAGAGCTTCACACAAATCCAAAACCGAACACTCATCCACAAGAGCACCGGAATTACTACATATGGATTTGTGTGGACCAATGAGAGTACAAAGCATTAATAAGAAACGATATGTATTGGTGATAGTTGTTGACTATTCACGATACACAAGGGTTTTCTTCCTGAGGTCCAAATCGGATGCAACTAAAACTATCAGAGACTTCATCCGAAAAATACAAGTGAAGTTGCAACTCACAGTTCAATCAATCCGCTCAGATAACAGAACAGAATTCTAGAACAAATCGCTTGACTCATTTTTGAATTCTGTAGGAATTACACATCAGTTTTCAGCTGCTCGAACTCCACAACAAAACGGTGTCGTTGAAAGAAGAAATAGGACACTAGTGGAATCAGCTAGGACGATGCTGGTATATTCAAATTTACCGTTATTCTTATGTGCAGAAGCAGTTGCAACAGCTTGTTTCACACAGAGTCGTTCAATCATAAATAAGAGATTCAGAAAGACTCCTTATGAATTGATTAATAAACGAATACCTAATATTAAATTTTTCCATGTCTTTGGTTGCAGATGCTTTATTCTAAACGACAAAGATAATCTTTGAAAATTTAATCAAAAGGCAGATGAAAGAATATTCATCGGATATTGAAAGGAGTCGGTTTCCTTCCGTGTGTACAACAAGAGAACCAAGACAGTCAACGAGAGCGTGAACGTCAAATTTGATGAAGGAGTGGTAATGGCTTCTGAACACACCAGTTCAGGACCCGAACCTAAAACGCAGACTTCATTGGAGTCATCTGAACAAAATGCTGAACACTCAGAATTACATAAGTTGTTTGAGAATTTTTATGAAGACTATTTTGAAAAACCCAAAACTAATGTTCTAAATTTGGTGCCTGACAGGATTACTGAAGATCCCATCGTAGTCTCTGATCTTTCTCATCAACAAGTTTCAGAAGAAACTGGAGAAGCCTCAACAACGGATGTGCAATTGACAACTGAGATTGCACAACCCATTGAACCTCCAAATTCTTCTGAAACCCCCATAACTTTTGAACATTCAGAAGCTCCTAACTCAGATATCCCACCTACTACATTTGAAGTAACCTCCCGACCAACATATCTAGATCGTAATCCCAATCAAGACCAAATAGAACCGTTTCCACATATTTTTAAGTGGACAAGAAATCACCCAATAGAAAACATTATTGGTGATCCATACGCTTCAGTCCAAACCAGAAGGGCCACCATAAATGAGTGTCTATTTTCAAATTTTCTAAGTAAAATAGAGTCCAAGAATGTAAAAGAAGCACTTTTAGACGCTGATTGGATTGTGGCGATGCAAGAAGAACTGAACCAGTTCGAACGGTTAAAGGTCTGGAGACTTGTTGAGCGCCCAAAAGACAAATCCATTATAGGCACGAAATGGATCTTCAAAAACAAGAAAGACGAACATGGAGTAATCATTCGGAATAAAGCTCGTCTCGTTTACAAAGGATACAGCTAACAATAAGGGATTGACTACGATGAAACGTTTGCACCAGTTGCACGAATCGAAGCGATTAGAATGTTTTTAGCTTTTGCTGCTCATAAAAACTTTACAGTTTATCAAATGGATGTTAAAACTGCGTTTTTAAACGGGGAACTAACAGATGAAGTATATGCATATCAGCCCGAAGGTTTTACTAATCCTTCGAAACCTGATCATGTATATATTTTAGATAAGTCACTGTATGACCTTAAACAAGCACCGCGTGCTTGGTATGATGCACTTTCAACATATCTGTTGAAATGTGGATTCAACAAAGGTACAGTTGACACAACCCTATTTATAAAACGTCACGGGCCGGATGTCATAGTTATACAAATATATGTAGATGACATAATATTTGGGTCTACAAATCCAGAATTTTGTAACAAATTCGCATTTTTAATGTCCTAAAAATTTGAAATGAGCATGATGGGAGAAATAAATTTTTTGAAAGGATTACAAGTTAAACAATTAGCTGATGGTATTTGTTAGGCACAAAAAGGCCTCAGTCAAACCTGTTCTACATCTAAGGGGGAGATTCTTAATCAAACCTGTTGATGCATTTGAAGGTTGAATTTAAGGCCTGTAATATGCCTTATTGAAACCTGAAAATGATTTGCAAGATCAGTCCAAAGCTGTTCACCCTTTTGCATGTGTTGCAACAAAGGCAGTTTGTCCAAGTTGTTCAGTCTGCTGGACAGGCTGGACATAAACTGTCTACGCTGCTCTACATTGGTGAGCAGCTTGGGCAGTTTTCAAGTGTTCTGTTCTTTGTGAACAGTACCTGTTCTTTGTGAACAGGCTAAACACTTTATGGAATATCTTTCCAAGTCCTCATGTATTGTTTTTGGCAAAAAGATCAGTTTACAAAGTCGAAGACAAAGTGGAAATCAGAACTGCTCAGCCTGCCCAAGCTGTTCTGTTACATGAAGACAAAAGGTTATTTGAAAAAGGGTGACAGACCTTTTTCTTATATCAAAATAGGCCTTAACAAATGAAGAAAGACACAAAGTTGACATTCCTTATTTAGTTAAAAGTGAAAAGACAACAGTAGAAAAAGTGAAAAGACAAAATTTCTGCCCACATGAAGACAAGTCTGCTTTTCAAAATGTGCAGAAAAGTTTATGTTGTCTTTTCAACAAGACTTTCCCTTTTTCCTTTCGTCCAATAAAGAAGCTTCACTTAGATCCTCTGAATGAGTATAAAAAGAAACTTCCAAGGATTGAAAGATTAAGCCAAAAAGCTAAGTGCTGTATCCAAGAGTGTACGTGCATTCAAGTGTATCTTCCATGCATGCAATTCTGCCTGGATAAAACAGTGTTTTGTGTCTAAGCTGTTCTTATCCAAGCTATTCCTCTGAGTCTTGTAAACACAGTGAGTAATTCCTAGCGAGTGTATTAATTGTAACTAGTTTAAGTCTGTCTTAGACTAGTTAAACATACTGTTGTGTCTCTCATCTCAGCTTGAACCTTTCCGCAGTCAAGCTCGTTTGTAATTAACATTTGTTAATAATACATACAAACATTGAGAAAATTGTGTGTAGTTTTTAAATTGCTGTATTCACCCCCCCCCCCTCTACAGCTTAAGGCTATATACTTGGAAAACCATTCGGGACCTACAACTGGTATCAGAGCAGGCTAGAGTGTGTGTCATTCTAGATCTCTCATTCTCCCAAAGTTTCCATGGACAACAGTGCTGCAAGTTCCTCATTCTATGACAATGGCTCAATGGGCAAACCTCTAAAGTTCAATCATCAGAACTTCTCTGGTTGGAAGTGCAGAATGATGCTCTACTTAGAGAATTGTAATGGAGGGTCCCTATGTGCCAACCGCTGTTACAACTATAACTCCTACTGTTGAAGGAGCTGCTCCTGAAATCAGAACATTTGAGAAAGCAAAAGCTCAATGGTCTGATGAAGACAAAAGACTGGTGGCTCTTGATGCAAAGGCCAGATATTACCTGGTCATCTCTCTGCCTGATGATGTGTTCAAACAGGTTGAGAAGATGAAGACTGCAAAGGAGATGTGGGAAACTTTGTGTACCGTCTATGATGGACCCACAATCACACTTGACAACAGGATTAATAATCTTGTTAGACAGTATGAACTCTTCTTTGCAAAACCAAAGGAGACTCTCACTAAAACCTACACCAGGTTTATTAGCTCTTGTAAATGATCTCAAAGCTGTTGGGATCACCAAGGACAGCCTGACTTTGGTAAATAAATTCTTAGACGTCCTGCCTTAAGAATGGAATTATTTTTTTACAATCTTAAGCAATTCAGGTACCATCAGAAGTATGGATCTTGTTAATCTGTATGGATCCTTACTGAATGATGAGCAGTCAAGGCAACAGAAGAGAAATGCCTTGAAAATATCTAAGAAAGGTGCAGCCTTTGTGGCCAGTGTGAAACAACCTGTAAATCAAGTGAGTGATGTGTTCACCCAACCTGATCAACAGGCTGATGATAAGGAGGAAATGTCTGTTGAGGAAGACAATGCAGATATTGCTGAACTGGATGATGAGCAAATGATAGCCATGCTTGTCAAAAGGTTCAACAAGAAAAGGTTTGGAAGAAACATGCTGCAGGGAAGCTCAAATGTTGTTAAATAGAAGGCATTTGATAAGACCAAAGCTGAGTGCTTCAAATGTGGCAAACCTGGCCATATAGCTGTTGATTGTGTGTCAAAAGCTATTGGTCAGTCATCCAAACCACACAAGACAAACAGGGATGATGTCTATAGGGTTAAGTACCTTATGGCTATGGCTAAGCTAAGGAAGTTGGAAAACTCAGTGGTTTCCAACCGGCAAAAGGGACTCATGGCAGAGACTTGTGACTGGGAGGAGGCTGATTCATCATCTGATGAAGAAGACAATCACTGTCTGATGGCCAACACTGATGTCCCATCAACAAGCAACTTCAAACAGGATCTGGCAGAAGCTGAAGCCTTTAGCAGCTTGGAGAACTGGAACCCTACAATGATGTATAATGTACAAAATTTTATGGATTACAGTTCTGAAGAAAAAGTTAAAATGTTTGAATGTATGCTTGTTGATCTGAAAGCTGCTGTTGAGAAGCATACTGTTTTATTATCTGAAAATCTCTAAGCTTAAAACTGATCTTGAAACAAAATCCAGTAAACTGGACATTTTTCATAAGTTGGAAACTGAGCTTGATGAATTAAAACACATCAATTCCATTTTACTAGAAGAGAAAAGAGAAACAGATATAAAACATGCTAAGCTTCAAAAGATAGTTGACTCTTGGTGCCAATCTGCACAAAAAGTCAGCCACTGCATAAGTCAGCATATTCCTGCACAAATCCAAACCTATCTTGGAGGGGATCTTGACACAGCAGCTTCCATTGTTGAGGTTAATAATTTGAAAGAAGACTTGTCTACTCTTGGAGAGCTTCCAAACACTTTTATTCAAAAAGTGAATGGTAAATTAATCTCAACAAACAGGTTTGTCAGGCCTCAAAACACTGACAGCTCGTGTGAACCTAGCACAAAAGCCACTGATGAAATAAGTTTTCCATCAAATAAGCTTGCTAAGTACTCTGCTGATTCACACAAGCAAAAGAAAGGAAAGCATGTCCAAACTGCAGCTGTGGACACCAAACCTGTTGACAAAACAGGCCTTGGATCTAAAGCTGATGTAAAAAGGCATACAAATCCTTTTAATGCTGAACATTTTGAAAATAAGTTTTCAAAAGGTAAGCAGTCTGCCTTTAACAAGGGTAAGTCTAATGTTGAAGGCAAACCTGCTGTGATTTTAAATAAGTTTTCTAATCATAGTGGTAAACTGGTTTTAAATTAAAATAATCAAAACCAAAAATAATGATTATGTTGATAGGCAACATCAGTCACATCTCAGGAAGAGCAAAGGAAAAGCCATTGCTCAGCCTGAGAGATTCGGGAATAAGTTTCCTAAACCTGTGGAAGTTCAAAAGCCAGTTAAGCTTCCTATCTTTGACATCTGTCCTCCTAAAAAGAGGAAAGAAGAGACAGGCAAATCTGTTGCTATTGAACCTTCAACTCAAGGTGTTGATTCATTAAATAGTAATAAGTTTGCTAAACCTGCTGAAAAAATCAACAGAAATAACTCAGAATGTGTTTCTGAAAGGTCTTCTTCCAAAAATGCATAGAGAAGAAAATGTTATAAGTGTGGAATGAAGACTCATCTGGCCAAAGACTGTCCTGAAACTGAGGACATGAGACCAGCTCACTCTGATGACTCCCTCACAGCTAACATAAGTAGTGTTGGAAACATATCAGTCAATAAGAGTGGTATCCAAACTGATACCATTCAAATAGGGAATATTAGTGTTGTGTGACACCCTTGTCACAACAACCACCATTAACAAGACACCCAGGATTAATCACCAATACATAAATTACATAATGATCTGATTTCTTAATTAAAGTGCGGAAGCAATTAAAGTACAAAATAAAGAATTACAACAGTTTCAAATCACCCTATGGTACTACATAAGGTACATGTCTAAGTTTACAAACTTCAATTACATTACATCATCCCAAATTCATTACATCAATAAACCCAAAGGTAAGTTACCAAGATATACAACTGATATCTTCAAATCACTTCGAATATCAACCTAGCTAGATGGTCCCGCGACTGATTTTCCTTTTGCTGTAAAAATACAACAACTAAGATAAAAGCAAAGGCTTAGTGAATACACAGATTACGCATTTTATAAATTTTTATGAAGCCCAAGGGTAAAACCGATGACAAACATCGTATACCCTCTTCGTACTCCAAGTACGGACCAGAGCCGCAGCCCCTTCGAGCCCAAAGCTCGGCATTAAACATACCATCTGAGACAACGTACGATCGGGGATGACATACTGCCTACCGGACCTGGAGGGATCAGCTCCAGCGTCATATAGCGCAGTAACATCAGAGTAATTGATGCGACCCACCGGTCCATCACTAGATGCACAACAATTGAACGGACATGCAACAAGTAAGAATGTGCATCTAAATCTACGCAAGTTAGTAGAATTCCAAACAAATCATGAAGCAACTTTAAGCAATTTATTTCTCTTCGGGCTTTCAACCGGACTCCCCAAGTACCCCACTGTGGGTTAAAGAACACCACAAGGGACCTGTTACATTTCCATATGATAAACATATCATTATTATGTGTTCTTTAACAAATTGGCATCAATTTGTTTAATCATAAATATTACAACATTCGGAACCAACACCCGAAACTCATATTTAAATCCTCTTTCTGATGGTCTAATTATTCCCAATATATCCCTTTAATAATACCATCAATCTCTCATTTTATAATGAGTCTCGCTAAGTTTGCCAATTTATTGTGTTAACCCGTCGAAATTATATTGAAGTTTATACTTTTTAAATCTCTAATATTTAAGACTGTCAAAATATCCATAATATATCCGAATTATAGAGAATCCAACCGGTTCCATTTTAGTTTCACTGATAAAACCCAACCAATATGATATACATATATATCTAATATTGCTTCTGTACATGGGTTTCAATATTTAAATGAGTTTCGGTATATATATATGTGAGTTTCGGTATATGTACCGAAACCTATAAGGTTTCGGTACCCCCCTTTCTAGTTTCGGTACCTACTAAGGTTTCAGTATGTGTTGCGTGGTTTCGGTAGTTTCGGGGTTTCGGTAAGGGAAGGAAGTTTCGGTACTTAGTACCGAAACCTTCATGGTTTCGGTACTCCCCAACAAGTCTCGGTACATGCTAAAGTTTCAGTATATAAGGTTTCGCTATCAAACTTAAGTTTTCAGTATATGCCAAACTTGTTTCGGTAATGGCAATATCGAAACCTTAAGGTTTCGGTACCCATTCTCTGGTTTCAGTATCCTTATACGCACACATAGTTCATCTTATAAATTTTTCTAAAATCATGAGATTTAACTTGAATTAGAACCTGAAATTTTGTACACATCTCCTATAACACTAGATTTATTCAAACCCACAAAAATATTAAACATGCATCAACATTTGCACCCAAAATCTCAGGTTCGGTTCTCATCCAAAACCGAAATTTAAAGCCTTAAATTCGAGATTTTGAGAGATATTTACCTTGAATTGCTTGTTGAGACGATTATGGTTCCTCCTAGGCAACTCCAATCTGAAGTTTCAGCCTTCAATTTGATGTTTTCTTTGTTTCTTGACTTTGGAAATGAAGAAACGTATGGTCTTTCTTTTAGAGAGAAGAATAAGAAGTGGGTGTTGTGTGAATAATAAAAAGACTTATATCCTTTTTATTTCCTTTATTCCAACTTTTACACATTCAACCCCTTAACTTTCTAATTTATCATTATACTTAAATAATTAAACAAGAAATTTTATAATTTCATAATTCTTCAAAATAGCAATCAAGTTCTTAAATTCCATTAGATAAAGATTAAATCTTTATTTTATCATCTCAACTACTTAATAATAATTATATAAACTTAATAAATAAATTCATCAATTTCTGAATTACGCAACCGACTTGTATAATTAATTAAAATACGATTCCACTTAAATTACAATTTTAAACTAATAAACCTCAATACAATAATTTAAAATTCGAGGATGTTACAGCATGGGCTCCACCACGCTCAAACTTCGTCCTCGAAGTTATTTGACCTCAAACAGTTGCGGATATTTCCTTAACATTTCCGCCTTCGTCTCCCAAGTGTGATTTGCTCCTTTGTGATGCTTCCAACGTACCAGCACCATTTCGATCTCTTTGCTCCTTAGCTTTTTCATCTTGGTATCTAACACACATTCTGGCTCTTCCACGTATCGGAGCCTTTCATCGACTTGCAGTTCAGTATGATCTGCCCAGTCCTCATTTCCAGTAGTGAATGATTTCCTGAGATTACCAACATGAAATATCAGGTGTATGCCTGACATTTCTTCAGGCAGTTCCAGGCGATATGATTGATTTCCAACTTTTTCTATTATTTTGAATGGCCCAACAAATCTTGGAGCCAACTTGCCTCTTTTCACAAAATGAGTAACACCCCTCATGGGTGATACTTTCAGATATACCCAATCATTCACCTCAAAGCTGATTGGTTTGTGCCTTCTATCATAATAACTCTTCTGTCGATCCTGGGCCGCTTTCATGTTCTGCCTGATCAACTGTATTTTATCATTTGTTTCTTGAAGCAAGGCCGGCCCAGCGATTAGTGTTTCACCCGTTTCTCTCCAACATGTAGGAGTCCTACATCTCCTTCCATACAGTGCCTCGAACGCTGCCTTCTTTATTTTTGCGTGGTAGCTGTTATTGTACGAGAACTCTATTAGTGACAAATGATCATCCCAATTGCCACCGAGATCCAGTACACATGACCTCATCATATCCTCCAAAGTGAGGATTGTTCGTTCACTCTGGCCATTGGTTTGCGGACGATAGGCTGTACTCATTGCTATTCTCGTCCCTAACCCTTCTTGTAGTGCCGACCAGAAGTTTGAAGTAAATCGGCTATCTCGATCCGACACTATGGACTTAGGCACTCCATGCCTAGAAACAATCTCGTTCATATAAATCTAAGCTAACTTCTCTAGCGAATAACTTTCACGAATCGGTATGAAGTGAGCCGACTTAGTTAACCGATCCACGATTACCCAAACTGCATCGTGTTGACGCCTAGTTTTGGGCAGCTTTGTAACAAAATCCATTGTAATGTGCTCCCACTTCCATTCCGGAATAGGAAGCGGTTGCATACTGGCGTATGGTTGTTGATGTTCGGCCTTTACCAACCGACAAGTTCGGTATCTTTCTACATACTGCCCTATGTCATTCTTCAATCCCGGCCACCAAAAATCTGCCTTTAAGTCATTGTACATCTTTGTGCTCCCGGGATGTACAGAAAATTTAGATTGATGCGCTTCTTCAATGATAACATTTCTCATACCACCATACTTCGGCACCCAAATCCTTCCGTATACACCTTTTAATCCCGATTCACTAGTTTCCATATCTTTAAGTTGTACTCTTATATCTTCAGCACCGACATTTTCTTCTTTCAAAGCTTCCACCTGAGCAGCTTTGACATCATCGATGATCGTGGAACTTAGTATAGTGGACGTCATCATATAGCAGCAATCCTTTGCATACGCTTTGCGACTCAAAGCATCGGCTACTACGTTAGCCTTTCCGGGATGATAAAGGATTTCACAATCATAATCCTTTATAAGCTCCATTGAACGTCTCTGCCTCATATTAAGTTCTTTCTGGTTGAAAATGTACTTCAGGCTCTTATGGTCTGTGTATAACTGACACTTAGTTCCATAGAGATAGTGTCTCCACAATTTTAATGCAAACGTGACAGCTGTCAACTCAAGATCATGAGTCGAGTAGTTCTTTTCATGCTGCTTAAGTTGTCTTGAGGCATACGCGATTACCTTTCCACGTTGCATCAATACCGCGCCAAGTCCTAACCTCGAAGCATCCGTGTATACCACAAAGTCCTCATTACCCTCTGGTAGGGCAAGTATCGGTGCTTCACTTAATGTCTTCTTCAAAACATCAAACGCCTCTTGCTGCACGGTTTCCCAGACAAAAGGTGCATTCTTCTTCGTTAAAGCAGTCAAAGGAACTGCAATCTTGGAAAAATCCTTAATGAATCTCCTATAGTAGCCCGCCAACCCCAGGAAACTTCTAACTTCAGTAGCTGAACGAGGCGATTCCCAGTTCTTTATTGCTTCAACCTTAGCCGGGTCCACCGAAATTCCAGCTCCAGAAACTACATGTCCTAGAAACTATATCTGTTGTAGCCAAAACTCGCACTTTGAGAACTTGGCGTACAACCTTTCCTTCCTTAACAACTCCAACAGTTCTCTCAGATGTTCAGCATGTTCGGCTTCAGACTTAGAGTATACTAAAATATCATCGATAAACACAATTACCGATTTATCCAACATCGGTCTGCAAACTCTATTCATTAAATCCATAAACACTGCCGGGGCGTTGGTTAATCCAAAAGGCATCACCAGAAACTCGTAATGTCCATACCGAGTCCTGTATGCTGTCTTTGGCACATCTTCCTCTCGAACCTTCAATTGATGATATCCCGATCTCAGATCAATCTTAGAAAATACACTAGCCCCGTGTAACTGATCAAACAAGTCGTCTATCCTTGGCAGAGGATACTTGTTCTTGATTGTCAATTTATTCAGCTCCCGGTAATCTATGCACATCCTCATCGTGCCATCTTTCTTCTTTACAAACAATACCGGAGCTCCCCATGGCGATGAACTCGGCCGAATGAAACCCTTGTCCAACAATTCTTGCAGCTGTGTCATCATTTCCTTCATCTCGGTTGGGGCGAGGCGATAAGGAGAACGAGCTACCGGTACAGCTCCCGGGATCAGGTCAATTCGAAATTCAACTTGTCTCTCAGGCGGCACGCCAGACAAGTCTTCCGGAAACACGTCCGGAAATTGTGAAACAACAAGCACGTCTGCCAACTTCCTCTTCTCAGCCCTGGCATCAACAGCATATGCCAGATAGGCGTCACACCCCTTTGCAACAAGCTTTCGAGCTTTTGCAATGGTCAATAAGCACAGATCCCCACTTCTCCTATCCCCATATATACAGATCTCACGCCCCTCCGGAGTAGTTATCTTGATCATATGATTCTTACAAACTATGTGAGCTTCATTTTCGATCAACCAATCCATCCCGATAATTACATCAAACTCACTGAACTCTATCGGAATCAGATCTAAATTGAAGACTACATCTTCAATTACTAACGTGCAATTACGGTATACATGATCTACCTTGACTAAAGTATTGCTAGCAGTTTCAATATCAAGTATAGCAGACAACTTAGACAGTGGCATAGCAAGTTGTTGTGCAAAAGCAGTAGACACGAAAGAACAGTTGGCACCCGAATCAAATAGAACTCGAGCAGTCATGGAATTTACAATAAACAGATAACTTGTTTAGTAACATGTCATCAGTTTAAAGACACCACTCATTTGTCCTGTATGATAGTCAATCTCTTATAATTACTAGATCATAACCTATCTTAGTTCAGATCATTACTTAAACCACTACATATCATTACCTAATGTTTGAGATCAAGACCTCACGGACACTTGAATCTCAAACTACTGCTCTGATACCATCTCGTGTGACACCCTTGTCACAACAACCACCATTAACAAGACACCCAGGATTAATCACCAATACATAAATTACATAATGATCTGATTTCTTAATTTAAGTGCGGAAGCAATTAAAGTACAAAATAAAGAATTACAACAGTTTCAAATCACCCTATGGTACTACATAAGGTACATGTCTAAGTTTACAAACTTCAATTACATTACATCATCCCAAATTCATTACATCAATAAACCCAAAGGTAAGTTACCAAGATATACAACTGATATCTTCAAATCACTTCGAATATCAACCTAGCTAGATGGTCCCGCGGCTGATTTTCCTTTTCCTGTAAAAATACAACAACTGAGATATAAGCAAAGGCTTAGTGAATACACAGATTACGCATTTTATAAATTTTTATGAAGCCCAAGGGTAAAACCGATGACAAACATCGTATACCCTCTTCGTACTCCAAGTACGGACCTGAGCCGCAGCCCCTTCGAGCCCAAAGCTCGGCATTAAACATACCATCTGAGACAACGTACGATCGGGGATGACATACTGCCTACCGGACCTGGAGGGATCAGCTCCAGCGTCATATAGCGCAGTAACATCAGAGTAATTGATGCGACCCACCGGTCCATCACTAGATGCACAACAATTGAACGGACATGCAACAAGTAAGAATGTGCATCTAAATCTACGCAAGTTAGTAGAAATCCAAACAAATCATGAAGCAACAAGTCTCAGCAGGCAAAGCTTAATATAAAACAAATATAAACATGCGAAATCTGTTGTACTCACAGTGGGTGCGTTATTAAACTTTAAGCAATTTATTTCTCTTCGGGCTTTCAACCGGACTCCCCAAGTACCCCACTGTGGGTTAAACAACACCACGAGGGACCTGTTACATTTCCATATGATAAACATATCATTATTATGTGTTCTTTAACAAATTGGCATCAATTTGTTTAATCATAAATATTACAACATTCGGAACCAACACCCGAAACTCATATTTAAATCCTCTTTCTGATGGTCTAATTATTCCCAATATATCCCTTTAATAATACCATCAATCCCTCATTTTATAATGAGTCTCGCTAAGTTTCCCAATTTATTGTGTTAACCCGTCGAAATTATATTGAAGTTTATACTTTTTAAATCTCCGATATTTAAGACTGTCAAAATATCCATAATATATCCGAATTATAGAGAATCCAACCGGTTCCATTTTATTTTCACTGATAAAACCCAACCAATATGATATACATATATATATAATATTGCTTTTGTACATGGGTTTCAATATTTAAATGAGTTTCGGTATATATATATGTGAGTTTCGGTATATGTACCGAAACCTATAAGGTTTCGGTACCCCCCTTTCTAGTTTCGGTACCTACTAAGGTTTCAGTATGTGTTGCGTGGTTTCGGTAGTTTCGGGGTTTCGGTAAGGGAAGGAAGTTTCGGTACTTAGTACCGAAACCTTTATGGTTTCGGTACTCCCCAACAAGTCTCGGTACATGCTAAAGTTTCAGTATATAAGGTTTCGCTATCAAACTTAAGTTTTCAGTATATGCCAAACTTGTTTCGGTAATGGCAATACTGAAACCTTAAGGTTTCGGTACCCATTCTCTGGTTTCAGTATCCTTATACGCACACATAGTTCATCTTATAAATTTTTCTAAAATCATGAGATTTAACTTGAATTAGAACCTGAAATTTTGTACACATCTCCTATAACACTAGATTTATTCAAACCCACAAAAATATTAAACATGCATCAACATTTGCACCCAAAATCTCAGGTTCGGTTCTCATCCAAAACCGAAATATAAAGCCTTAAATTCGAGATTTTGAGAGATATTTACCTTGAATTGCTTGTTGAGACGATTATGGTTCCTCCTAAGCAACTCCAATCTGAAGTTTCAGCCTTCAATTTGATGTTTTCTTTGTTTCTTGACTTTGGAAATGAAGAACCGTATGGTCTTTCTTTTAGAGAGAAGAATAAGCAGTGGGTGTTGTGTGAATAATAAAAAGACTTATATCCTTTTTATTTCCTTTATTCCAACTTTTACACGTTCAACCCCTTAACTTTCTAATTTATCATTATACTTAAATAATTAAACAAGAAATTTTATAATTTCATAATTCTTCAAAATAGCAATCAAGTTCTTAAATTCCATTAGATAAAGATTAAATCTTTATTTTATCATCTCAACTACTTAATAATAATTATATAAACTTAATAAATAAATTCATCAATTTCTGAATTACGCAACCGACTTGTATAATTAATTAAAATACGATTCCACTTAAATTACAATTTTAAACTAATAAACCTCAATACAATAATTTAAAATTCGAGGATGTTACATGTTGATATCATAAGTCCATCAACAAATGTTGATGAAGTAGGAGAACTCATCTCTGTGATGAGTTCCCCTAAAAATGACTAATATTCCTCTTGTCACTCTGCAGGAAAAACAACCATCCCAGGTTTGGTACTTGGACAGTGGCTGCTCAGGACACATGACAGGTTGTAAGAGCCTGCTGAGTGATCTAAAGCCTGAAAAAGGGCCAAAAGTCACATTTGGTGACAATGTACAGGGATCCACTGAGGGATATGGAACTCTTAAAGCTGGTGATGCAGTATTCAAACGAGTAGCCTATGTGGTTGGGCTAAAACATAATCTTGTTAGCATAAGTCAACTGTGTGATGCTGGCTACAATGTTAATTTTGATGAGCACCTGGGTTACATATTAGATCCCCAAGGCAAAGTTGTGCTGTGTGCATAACGAAAGAAAGGTGTATATGTTGTGGACATGCAATCTGCTGATCCTACAAATGAAACCTGTATTGTCACAAGAACAAATGCAGACCTAAACTGGTTATGGCACAAAAGGCTGTCACACCTGAAGTTCAAGAACATCAACAAACTCTGTAAGAAAGAGTTGGTGACAGGTTTGCCTTCTATGACCTTTGTTAAGGATAAACTCTGCACAGCTTGTGAGAAAGGCAAGCAGAGGAAATAATCTTTTAAATCCAAACATAACTTTTCTATTGATACTCCTCTCTTCTTAATCCATATGGACTTGTTTGGACCTGTCAATGTCCCAAGTCTAGGAGGAAGAAGATACACTCTAGTAATGGTTGATGAGTTCTCCAGGTACACATGGGTTATCTTCTTGAAAAGCAAAGGAGAGGCTGCTAGAGAAATTATTGGATTTGTGAAAAAGATGGAAATGCTGAACTCTGCCCAAGTGGAGCAGCTTAGAAGTGATCATGGTACTGAATTCAGAAACAGTACTCTTGAAGACTTCTGTGAAGAGAAAGGAATCACTCAAAACTTTTCAGCTGTAAGAACTCCACAACAAAATGGAGTTGCTGAAAGGAGAAATAGAACTCTCATTGAAGCTGCTAGAACCATGCTGTGTGCATCTGGTTTAACTTCATCATTTTGGGCTGAAGCTGTTAACACTGCCTGTTTCACCCAAAACAGATCCTTAGTGGTGAAAAGGTTCAACAAGACTCCCTATGAGCTGCTCAAAGGGAGGAAGCCAAATGTTAGTTACTTCCATGTGTTTGGTTGTCCCTGCTTCATCTATATCAAAGGGACCAACTGGCAAAGTTTGAACCAAAAGCTGATGAAGGTGTGTTTGTTGGCTACTCTGCTATCTCCAAAGCCTACAGAGTGTACAACAACAAAAGAAAGGTGATAGATGAATCTATCAATGTCACCTTTGGAGAGTCCAAGAATGCTTCCACCAAAGCTGTTCCAGAATCAGTTCCAGGAGAACTAAACTTTGATGATCTTATGCATTCAAACAATGAAGAAGACTCAAAAGCTTCCACTACATCCAGTGTGGAACCTGTTAACCATGATGGGCATGATGATGATTATGTCAATACACCCTGTGTGAATAAGTGTACTGACTTAATTACAACTGCATGTCCTGAACCTATCAATGTTGATTTTCCTAGTTCCTCTGCTGATATGTTGAACAGTGGTCAATCATGTTCAACAAGTGAACAGGCTCAAGACAACAGTGTGTCTGAAAATCTTGAGTGTTGTTCAATAGGACCTGGTGAAGCTGCTGATAAGTTAGGAGAATCATCATTGAAGAACGATCCTAAGTGGATCAGCTGTCACCCCAATGATCAAATAATTGGTGATATCAACAAAGGGATACAAACAAGGTGGGACAGCTTAGGGAACTTATGTATGTTCTCTAGTTTTGTTTCACTAATGGAGCCAAAGAAGGTGGATGAAGCACTAAAAGATGCCAATTGGATCACTGCCATGCAAGAAGAGCTCAATCAGTTTGAGAGAAACAAGGTATGGAAGCTGGTCCCTGCTCCTAAAGGTAAAACTATAATTGGCACTAAATGGGTTTTCAGGAATAAGATGGATGAGCAAGGTCATGTCATTAGAAATAAGGCAAGACTAGTTGCTCAAGGTTATAGACAAGAGGAAGGAATTGACTACGATGAAACATTTGCTCCTTTGGCCAGGCTGGAAGCAATTCGTTTGTATCTAGCCTACGCTGCTCATAAGAGCATTAAGGTATTTAAAATGGATGTGAAGAGTGCATTTTTGAATGGGAAGCTACAAGAAGAAGTTTATGTCTAGCAGCCTCCAGGTTTTGAAAATGAACAACATCCAGGTTTTGTCTATAAGTTGGACAAAGCTCTATATGGTCTCAAACAAGCCCCTAGAGCCTGGTATGACACTCTTACTGAATTCCTTATGAGCAATGGGTATTCCAGAGGTAAAGTGGGTACCACACTATTTATAAAGAAGGTGAAGTCTGATATTATGCTTTATCAAATCTATGTGGATGACATAATATTTGGTTCTACTAATGAACAACTATGCAAGAATTTTTCATTACTCATGAAATCCAAATATGAAATGAGTATGATGGGAGAACTTACTTTCTTTTTAGGATTACAGGTTAAACAAACTTCAACTGGAATTTTTATAAATCAAAGAAAGTATACTTTAGATCTCTTGAAAAAGTTTAAATTTGATCAAAGTTCTCCTATTAAAACCCCAATGGCAACCAATGTAAAATTGGATGCTGATGCCAGTGGCAAAACTGTTTCAGTAACAGCTTACGGAGGCATGATTGGGAGCTTGCTATACTTAACTGCTAGTAGACCTGATATTATGTTTGCTACCTGTTTGTGTGCTAGATTCCAAGCTGATCCAAAGGAATCTCATCTAGCTGCTGTAAAAAGAATCTTCAGATACCTAAAGGGTACATCAGGTTTGGGTCTTTGGTATCCCAAAGAATCAAGCCTTGAACTAACAGGTTATTCAGATTCTGATTTTGCAGGCTGCAGGTTAGATAGGAAAAGTACAACAGGTGGATGTCAACTCCTTGGTTGCAAGTTGATAAGTTGGTGTAGTAAGAAGCAGAACTCAGTGTCTACTTCTACTGCTGAAGCTGAGTACATTGCTGTTGGAAGCTGCTGTGGGCAGATTCTGTGGATGCAGCATCAGCTTGAAGACTATGGGCTTGTGTATAGGAAAATTCCTATTCTGTGTGATACCACAAGTGCTATAGCCATTTCCAACAATCCAGTATTTCATTCAAGAACCAAGCATATTGAGGTCAGAAATCACTTAATCAGGGATCACATTTAGAAAGGTAATGTGGAGGTAAGTTTTATTTCCACAAATGAACAACTTGCAGACATTTTCACCAAACCTCTTGATGAAACAAGGTTTAATTGCCTTGTCAGCAAGCTGGGCATGTTAAACAAATGTGACTAAGTGTCCTCAAAGGTCTAAGACATTGTATGTCTCACACTGCTCGAGTTTCTCAGAACAGCCTAGACAGAACAGATTATGCATATTTTGTACTTAGTCATTTTTCTGAAATCCTTGAACAGCTTGAACATACTACAGGCTGAACAAAAACAGTTTACTCGTCCAGCCTGCTCTGATGGTCTATTATTCACCCTGATCACTCCTTCACACTGATTAACAAGACATTGTCTTGTAACCTGATCAGCTATTGAACACAACCTGTTCTTACATGGCTGAACAGGTTGAGGGAACTGTCTGAAGAGTGAACAGCTTGTGATGACCCTGCTCCTCACAGGGTTGACCAACAGCTTAGACCAACAGTTTTTAATTACCTTTCTTCACAATTAAGTTACTTAATTTCTGTTTTTATTTAACTTAATTACTGCGGATGATGTGGGTTACGTGTATTAGTGATTAAAAAGGGCTCAAGTGGTCTGACAAACGGTCTGACATGGACAACCGTTCCGTTTTCCGTTAACGACCTTTTCAAATCAACCGCCCAAATGTTTCTCTCTCACTCCCACTCACATTCAAATCTTATAAATACCCCCTACTGTTTCATCTTCGTCTTCCTCACTATTTCCAGAAATCCTCAAGAACCCTAAATCGACTAAGTGTCTTCTGCTTCTCTAAACACAAATCCTTCACAAATGGCTCAAAGAAACAATCCCTTTCTACCAGTATTTTTTGGTGATGATGTACAGAAACACTCATCAGTCACCACAATGCTAACCATCAAACCCACTAACTATATTGTCAACCTCACAATCCCCAAAAACTATGTGGGGAAAGGTTATGACCAAATGGTGGAGTTTCTGACAGTTCATCCGTTGAACTACGCCATGACTGCTACTCTTAGTGTCCTGTACCAGGAGATGGTGTACGAGTTTTGGTACACTTGTGCCTACAACCCCAACACCAAAGTCATAAAGGGGACTATTCTCAATGGGACTCAGACCATTGAGATCACTACTGCTCTTCTCAGGGAGGTCCTTCATCTGCCAATTGTTGATTCATATGACATGCATCAACCTGAGAATGAACAAATGGGAAATTTGTTACGCTTCTATGGTGTAGCAGAACCCAAAATCGGAGCTACGCTATTCAGGAAGGATCTGTCTCCTACCTACAGCTTTCTATTTTCCTCAGTGGTAATGTGCTTCAGCAGCAAAGTTGGTTCATTTGACCAACTATGCCGTGTTGAAGTCCCAATAGTTCTACAGCTGGTGGATGGGACTACAATGGACATGGCTAAGTGGATTTTCCTGAGCTTGAGGAACCTGGTGCAGCAGGAGACAAGACCAGCTGCTGTTCGATATCCCAGATATCTGAGTCTCATCTTCAAGCACATTTGTGGTGAGCACTTATACAACTCTCAGCCTTTACATCATACTGCTGCATTCCCTGTAATAGGGAATAGAGTTTTCAATACCCCTACTCTCCCAAATGAGCCTCCTCTGTCAACACCAATGAGGAGGTTGTTAGGATTGATGGAAGGACCCTCTGATGTGAGGGTGGATCCAGAAGCTGCTCCCAGAAGAAAATTCAAATCAAGGGCCAAGCTTGTTAAAAGGTCCTTGGACATCACTGAAGCTGGGCCTGTCCAAAAGAAGGCCAAAACAGCTCAATCTGAGTCTGCCCTTTTAGCCTCCGTGGCTGAGGGGGAGCAGGCTCCTCACCCTGGGTCATTTGTTGACCCTGAAGCCTTTGTGGCTGGTGCCGCTGTGGCACATGAGACCATGGAACAGGCCAACCCACCTGTTTCTGATCCAGTCTCCAAATCTGTCCAGTCTGATCCTCTCCTATCCTCTCCAACATCTCCCACTTCATCTCACATTCTATACCAACACAAAAAGAAACCAACAACCCAAACTAGCCCCTCTGTTCCCTCTCAACAGGGTTCAGTTGCAAAAGAAGCAACCCCTGCTGCCTCTCCTATTTTGGGAGAAGGTTCAGCACAATTGGAGTCTGCTTCACTCCAACCTGTGTCTACCCAGAGTCAGCCTAGACCCTCTGGTTCCTCCCAACAGGAACCAGTTGTACGACAGGAGATAGCCACCTCAACTATTCCAGCCTCTCAACAGGCTGAGAATATTGAAAGACAGGAGTCCTCTCCACTCCATACTGTGTTCACACTGTCCACACCTCAAACTTTTTTACACCCTGAGTCTGCACGAGGTGTCAACACTGCTGGTATAAACCAATCAGCAGATCATCCTCAAACTTCTGTTCCCTATGATACAACTGTTCAACACCAAACAGCTGCTGAGGGACCAATAACCCAAGCTGATGAACCTCAGGGATCATACCGTCCCTTTGGTGAGGCTGCTCCTTCAATGCACACTCCATCAGCAGGTTTCACCACTGCTGATGTTGAAATGCATATCCCATCTCCCAATGATGAGGTGCTTTTACACCAAGGCATTGCAGAGGGAACACCCACTGGCCTTCATGAAGGTGTTGCAACACAAGCAGCATCTGAAAGGCCCCCAACATCAACCCCTTCTCCTGATGATGCAGCTACACCCGCTGCTGAGGGACACTTTGACCCCTCCAAGCTGGGCCACATTACTTTTGCCCAGGCTATGGAGCTTCTCTAAAATGTTCCTCTTCCCTCTCCATCACATCCTCATACACCAGCCTCATCATCTTCCTCTCCATCAACCCAATCTAAACAGTCCACCCATACACCTCCATTTCCTAAAGACCTGCCTTTGAAGGATCAGCTTTCCCTGCTGACCAACAAAGTTGGTTCTTTAGAAAACTCTATGTCCTCTCTACACTCTCTTATTTCAGACTCTGTGTCTGAACAACTTAACGGTTTCTTTGATTGGTTCAAGTTTTCCTTCCCTGCCACTCCACAGCCTGATAATTCTCCACAGCTGCTTGCACTCACTGCACAGCTGCAGAATGTCTCCACCTCCCTCTCCTCAATTCTTTCACTACAACAGGACTCTGTGTCCTCAATGACAGCTATTTCTCAACAACTGTCATCTCTCTTAACTTCTTGCAATTCTACTCTTCCTACCACTTTTGGCCAGCTTGAACACACTGATTGGCTCCCTATCCAATTCTGTGTCATCAAACCTTGCTGATGTGCAAGATTCCCTTGAACTACATCTTGCACAGCTTCAAAGCTTGTTGTTCACAGCTTCTGATAGGGAAAACATTGTCAAACTGACCTTCCTTGCTGATACCCAATCCTATTCTCTTCAAACCTGTCTTTCCCAGCTTGCAGAGGTGAAGGACAACGTGGCTTTCTTAGTGCATAGCCTTGTTGGCCCCAAGCCTGCTGGCAAGCCTGCTGACTTTATGTCTTCAGGCAGACCTGCTGTTGAAGGTGCTAGTGCATCTCCTTAAAAGTGGGAGAAGTCATCTGCCTCGAAGACCAAGTCTAAGGGGGAGAAAACATCTTCTCCTAAGGAGAAAGCAGTACCTGCAATACTCACTGGTCAACCAGCAGGAGCATCTGCAACAGGTACAATGGAGGGTGCTTCCCAAACTGCTCAGCCTACTCAGGCTGAATCTCCAATCCCTGCTCAGTATAAGGGGGTGGAATTCATTTCTGAGGGCAGGCCAAGGAGCAGAAGGAGGCATCTGATTCTAGAAGAAGAAGAGGAGGAGGAGGAGGAGGAAACCCCTGAAGCTGCTGTCACTATAGCAGCTAAAGGAAAAGAAAAAGAAGCAGTTGATTCCCAACAGCAGAAAGCAGCAGAGATTAAATTTCACAAAGCCAGGGCCAAAGAAATGGGTCTTTCTATGCACAAATATTTTAAGTTTAGAGAAGAACAGCTTCAAGCCCTGGAAGCTTTAAGGAAAGAAGAAGAATCTGCCAAAGCTGCTAAGTCTCTTGCACTTCAAGAGGCAAAGAAATTCACCATGTCCTCTCTTGAAGTGCAAAAGAAATTAATGGAAGCTGCTAAGGGATCAGCAGGAGAAAAGGAAGCAGAAAAAGAAAAAGGTGCTCTGGTCTCAGTGACCAAGACTTCAGTGCCTTCTACAAGAGCTCAATTCCACTTTGACAACCTGGCAAGAAGAAAATTTCAAGATGTTGATGATAGAAGGTTTGCCAAGGAAGCAATTGTCAAAGCTGTGCCCATATCAAGAAAAGGCAGTCAGTGGAAGTTGAAAATAACCAGAATGGGTGCAACAGGCCCAGAACTAGAAACATATGACTTCATTGATGTTGCTCAAATGGGGTACAGAGAATGGATTGAGCTGGCAGTTGCTCTGAGCGAGTCTAAGTCAGAAACTGCTAAGACTGTCAGAGCATATGTCAAGAAGCTGATGGAGAGGGTGAAGAATCTTGGCCTGATCTCTAAAGAGGTTAGTGAAGGTGTCTATGTGACACAACCAAAAATAAAGGCCAGGAGGACAAGGAAAGACACTGAGCTGGAAGAACTCCTTGTGATGATGGAACAAGGAGACTATGTTGTGGAAATCAAAGGAGTTAACCACAGCCTGCCCAAAGGAGTGGAGTTTGAAGAAGGTAAGGTAATTGAAGAACCTGAGTTGGGGGCATTTTTTGTAGATCCGTTAACCCAGAAAAAGTGTTTTCATAGAGCTTCAGACCTACATAAAGTTGGTCTTAAGCAGCTTGCAACCTTCAGAATTTCCAACTCCTTCAGGCAGTCCAGCAAATGGAGAGCAACCATCTGGGATGAGCTGAGAGGTTTTTATGACAGAGGTGAGCTTTAAGATCCAAACTTCATGTTTCTCAGAGCTGAAATTAAAGATCTAGAAGAAACAAGGGAGGAACTTGAATGAATATTTGGTGAAGGACTGCCACCTCTAGTACAGTGATGTCCATCTACCAAACAGGGTAGGTGAGGAATGGAAGCTGTCCATTAGTTGGACAGGCTTACCATTATCTGCTCCCAACACAAATAGTCCAAAATCTACTGTACATTAGTTGTACTTTAATTACATATGTTGTAATTTCTCTTTTGCATCAGTTGTAATATACATCAGTACATCAGTTGTACTCTTGTAAGAACATGTGTTGTTTTATGTAATCAAGAATCAGTGTATATATAAACTGATCTTTTACCTTACTTTCATGTTGTAATTTTATTTAAGCAAATGTACTGTAAAAATATATGGTGATTTTTGATAAGGGCAGCTTGGTCTGGTTATTGCAAATAGGGGGAGATTGTTAGGCACAAAAAGGCCTCAGTCAAACCTGTTCTGCATCTAAGGGGGAGATTCTTAGTCAAACCTGTTGATGCATTTGAAGGTTGAATTTAAGGCCTGTAATATGCCTTATTGAAACCTGAAAATGATTTGAAATATCAGTCCAAAGCTTTTCACCCTGTTGCATGTGTTGCAACAAAGGCAGTTTGTCCAAGCTGTTCAGTCTGCTGGACAGGCTGGACATAAACTGTCTACGCTGCTCTGCACTGGTGAGCAGCTTGGGCAGTTTTCAAGTATTCTGTTCTTTGTGAACAGAACCTGTTCTTTGTGAACAGGCTAAACACTTTATGGAATATGTTTCCAAGTCCTCATGTATTGTTTTTGGCTAAAAGATCAGTTTACAAAGTCGAAGACAAAGTGGAAATCAGAGTTGCTCAGCCTGCCCAAGCTGTTCTGTTACATGAAGACAAAAGGTTATTTGAAAAAGGGTGACAGACCTTTTTTTATATCAAAATAGGCCTTAACAAATGAAGAAAGACACATAGTTGACATTACTTCTTTAGTTAAAGGCAATACAACAGTAGACAAAGTGAAAAGACAAAAATTCTGCCCACATGAAGACAAGTCTGCTTTTCAGAATGTGCAGAGAAGTTTATGTTGTCTTTTCAACAAGACATTCCCTTTTTCCTTTCGTCCAATGAAGAAGTTTCACTTAGATCCTCTGAATGAAATAAAAAGAAACTTCCAAGGATTGAAAGATTAAGCCAAAAAGCTAAGTGCTGAAGCCAAGAGTGTACGTGCATTCAAGTGTGTCTTCCATGCATGCAAGTCTGCCTGGATAAAACAGTGTTTTGTGTCTTAGCTGTTCTTATCCAAGCTGTTCCTCTAAGTCTTGTAAACACATTGAGTGATTCTTAGTGAGTGTATTCATTGTAACTAGTTTAAGTCTGTCTTAGACTAGTTAAACATACTGTTGTATCTGTCATCTCAGCTTGAACCTTTCCGCAGTCAAGCTCGTTTGTTATTAACATTTGTTAATAATACATACAAACATTGAGAAAATTGTGTGTAGTTTTTAAATTGCTGTATTCACCCCCCCCCCCCCCCCCCCGCTACAGCTTAAGGCTATATACTTGGGAAACCTTTTGGGACCTACAGTATTTTTATCAATTAGTCAAAATATATACAAGACATGTTAAAGAAATTTAACATGGGTAACAGTACTCCTATGAAAACTCCCATGGCTCCGGATTCAAAGTCAAAACTCGATGACGACGTTTCGGGGAAACCTGTAGATGTAACTCACTATCGAGGTATAATTGGGTCATTGATGTACTTAACAGCTAGTAGAACGGATATTATGTTTGCTACATGTGTCTGTGCAAGATATTAGGCGAATCCTAAAGAATCACATTTAACAGCTGCGAAAAGAATTTTAAGATATCTCAAAGGAACTCCAAACCTTGGTTTGTGGTATCCTAGAGAATCTTCATTTAATCTAACTGCTTTTTCTAACGCTGATCAAGCAGGTGATTAGATGGACAGAAAAAGTACGTCTGGAGCAGTACAGTTCTTAGGTGACAAACCCGTGTGCTGGTCATCCAAGAAACAACATTGCGTCTAATTGTCTACAGCTGAAGTAGAATACGTTGCTGTATCGTCTTGCTGTTCTCAAGTGTTGTGGATGAAGAGCCAACTACGCGATTATGGGTTTACACCAAAGAAAATACCCATCTACTGTGATTCTCAGAGCGCAATAGCTATTGCATCAAATCCAGTGCAACATACAAAAACAAAACACATTGACATTCGGTACCATTTTATAAAGGATCATGTAAAAAATGGAAATATAGAATTATATTTTGTGCCTACTGAATATCTACTAGCTGATTTGTTTACCAAAGCGTTAGATGAAAAAAGGTTTAATTTTTTGGTATACAAATTAGGTATGTTGAATCGTTAAGATTTAATAATTCAGTAGTTTCAATTCGAGTCATTCGACATTGATGTAGTTTCATTCGAGTTTCAAAGAAAATTTTTCCTAAGTGTTGAATTTTTAATGTTTTAAGAAAAATGTCACATTGTTTTTCAAGAAATTGTTATAAATTTGTGTTTTTCTAACATTGGTCTCTGAACGATTGACTCTCGAATCCTGTCAATAATAGTTTATTATTGTCTGGAATCCCGATGCCTTAAACTGAAAATCACAAGTTTTTATAATTTCTGATGAAATGTTACAGTTTTTCTACATTTGAAGGATTTTCATTTATTTACCTGTTCTGACTAACATGATTTTTATTTGTTTACAGGTTTTCAAATGGTTCAGTCTCAGAATTCCAATTCATCTGATTCTCATTCATCATCCAATCATGCACTCGTATCTACACCTGTTCGTTCAACCTCCGTTGCACGACCCTCACCTTCAACTATCATCCCAGATTACCAATTGGTCAAACCCAAACATTGCCTACCTTTCATAGATAATAACCATCGTTTGGAAACCAAGGTTATCAAAGTCAGTCATCTTATAATAGTAGATATTATCAAAGGCCATCCGTTAGGTTATCTCCTTTAGTAGAAACTTTCAATCCCACAGGTCTACCTACAACAATTTTGGCATACAGTCAAATTTGTTCCTGCTGATGGCAATCACGACTTTAAAGTAACCATAGACCAGTTTAAATCCAAAATCACTCTTTCCAGACTTCGTCATAACCTATTTCTTCCAAGACGAATAGATACAGTTAACTTTCCTGAGTTGGCTGATTTTGAAGATTTTGTGTCAGATGAGGAGCTAGTTCATGATTTGATATGTCTGGGTTACTCAAAGACATTGCCAAAAAGCTCCAAATTTCATAGAAATGGATTAAATGGAGAATGGTAAACCTTATTTGGGATCATCAATCGATGCATGACTTCTAAGCATACATGGATCGACAGATGTAGCATTCACTGTCTACGGATATTTCATGGAATTGCTTTCAATAAGCATTACGACTATGCTCAGTGCATCTGGGAAAACGTAAAGGAGGTTGTACTGGCCAAAACAACAAATAGAGCAAGGAAGTTTGTTCCGCTCCAAAGATTCATTCAAATCCTAATCCGAGGAATTCTAAGAGCCAATGAGAATATACCGAAGCGAGCAAACTCACAAAGATGTCCTGATTATGTAATGATAAGTTTACACGAAGTGCCGGATTCTCCGAATGCAAATATCATGCCGATTCCGGAGTCGTTGTTGAAACATGCAGATCAAGAGAGTGAGCATGTAAAATTATATAGGATAGATCATGCTCCAATAGAGACCCAGGAACCGGGATCTCTTACACAAGGAGTCTTAGGACGAGAAGAACCTCACCACGGGGCTGAAGTTCAGGGTAGCCAACCAGTGAGTGAGGGAGCTGACGTTGTAAGGGGTGGTGAGGAAGAGGCTCAGAAATCTGATTCTGAGAGAACTTTATCGGATATTCAAGAAGAAGAAGATGAAGTTGATGATGATGATGATGATGATGATGGTGCTGATGGTGGTGATCATCATGAGGGAGGAATTGTGATGATGGATATAGTGAGTATTGCAGAAGAGAGTGTGAGGGATGCCTTAAGCCTAGAAAGCCGGGGTTTAACCACATCTGTTGTTAGCTCTCCTATGAGAGTTAGCATTGAAGAAGTCAGTATCCCACTAACGACTGCACACCCAACCATCCACTCAGTCTACTCTCAACAGGAGATTGTTTCATTTGAGCACCGGGATGAACCATATTTTGTATCCGAGAGTCATTTGGACTTGATGGATATTGAAATAAGTACACATCTTCCAGAGTGTACGACATCAATTCATTCACAGAGTATAGATCCTATACAACTTAGGACACTAGAGTCGACTTCATCTATTGAAGTAAGTGTGGCTGAACTTCGTGTTCCCACTGGAACATCCTCAGCAACAGAAGCATTTGTTGCTCCGTCGCTTGAAGAGGGTGGATGTCCAGTCAGAGCGACTACATTGCCATCTCTGAGTACTGGCCACACAGACGTACTTTTCACAAGTTCGACTGTTGTGACAACTGGAAGTCTCAGTGACCCAGTGGTGAATCTCTCCCCATTTGTTACTGAATCCACGTTAAATCAAGCTTTAAATGCAGCGGTTGCTGGAGTAAATACACATGTATCTGCTCAGTTGTTTGAAGTGATGGCCCAAATGTCAAATATTCATAAATTTTTGAAAGGGAAATCAGTGGCCGAGGAATCCATCAAACAGACTGAATCCAATCAAGCATTGGAGGACTTGAAGGAAGAGCTGAAAGAGTTTGTTTTTGATCAATTTGATGCAATGAGGGAGCGAATGTTAAGTTTGGAAAGCACGGTGATAACTGCGTTTGTGAAATTTGTCGGAAAGAGTTGCGGCAGTTGAAGAAACGTGTAAGGCACAAGCTTCCTAATCTTAAAGGAAACATGATGAGCATGATGAGGACTCCGATGATGCTCCTCATGAGGGGGAGAAGAGGAGAAAGCTTGATGAGCCTACACTTGGGGTTTTGATGATAACGTACACAGAGAAAGAAGCAGAAGTCAAAGAATGAGAAGCAGGGAGCACAAAAGAATCGGCTGGTGAACAAAGTGAGCTGGGATTGATTCTTTATGAAGATGTTTCAGTTCCTTTGAACATTCTGTCTGATATTTACAGTTTTGAAGAATATAATGATTCTGAAGATGATGTTCAAGTTAAGGATCATGAGTTAAGTATTCAAGGTGTAGAAGAAGAGAGAGAGGAATATGTTGAAGTTTCTGAAGATGATGATGTAATTACATTAACTGATGTTGATTTCCGAGGAGAAAGTAATGAAGAAGAAGAAGGATTAGTCCAGGATATTCTGAAAGATATTATATCGACACCAACGGTTGAAAAAGCCTGAGGTTGTGGTTCAAGTTAAGGAAGAAGCTGAAGTGTTTCCTGTGGAAAATGTTGGTAGTCAATAAAGAGTTGAGTTAAATGAGGTTGAGGTGATGGAAAGATTTTTTAATGAATATGTGCTTGCAGATGAGTCTCAAAAGCAACATAGGCTCAGGTTTGAAGCACAACAGGTTGTTCAAAGAGAAATTCAAGATATGCTTACTTTGCTGAACAAAGATGAGATCCGCAAGAACAAAGTAAAGAAATTTGAGCTTCCAGCTAAAAGATCAGCAGAGTTTATAAGAAAAAGGAACAAAATGCCATACATTGAAGACATTCTGGTGAAACGAATATTTTGCAAAAGACAAGCACCATGTTCTTTCCTTAAGTTGTTTAGGGTCTTAGAGCCAAATATGCCAAATCTGGTCAACTACGCTAGCTTTCTGAGGAATAAGACACAAGAAGTTGAGAAAGTTAAGAGTGAGTTCAGGATAGTTGATTTTGTTAAAATAGAAAAGGACAGATTCGATAAGATTTTCTATCCGACGTTCACTGTTACTAGAGGTGATGGAAATACTTATACGGTCACAGAAGCTGATATGTTCAATATGCACCTGGTAGACATTGAAGATCTATTTGATGAATTGTGCAGAAATAAGAGAAATGAACACTGCAGATTTGCCCTTAAGACACTTTTTCACTTCATGCATACCAAATTGGTATTTCTGTTAGTGCAAGATCTGCAGATAGGTGTTGAACGAGGAATGAGGAAGATAAACATGACAGCTCCACACAAAGATATCAAGTTTGCTTGAGAATTGAAAGAATTTCAAGTCGTCATGGTAAAGCATCCAGCTGTTATGTACAAAGATAGAAATAAGAAGCTAAGGGCTATGAGGAGTGTCGAACTTAACAAATTTTCAGATGGTACGCTGAACAAAGTTTTGAGTGGTTTAAAAGGAAAGCTTGCATCTGATAAAAAGAGAAAGACAAAGAGAGGAGCCTTATTTGTGAATGACCGAAGACTAATGGTAGAATTCATCTCAAAGATTGAATGGACGCTCTCGGATCGGAAAAGCATAAGAAGGTTTGAACAAAAGCTTGGACTGGCAATTTAAAGACTTTGCACATTCCATCAAAGGGGGAGATTGTTAGAATACATTGTAATTGATGGAAGTCAAAGTATAGGGTTTGTTTTGTAATTCTTCCATAGTTGTGAAAAATATGTATGTATATAGTAAGTTTGACTTTCAATGTATTAAGTCTGACAATTTCACTTTTGGCAAATTAAAATTTAGAGAAAAGCGGTTACTGACAATTTGCAAGATCATATCATTTTGTAATCGACATTTGGAATACAATCATTCGGTCAGTTTTAATCTTTGTTATTGTTCTTATGATTGAATTGTTAATTGATTGATATAGAAACTGTAAATCACATAAATAACTTCTATTTTTATGTGTTATTGTTGTGTTTTAATGTGTAAATGTGAGAAAATTGGTACTGCTAATGTAAGTTTTGTGATTTCAGTGGCTTGGCGAAAAAGTAAGCAAAATGGTGGCTGGAGTGTGGATTTTGTGTCGGGCATCCCAGCAGGCGTCCCAAACGCCGGAGTAGCGTCCGAAGTGCAGTATTACAGAGCCTGGGCATCCGAGAGAGGGGATGCGGAGTCTTACCCAGCGTCCTAGACGTTGGCGGTGACGGTGGTGCGGCAGTTGCTGAGAATGCAGCGTTTTTGAGGAAGGCAGTTACCACAATTCAGGGGTTCGACTTGTGTTCGCAATTTGGGAGTGACACACACATAGGAGCAGTTCTAGGAGGCGAACCAGAGGAGAAAATTAACGAGAATCAAGCAAGGATCAATCATTGGCGTCCAATCTATTGTATTTACGCATTATTGGTAGTTTGAATGCTTTCCTTTATCTTAATCATCGTTAGTATGCTAGTTCAAGCTATGCTTGGCTAAATACTTTGTGGTGTTTATTCTTTAGTTTGCATACTATGGTGTGAATGAATGTTTAATTAATTTCTGTTTCTATGTGTGCTTAAAGGGGTTGTGGATCTTATTTATGAATGAATGAATGGTTATAACCAATGGGTGTTATATATAACAGTGTATAGTGATATCATTAGTTGTGCCGGCTCATTAAAATGGGGAAGACAATTAATAGAGTTGTATACTTTGTCTTAAGAGTATTTGTTGTGAAAACCAATTCGTTTATATGGAAACTGCCAATTGGATTATATTTGCATGAATGAATGTGAATGAGCAATGAGTGTACCTGGAACGGTTGATATCCATGTCATTGGTTGTGCCCACTCTCTATAGGGGAGGAAGACAATCAATAGAGTGGTATACCTTGTCTTCGGAGCATAAATTGTAAATTCGTATTAATTCATGTAAATGGTGTCCGTAACATTCTGAATTGTCATAATATGTATAACGAGAGAGCAAACACCCTCTCTCCTCCAGTGAAACTTCCTTAATCTAATTCTTGTGTGTGGCATTGCAACAATAGTAATTTACAGTAGGAAATTAACTCAAAACAAATGATTTCAATTCTAAACCAAACAGTCTTCGTAACTAGTTTAGCGATCTAACATTCACTCTGGATTCGATCCCACTTACCCTATCTATATAGTGTTTTTGGGTTATTTTTGATACTCATACGACTGGGTTCATCAATGTCCCTAATGGAGCCAAAGAAAGTAGATGATGCACTGAAGGATGCCAATTGGATCACTGCCATGCAAGAACAACTCAATCAATTTGAGAGAAACAAGGTATGGAAGCTGGTCCCTGTTCCCAAAGGTAAAACAATAATTGGCACCAAATGGGTTTTCAGAAATAAGATGGATGAGCAAGGTCATGTCATAAGAAACAAGGCAAGACTTGTTTCTCAAGGGTGTAGACAAGAAGAAAGCATAGATTATGACGAAACATTTGCTCCTGTGGCCAGGTTAGAAGCAATTCGTTTGTTTCTGGCCTATGCTGCCCATAAGAGCATGAAGGTATTTCAAATGGATGTCAAGAGTGCATTTTTGAATTGTAAGCTACAAGAAGAGGTATATGTCAAACAACCTCCAGGTTTTGAAAGTGAACAACATCCAGGTTTTGTTTATAAGTTGGACAAAGCTCTCTATGTTCTGAAACAAGCCCCTAGAGCATGGCATGACACTCTTACTGATTTTCAGCAATGGTTATTCCAGAGGTAAAGTAGATACCACATTGTTCATAAAGAATGTGAAAACTGATATTATGCGTTCAAATTTATGTGGATGACAAAATATTTGGTTCTACAAAAGAACAGTTATGCAAGAACTTTTCACTACTCATGAAATCTAAATATGAAAAAAGCATGAAGGTGAGCTTACTTTCTTTTTGGGATTACAGGATAAACAAACCTCATATGGATATTTCATAAATCAAAGAAGTATATATTGGATCTTTTAAAAAAATTTAATTTGATCAATGTTCTCCCATCAAAACCCCAATGGCAACCAATGTAAAGTTGGATGCTGATGCTTGTGACAAAATTGTTTCAGTATCAGCTTACAGAGGCATGATTGGGAGCTTGCTATACTAAACTGCCAGTAGACCAGATATTATGTTTGCTACTTGTTTATGTGCCAGGTTTCAAGCTGATCCAAAGGAATCACATCTAGCTACTGTAAAAAGGATCTTTAGATACCTAAATGGGTACACCAGGTTTGGGTCTTTGGTATCCCAAAGACTCCAGTCTTGAAAAAATAGGTTATTCAGATTCTTATTTTGCAGGTTGCAGGCTAGACAAAAAGAGCACAACAGGTGGATGTCAACTCCTTGGTGGAAAGTTGATCAGTTGGTGAAGCAAGATGCAGAATTCTGTTTCTAGTTATACTGCTGAAGCTGAGTACATTGCTGTTGGAAGCTGCTGTGGGCAGATTCTGTGGATGCAGCATCAGCTTGAGGATTATGGCCTTTAGGCATGGCAAAAAAATCTGAACCCGGTGGGGAATCCGACATCCGACCCCGAGTTGACCGGGGAAAACCCGAGTTGACCGGGGATGGGGGCGGGTTCGGGGAATCCCCAATATAAAAAAGTCGGGTACGGGGCGGGGACGGGGTGGGGCGGGTAATCCCCGTAACCCGATAAATTAATTAAAATTTTGGGCTTTTGCCTTTTCCTTACCCAAGCCCATTCCTTTTCTTTTTTCCACTGCTTGCTTTGTTCTTCTCATTCTTTCCCTAGAATTAGAAAATAATCTCAGTTTGAATCATAATTTTCTAGATTTGAAGTTGATCAAAGTTTTAATATGTTTACTTTATACTAATGGCTTATTTTATTCATTATCATCTAGTTTTGAAGTTACTTTAACGAAACAGACTTATATATATATATATATATATATATATATATATATATATATATATATATATATATATATATATATATAGGGGTGGGTTCAATGGAAAACCACTATGCACCTGAAAACCATGGAAACCTACGCCTACAGTCCGATTTGGTGCATTTCATGATAAACGCGGTGGCATGATCATAAATAAGGTGATGCATCACGCGGGATTTTAATGCATCACGCGGGAAATTTGATGTATCACGCGAGTTTTTGATGCATCACACGGGGAATTTGATGCATTTGTGGTGGTGCAGTGCAGTTTTCACAAGTTTTCCGGTGCATGGTGATTTTCCATTGAACCTCCCTCTATATATATATATAAACAAATGTAAAATAGAAAGTTAGTTTACTTAGTCATATTTTTCACTATTGGATTATTAGTTTCTAACATTTTAAAATTTTTATATGAAAGACACGTAAATGTCAAATTGTGAATTTACCCGAAAACCCGACGGGGATCCCTGAACCCCGGCGGGGGCGGGGATGGGATGGATAATTTAATCCCCGCTGGGGATGGGGACGGGGACGGGGATTGGGGTCCCCACCCCGAACCCGCCCCATTGCCATGTCTAATGGCCTTGTATACAGGAAAACTCCTATTCTCTGTGATAATACAAGTGTCATAGCTATATCCAACAATCCAGTTTTCCACTCTAGAACAAAATATATTGAGGTCAGACATCACTTCATAAGGGATCATATCCAAAAAGGTAATGTTGAGGTAAAATTTTTTTCTACAAAAGAACAGCTTGTAGACATTTTCACCAAACCTCTTGATGAAAACAGGTTCAATTACCTTGTCAGCAAGCTGGGTATGTTAAATAAAATTATGTGAGTGTCATTGATGTTCAAAAGTCACTTGTTAAAATATGTCAAAATTTTACAGAACGGCTTGGACAGAACAGGTTTTACTAGTTATATACTTAGCCAGTTTTTAGGAATTTGGACAACTTCGACATATAACAAGCTTGACAAAATAAGTTTTTATCTCAAGACTGTTCTGTTGTACAAACTTCGAACCTGCTCACTCTGTTAATGTGTCATACAAGGTAATGCCTTGTAACCTGTTGAGCTACTGAACAGGTTTCACAATGAAACATGTTCTCATATAGTCGCGCAGGTTTCATGAACAGCTCACAGAAAGATCAGTGTTTGCTAAGACCTGTTCATCACAGGTTTGAACAACTTAGAACATCATTTTTTGCTTAAAATTTCTTCACACTTAACTTATTTAAATTGAGAATTTATTTATCTTAGTTACCTGCGGATAATGTGTCTTACGTGTGTTAATGGTTAAAAATGTCAAGTTGGTCTGACAAAGCATGCTGACGTGGTAAACCTTTCTCTCTCCTACTCACTCACATTCAAATCCTATAAATACCCAACTCACTGTTTCATCTTCTTCTTCGTTACTGCTTCCATAACTCCCTGAAAACCCCTAAAAAGACTTAGTGTCCTAACTCATGCATCTACTATACTCTCACAAATGGCTTACCAAAAGAACCCCTTTCTACCTGTGTTCGTTGGTGATGGTGATGTTGAGAAGCACCCCTCTGTCAACATTATGCTCACAATCAGACCCACCAACTACATTGCAAACTTAAACATTCCTAAAACTATGCTGGGAAAGGTTATGAATCTGTGGTGGAGTTTATGCAAGCCCATCCTCTACATTATGCTATGATAGCCTCTCCTGGTGACATGTACCAGGAGATGGTCTATGAGTTCTGGTACACTTGCTCATATGATCCCTCTACCAAAACCATCAAGGGGACCATTCTCAATGGCACTAAAATTACCGAGATCATCATTGCACTCCTCAGGGAAGTACTACATCTTCCAGTTGCTGAGACATATGACAAACCCAAGCCAGAGGATGACCAAATGGGCAATCTGCTACGCTTCTGTGGTGTAGCAGAGCAAAACTGAGTGCAACCTTGTTCATAAGGGATCTCTCCCCAACTTACAGTTTCCTCTTCGCCTCAGTGGTGATGAGCCTCAACTGCAAAGTTGGTTCATTTGACCATCTCAGCAGGGATGAGATTCCAATAGTCTTACAGCTTGTGGATGGGATTACTTTGAACATGGAAAGGTGGATATTCCTAAATATGAGGAACTTGGTGCAACAAGAACAGCATCCAGTTGCTGTAAGATATCCAAGGTTTTTTAGCCTTATCTTCAAGCACATTTGTGGTGAGCATCTTTAAAACTCCCAACCTCTCTTGACTATTGTTGTATTTCCTATTATTGGAAATAGGGTGTTTTATACCACACTTGACAATGAGCCTCCTCGGTCTACTCCAATGAGGAGGTTGCTTGGTTTGGTGGTAGGACCTTCTACTCAGAAGGTGGATCCAATCATTGCTCCCAAAGAAAAATCCAAATCACGGTCTAAAAAGGCAAAACATGCCTTGAAGACTAGTGATGTTTGTTGTAACAACCTGTAACTTATAAACTATAAATTATGGCAACAAACTTTGGATATTTAAGAAATTCTGCCTAAATTGTGAAATTATGTGAAATATACGCCTTGTATGTGATTAATTATAATAAGTTATAATTAATTAATGAAACTTAGTTAAATTAGCTAAGATAAATTTAAACAATTAAATTTAGCTAACTGAAAGATTGTGACTTGAGAATGATAAAAATAGACTACAATAAATAAATTAGTCTAAAAAGACAAACTACTAGCAAAAAGAAATACCTTATTGTTATTTCTTGCATTTAAAATGCAAAATAAGGACAAACAAGGGTAAATAAAGTATTTCATTAAGGGTAAATCGGACTTTTGCTAAATAGGGGCTGAATTTTGAATTAATGAAGGGGGATAAAGGCTGAAAATTATTCATTCTTAGCATTCTCCCAACATCAGATTTCGAAGATTGAGAGCCTCTCTCTCTTAAAACTCTCTCAAGATCCAACTTCTCTCTAAGATTTCTCCCAATCTACATGGCCAAATCTTGAGTTCTTTATGTCATTAGAAAGCTCTTAAGGAGTACTATAAGATTCTGCAATTTCATGTCGTGTTTGGTTCGGATCTGTGGTAAGAACACCCATAAACTCTACACATTTTCAGAAATTTTGTTGAAATGGGGAAATCTGATTCTGAAATTGTTTGTGGACTATTTTGCATGAGTTTAAGACTCGATTCTTGCTTGGAAATAACTTACAAATAACCACAAAGTGTTCTAATACATGGACGAAGGTTAGTTTGACGTTTTTCCTCTTTTTCTTCTTGGTTTAAAGCCCAAAAACGCAGCTTATGGCTGCTGTGTTGTCGAACGAAAAACAGAAAGAAAAAGGGGTTGTTCAGTTGTTTAAATGAACTGAAATGCATTAGAAATGGACCTAATCTGATCTTAGACATGTCCCTTAATGTTCTTGTGAGTTTTGACCCAGAAACAAATGCTTAAAGGCTAAAAACTGGACCAGAAGATCGAAGACGGCCGCAGCCCTTGGCTAATCTGCTGTCCGAGACTGAAAAAGGGTTAAAAACCCGATTGTTAGTTGCTATGTGACTTAGAATTGACCCAAATTTGCTTGGATTTGTATTGTGTGTGAAATGGATCTGTTTTGGGACCAAATTAATGCAATTATCAGTTTTTAAAAGTCTAGAAATGGTCCTTAATACTCTCGGTTTTGGACAGCCTTTTAAGGCTTTTACATCTGAATTTTTGCACTTAATTGTTGTTAATTTGATTGATAAATGGTTGGATAGGTAAAAGGGACTTGTGTACGTGTTTTGTTATCCCATTGGACTTGATTTTGAACCTTAAAAAGACTTGGACGGAAGGAATAGAAACGAGGCATGAACAAGTTCGTGAGGCATGTATAAGTTCATGAGGTATGATTGGACCTTACAAATGACCAAAACGTGAATTTGATGTATTTTAACTTGATAAACTCGAAATGTAATTGAACTGTTGTTCCAACTATTGGGCCTAATGGACCCGATTGATGCTCTTTAATGGCCTAAAAATGGAGCACTTGATCCATTGACTTTGGGACTTAACTTTAAACAGGAAAAACACTTGTTTAATTGTTGTGAACCCTTAGAAACAAAAATGAATTGCATGGCCTTGTTGTAATTGAAAATGACCTTGAACGGACCGAAATTGGGCTTGATTAGCCTATAAAAGGACAACCATGACTTAACGACCTAGTTATGACGTGAAACTTAATATGTGCACTAAAGACAACAAATGGCTCATGTTTGGCCTTGGTTGTCCCTAAGTATCCTGCCTTGGTTAAGAGTTTGCCCAGAATGGCCTATTCGGCCTAGATAATTGGCCAAAGGTTTAGGCCATCACCCTATAATCTTAATCTACTTTACCTGAGACTTTAGCTACTGACTTGTGGGACTCAAATATGCCTTTCACCTGAATTTGACCTGCTATGCCTTGCTAGAATCTGAAATGGCCTTAATTGCCCTAGTTAAGGCCTAGATTCGAGGCCGTGACTAGGCTAACTAGGCTAAACAATTAGGAACAGGTGGTCATCACTTGATAACACACTTGTATCCTAAAATAACCTATTTGACCAACTTATGACCTGTTAAGCTTATGTGTGATGTGTTTCTGCCTTGCTTGCCCTATGTTTGGCCTTAAAACAAGGCCATACCTAGGCAAAAAGACCTATGAAACCATAGGAATCTGCTAGGGACTCAAGGTTATACCTTGGTACTGACCTATAGTAGTTCTTATGGACTTATTGGACAGATGATAAGGATAGGCTCACTCTGCGACATTGGGAACTACCACAGACTCGGCAACGAAACAAGATAATTAACCTAATTAATACAATTACGATTTTATAGATCATGTGTATGAAATTGTTGTTGATATGCTAGAATTGGAAGTGATCTGCAGGTTCTGACCAGTCTCACAGAGTAATACGGACAGCTTAACTTGCTCAAGCACTATATTGTAATTGCATTGCTCGGGACCGCTGTGAGTGACAGATTGCATTACTTACTTGCATATGTTTTGGTACTTATTTGTGATTGTTACTGACTTGTATGGAAACATCTGATGGTGGTTGTTCCTTGATTAATTAATTGTATGTTAGGATCGCATGATAGACATTGCTGAAATTGGACAACTGTTGCAACATGTTCCTTAGTTAATTTATTGTATGTTAGGAACTTACTTTTGACATTGCTGAAATTGGATATCTGATATGCCTTGGACTGCATGCTCACTTTTACATTCTATGTAATTACTTAGCATGCTTGCTGCTTACTTGTTTGTTGGTACATTTGCATCTGCATACTGCATTAACTGCTATGACCGAATGCAAGACCTCCATTCACAAGAGAGAATTCTGAAGATTCCTTTCCTATCTGACTCATTTCCATACACTTCCCGTAGGGCTTCAGCATTACACATGGGAATACAGATTGGGCTGATCCCCTAAATCTTTTGTCGTCTCTGACGTTTGACTTGCCGACATGAGCTGATCGTATGTTATATATGTGTGGTAACTAATGGAACTCTGTTAACTCACTAAGCAGTGGTAGCTTATTCTGTCATGAGAACTCTCTTTTCAGGTAAAGCTGATAAGGGCAAGAACATAGTAGGTAGTTCGTCCCAGGCTAAGTGAACCTGGATCCTTGATGATTGCAGACTTTTGGACCTAGTTGTTGATGCCTATTTTTGACCAGGATATGCGGTCTCGGGTGGCTTGTTCAATCTTCCGCACTCTGATTGAAGGTTCTAAAAGCTAGAATAGAACACCATTATATCTTTACATATTTTGTACTTGAAGTATCGTAAAGTAACTTGAATCAGGCGTTTGGACATGTGGTATGAAACACTTGTAGTATTTAATTATTACTTAATGCATTGCCAACTTGTAACTTAATGACGTGTACTGTCTGTGGTAACATGGGTGTTACATTGGGTCATTTCACCAAGAAGGCTAAAACAACTTAATCTGCACCCTCAACCTCAGTGGCTGAGGGGGAGCAGGCTGGTCACCCTGGTTCATCCGTTGAACCTGAAGCCTTTGTGGCTTGTGCCTCTGTGGCACCTGAGTCTATGGTACAGGAACAACCTCCTGTTTCTAGCCCAGTCTCCCCACTAGTCCAAACAAAATTCCATATCACCTCTCCACAACATACATCCTCTACATCCTCCCTCACCACCTATAATAGGCTAAGAAAGAAATCCTTATCCAAAAAAGAAACCATCCACTCAAACTAGCCCCTTTGACCCCTCCCAACAGGAGCCAGTTGAAAAAGAAGCAACCCCTGCTGCCTTTGCTTCTCCTATTTTGGGAGTAAGTGCAGCCAAATTGGAGCAGGCTTCACTCCAAACTGAGTCAACCCCAAGTCAGCCAAGCCCCTCTAGTTCCTCAAAACAGGAACTAGTGTACAAAAGAAGACTACTACATCCACTATCTCAGCCTCCCAACAGGCTGAGGATATTGAAAGACAGGAGTCCACTCCACTCCATACTGAGTCCACACAGTCTCCTCCTCATATTTCTTCTACACACCCTGAGTCTGCACAAGGTGGCAAAGCTGCCGGAACAGACTATTCAGGTACATCATCCTTTATCTTCTGTTCCTCATGAAAAAGTTGTTCAACACCCAACAGCTATTGAAGGACCATCAACCCCAGCTGATGAACCTCAGGGAATGGAACATCTCTCTGGTGAAGCTGCTCCCCAAGTGCACATTCCATCATCAACTTTCACCACTAATAATGTTGAAATGCACATCATATCTCCCCATGAAGAGGTGCCTACAAACCAAGGTACTACTGAGGGAACAACCCATGGTCTTGATGAAGGTGTTACAATGCTAGTAATATCTGGAAGGCCAACATCCCCCATTAGCTCACCTCATGATGTAGCTACAGCCACTGCTGAACGTCCTATTAATCTTTCCAAGCTGGGTCACTTAACTTATGCCCAAGTGATAAAGCTATAATTTTATGTGTTTCGGAGTCATTTTATTTTCATTTTAAGCACCGATACTTCGTAACTTCCATATTAGTACTCCAAATTTATGTTTCAGGGTCAAGAGGTCAAATGGAAGCAGCTCAACAAAATTCAGCGCGAACCAAGCCGGAGGGGGCGCAGGCCGGTGCCACCCTACGCTACAAAACAGAAGAATTGAGAGTTAGAGAGCACTTCTAGCGCAGCCCTGACCATACCAAGGCGCAGGCGGGGCGTAGGCCTACACCTGCCCTACGTTAGGTCGGCGCAGAAACATGTTTTCAGCCAAAGAAACCCTAATTCACATTCTCTATAAATAGTGGTCGAGTGCTCTTGTTTTAGAGGCCCCGAAAGTGTCGAAAGAAGTGGCGAAGCCCTGCCGGTGTGGATTCACAATACAAGTACGAAGACGGTGATTCGCAACCTTACAATATGTCTCCGATCAACACCATTAAAGAGCATATGATTAACGGCTAAACACCATAGTCGTTAGCGGAGGATCTACGGATAAGTTTTACATTACTTGAATTTCCATATGTTTTGATGTATTTGCGTTGATTGAAATACTTTATGTGTATTCAAATGATAATCATTCGGTTATGATTATGATTGTACGTTTTTATTGGAAAAAGCAAGATAGTTGATTGTGGTATTATTATTTGTGCCGAGTCCATTAGCTGAGGGATTAAGACAAGTAATGAAGATTGCTTGCGCTACGCTGAGAGTTATTGAGTAAAACGTGTATGATTAATTTCACCGCACAATTAATTATGTCTATGTGATTGTTGCATGAAATTCGAGTGGGTAATACTTATGCCGTAGTGATTCCGTGAATGGTTATCTTTAATTTGATTGTTAATTTGTTTCGTTAGTGATTTGTCATTAATTTTAGTCACAATTTAATCGTAAGTCATTAATCTAAACAAATCATTCAATTCACTCGATTCAGAATTTAAGTGCTTTCAATAAAACTGACAAAGCTAGCCGATTAACCCTAATTACATACGAACTCCCTATGGGTTCGACCCTTACTTCTCTGAGCTAAATAGTATATTTAAGGATTATTTCTTCGGGTCACAATGACGGCCCGTCAGATTTTGGCGCCGTTGCCGGGGAATGGAAACGTTAGTTAGGGCTGCAAGTTAGTTTTTGGCCTTAGTTTTAAGTTTAAGTACTTTATTTTTGGTTATTTTTAGTCTTTAATTTCCTATTATTAAAAATCACATAAAATAGTAAAAAAATTCAAAAAGGTAATTGTAGTCCTCTACTTTACCACCAAAAATATAATTAGTTTAATGTAATTTAATTTAAAAGATTTTTATAGTTTATGCACACACGTCGATCGGCTAGAGGATTGCCGCTACAATTCGAACCCGAAATCGAAAAAGTAGCTAAATCTAACCGAAGGACTATCAGGAATAAAAAACAACAAGAATTAATCACGAATAGTTCAAACGAACAAGCGAAAGAAATTCTCAATTTAGAAATCCCTAATTTAGAAGATCCTCTGATTTCTTCGCGAAATCGTGAACAAGAAGAACCTTAGCGTATAGCTGCCAAGATCGGTGAGCAGGCGAGACGTATGGTTGAGTCACATTACCACCCTGGTGAAGTGCCTGAACCGTCTCCAATCCGTTACCCCAAAAACGAGAACGAACCCGAAGTTCGTCGTCAATTATTTCAAATTCTTCCAATCTTCCGAGGGATGCCAAGTGAGGAACCCTACGAACATTTGGTTGAGTTCACAGTTATTTGTAAGGCTAACAATGTTCGAGGTATAACCACCGACGATTTAAAACTTTGATTATTTCCTTTCTCGTTGAAGGAGAAAGCAAAAAATTAGTTTGTATCATTACCGAGCAATAGCATTACGACATGGGATCAAATGAAACAATAATTTCTTAATGAATATTATCCCATTAGTAAAACAACCGAGAAAAGAAAGGAAATTACCGGATTTAAACAAAAAAACTCGATGAACAATTCTACGAAGCTTGTGATCGTATGAATGAGCTATTAACAGCATGTCCACACCACGAAGTACCCAAATGGATGCTTATTAAAACATTTTTTTTGATGGTGTTAGTCAAGAGAGTCGTAATACGATTATTGCTGCCACAGGAGGCACATTTTTAGCGAAAGAAGATGATGAGGCTTGGGAGTTGTTAAATCAACTTGATAAAGGCCTTAAGGTTCAAGCTGGTTTTGAAAACAGTATAGGAGTTCAAGTTATGGGCATAGATAATGTCGGGAAACGTGAGGTTAAGAGAGAAATTTCAGAATTTGGAAAGAAAATGGATCAGCTGATGAAGAGTCTTTTAAACCCTAATGCATCAATTAACTGTGTCACATGCAGTGATCCATCTCATCATTCCGAAGCATGTCCTCAAGTGCAATCCACCGAGTAATTCGCTAATGAAGTTTTCGATTTTAGAGCACATAGGGAGAGGGATATCCATTCTCGGAGACCAATAATCCGGGGTGGAGATATCATCCATACTTCCGGTGGAAGAGTGATCAGGTTGCTGATCATCAATCTAAACCTAGATATGAACCACCAAAAAGAGAGTATCAACAAGGTTTCTACTTCTGCAGCTAAGGATGAGTGATACTATAAGTCAAATCAACGTGATCAACCACAATTCCAAGTGGAAACGATATGACTTCTTCGCAATTCTCAGAATTTACAGAATGTATGAAGCAACAATCAGCTATTAGTATTAAAACCATGGAGGTGTTGAGTTGCCAGATGGGTCAGATAGTTGAGTCACTTACTAGAAGTGAAGAGGGAAAGCTTCCTAGCGATACTATTCCCAATCCTTCACATGCTCATCATAATAAAGATAAAAAAAAACATGAGATAAATGAAGTAAATGAAGTATCTAAGATAACCACATTAATAAGTGGTAAAGAGGTAGATAATAAGATTAAAATGCCTAAAGAGAAAGAGGTAGATAAAGATACTGACACCGAAGTCGTGTATGAGGAGAAAGAGGATTCAAAGAAGGTGGTTCCTAAGAAGGTTTCTTTCAAGGAACCGATTAAGGCAGATATCCCAACTCCCAATGTTGGGGAGCCAGTTAAGAGTCAGGTCACTTCCGTTCTTCCTCCTTATCCTGCTGCTTTAGAAAATTCAAAATCTTCTCCTTATGGCAAAAGAGGCCCACAACCAGAGGATCTGTGGGATTTGTTCAATCAAGTTAAGATCAATGTTCCTTTGATCAAGGTTATTCAACAAGTTCCCTCTTATGCCAAATTATTAAAAGATCTATGCACAGAAAAGAGAAAGTATAAGGTCTGGCTCCCTAAACAGATCAATTTAACTGAACAGTTAAGTGCAGTAGTTTCTAGTTCTCTACCTCCCAAGCTGAAAGATCCTGGATTACCATTGATCCCAGTACCGATTGGGAATGTGCAAATTAAAAAGGAACTTCTTGATCTTGGAGCTAGTGTTAATATTTGCCTGGAAACTTGTTTGAGAAACATGATCTAGGCCAGTTACAGGCAACTGATATTATCTTACAGCTTACAGATCAGCAAAGCAAGTGCCCAAGAGGTATTCTATCAGATGTCATAGTAAAGTTGAAGACTTTTACTATCCATTTGATTTCCTAGTGTTGGACACTGAAATTTCAATAGGAGATAATCAACCGGCTATTATCTTAGGCAGACCTTTCTTAGCAACAATTAATGCTCAAATTAATTGTACGACAGAAGCAGTGGATATTGCCTTTGCTAATAAAAAATTGAGATTGAACGTGTCTATCCTTCAAATGTCGCTGCAATCGATTCAGAATGTTATCTTATAGACATGGTGGACAAACTTGCGCAGCAGCATAGTTCGTTAATCAACACCAATGATACTACTGAGTTATTCTTTGCTGAGCATGAATTAGCAAAAATGAATTCTACTGATTGTGATAAGTTAGAGGTAGTCATGGAATCCACATTAGAATCGAAACAACCACCATGGACCCAAAGGACTGAAAATTACCTAATGATTTTCCTTAGTCAGCAAAACCTTCAATAGAACAACCACCCGTTCTAGAATTGAAGGAGTTGCCAGCTCATTTAAAATACGCTTTCTTAGGTCAGAATGACACTTTGCCAGTCATAATTTCATTAGATCTGACTGAAGCGCAAGAGAAAGCTCTACTACAAGTATTAGTCAAATATAAGGAAGCAGTACGATGGACTATAGCTGATTTAAAAGGAATTAGTCCCACTTTGTATATGCGCCGAATCATCACTGATCCAGAAGCTAAACCAGCACGGGATGCACAAAAGAGATTGAATCCTAATTCAAGAGAAGTAGTTTAAAAGGAAGTATTGAATTGGTTGGACGTTGGGATTAGATATCCCATATCCAATATCAAATGGGTAAGTCCAACCCAAACCGTACCCAAGAAATCTGGAATTACAGTAATTGACACTGAAGAAGGAGAAAAGATAACTACTCGCCCTGTAACTGGGTGGACAGTATGTATTGATTACAGAAAACTCAATGCTGCTACTTCTAAGGATCATTTTCCACTACCATTTATAGATCAAATAGTGGAAAAATTAGCAGGACAGAAGTTTCAATGTTTCCTTGATGGATACTCTGGGTACAATCAGATTCCAATCCATCCAGAGGATCAAGAGAAAACTACATTTACTTGTCCATATGACACCTTTGCCAACCGAAGGATGCCGTTTGGACTACGTAATGCACCCTCCACATTCCAGCGCTGTACGATGGCTATTTTTTTAGATATGGTGGGTGGTTCTCTTGAGATATATATGTACGATTTCTCCATATTTGATAAAACATTCAAAGATTGTCTAGGACATTTAGAGAGAGTCTTAAAGAGATGCACTGAAACCAACTTAGTGTTAAGTTGGGAGGCAAGCCACTTTATGGTAAAAGAAGGGGTAGTCCTAGGTCACATTGTATCCGAAAGAGGCATGGAGGTGGACAGAGTGAAAGTTCAGTTAATTTATTCACTTCCACCCCCACCAACGTTAAAGGAATAAGACCATTCTTAGGCAACGCTGGTTTTTATCGGCGATTCATTAAAGACTTCAGTGAAATCTCAAAGCCGTTATGTAATCTTCTATCAAAAGATGTCGAGTTTAATTTTGATGAGTTGTGTATGAAAGTATTTGAAAAGCTTAAATCAAAATCAACGGAAGCACCAATTCTGCAATCTCTAGATTGGTCTCAACCTTTTGAGATCATGTGTGATGCTAGTGATTACACAGTTGGTGCTGTATTAGGTCAGAGATTTGAGAAAAAGCCAGTGGTTATTTACTACACAAGTAAAACCTTTGATGAGGCACAAATCAATTACACAACTACGAAAAAGGAGTTATTAGCCGTAGTGTTTGCCCTAGATAAATTCATATATATTTGGGGGGAAAAAGTAATTATGTACTCAGACCACAGGGCTATAAAACATCTATTGGCGAAGAAGGATGCCAAGCCACAATTGATTCAGTGGATCCTTCTATTGCAAGAATTTGACTTAGAAAATAAGGATCAGAAAGGCACAAAAAATGTCATTGCCGATCATTTATCAAGGATTCATTTAATCCCAACAAACTCAACTGATCAAATCAGGGACTCCTTCCCTGATGAACAATTCTTATCAATATCCAAAATTCTATGGTTTGCGAATTAGTTAATTATTTCATATCAGGAAGATTGCCAGAGCACTGGGCCTCACAACAGAGAAAATACTTCTACGCTCAAGCAAGACAATACATTTGGGATGAGCCTGATTTATTTAAAATTGGAGCAAATCAAATCATAAGACATTGTGTCCTTAATTCGGAACATGAAGATATTCTTAAACACTGCCATGCATATGCATGCGGTGGCCATTTCAGCACAAAGGAAACTGGTCACCGGAAATTGCAGTGTGGGTTTTTCTGGCCCACGATATTTAAGGATGCCTATGAATTTGTAAAAGGATGCACAAGATGCCAGCAAACCGGCGACATCACAAAAAGGGATGAAATGCCCATAACCCCGATATTAATTGTTGAAACTTTGATGTATGGGGCATTGATTTTATGGGACCCTATCCGAAATCATTTGGATATGAATATATTTTAGTCATGGTAGACTATGTTTCCAAATGGGTGGAAGCAGAAGCTACATGAACTAATGATAATCGGGTTGTGTGTAAATTTGTTAAACGAAATATCTTTGCACGACACGGTAACCCAAGGGCTATCATCAGTGATGGAGGATCACATTTTAAAAATCAACATTTTGCTAAACACCTTATACAATATGGAGTTAATCATAGAATAGCAATACCTTATCATCCGCAAACTGGCGGACAAGTCGAGATTTCTAATAGAGAGATCAAGAGAATCCTTTTAAAAACTGTAAGACCTGATCGTAAGGATTGGTCGCAAAAATTAGAGGATGCTCTATGGGCTTACAGAACCGCATTTAAAACACCAATAAATATGTCCCCATATAGACTTGTTTATGGTAAGCTTTGTCATCTTCCAGTAGAACTAGAACACCGAGCTCTATGGGCAATCGAAAACACTAATTTTAATTTACATGATGCCGGTGTTGATAGGAAATTTCAATTAAATGAACTGGAAGAAATTCGTAGAGAAGCCTACGAACGTGCAAGAATTTACAAGGGAATAACAAAATTATTGCACAATAGGATGCTTAAAAATAAAATATTTACTAAGAGAAATAAAGTCTGGTTATTTAATGCAAGACTTAGACTATTTGCTGGTAAATTAAAAAGTAAACGGACAGGTCCATACATCGTAACTAATGTCTACCCACATAGTGCGGTAGAAATCCAAGACCCAAAAGGTGGTGAACCATATAAAGTCAATGGTAATAGACTTAAATTATATGTTCAATGGGCCACCAATAATATTTTAGTCTCTGAATTAAACAGACTACAAGATCCAAAAGTTAATTAACAAGTTTAGGAGCAGTACGTCTAGCAGAAGACGTAAAACTTAGCACTTTCTGGGAGGCAACCCAGAGTATTTTGATTAAGTATTTTTTTTTTTTTTGTTTTTAGTGTGCTAATTTGTTTATGTGTTAATTGTGTGTACCCAATTAAGTTGGGGAGGATTTACCCCCCGAACATAGTTGTGTTTAGGTTTAAATTTAAAATTTAGGTTTTTAATTAAATATCAGGATCCCACATTAGAAATTAGAATTTTAAGCACGTAGAACGAATTATTTTAACCCGATATTACGAGTGTAAGTTGGGGAGAGTACCCATAAGAATTTTAAAATATGAAGAAATGGGTTTAGAGACAAGTGCGTGCCCTAGATCAGAAATCTGAAGGCCCGGCCGCAGGGGGGACGCAGCCATGCGCTAGCCCTACACCCTAACGCGGTTAAAAGTTTATAAATAAAGAGCCCTACGCCCAAAATTTCTTAAACCCTAAAAACAGTTTCAGAAACGGCGATTTTCGAATTATTAAGCCTAAAACCTCTAAAATAACGCCTTTTCTACGTCAAATCTTCAATCCAACGCTAGTTTTTCGCAAGCATTAGCAAGGTATACTCTTTCTAACGCCCATAGTTCATTCTACATTACTTCATTATAGCTATATCATGCATGCATGGGATGGAAAATTTGGGGCTTACATTATCTTTATTAAAAAAGGGTTCATGTAAGGTCGCCTTCCTACGGATCCTATCTTGATGCGACGCCATCCAACGAGTGCGGAATCCTCATTAGCGGTTTGACAGATACACCACACACATGGAACACGGAGACACACACGATGATAGACGCAAACTAGAATGCCCCGACAAGTGATTCTCTCCAAGAACACACAAAATCGCCTTTGTATGTTCGTAATCGCCTCTGCCTTAATTCTCTGCAAAAGTTGTTAATTAAAATGAATTAACACTTAATTATAACCCCTGATTCTAACTTGCTCAGGACAAGTTCGACAAAGCCCAAGGTCTACGAACTTGTCCTCCATAAGTTTGAAACAGTGACTTTGAACTTGTTCTAGAACTTGTCTTTGAACTTGTTCTAGAACTTATGTTTGAACTTACCTTTGAACTTATGTTTGAACTTATGTTTGAACTTATTGTAAAACATCAATTACAACCAAGTTCAAACATATAAACAATCAATATAAACATCAAACATATATCAAACATATACCTAACATATATCAACCATGTATTTATATGCAATTACGAACAAATTGACTATTACAAAATGTCATCTATACTTAGACTGTTATCGTCACACAGGATGCACTAACAGACTCCTCCTTGATGATAGCTTCTAACTATATATATTTTGACTAAGTACTAGAACATACAAACTACTACCAGCATATAATCCCTCCTCAATACAAACTCTAACCACCTTCTGGAACTTCCTGCCTTCTGATCTCCAGCCTTCGTGAATGAAAATCGACTGATCATGAAGTTTTCTCAGGTCGTCCTTGGATAAGTTGATCAGATGTAGTGGATCATATACTTTCAAAATAATCTTTTCATTCAGATCCTCCATCACTGCTTCTGCCGTCTTATTGTCCACGTACCACCACTTCATGTTGCTCAGTACATCCTATAGCATTGACTTTATCGGCACTTTCTTGAGACATCGGACTGGCTTGTAAACCATCCTAGCCCAAGGGTATCCAGTGTGGGGATCTATTCTTGACTGATCCTCAACTCTTTTCCCTAACCTCGGCTTTATTCTTTCAAACTTTCCAGACTTACCCTCCTTTTTGATGATTTTAGCTATAACTTCAGTGTAGGGGTCGTTTCCCAAGTAGAGAAGCTCTTTCCAGGCCAGTTCCTTTACTTCACACTTGGGCAGTGTATTGAAAACCTTCAAAGTTCTCCTTAAGTACTGAAGCCCTTCTCTTCTCTTGTGTACGAATAGCTGCAGTTCTCTATCAAAGAACCAGCTTAAAATCCCTCCCGAGAGCTTTCCAGGACTTTTTCTTTACTGCCAAGGCACTCTTCTTCTCCTCCTTTCTGAACCATTAGCTTCATCATTTCTTCTCTAGTTTGCTCCTTTTCAGTTATGTCAGATTCAGAATCATCCATAGACGCTAAGTTAATCTCATATAGGTGTATCACATTCTGATCATTATGCACATATTGTTCTGTGATAGGCTGCTTTGGGATGATCACTTCTTCAACAACATCGTCTTCATCTTCAGCAAACTCATCATCAGACTTCAAGTCCACAATCTCTTCTGGCATGAGTTCCCCTTCCTCCAAATCTTCTTGATAAAAATCGAACTCATCTTCATCATCAAGATCTATCAGGGCTACAATCATTTCATGTTCAACAATCTTGGAAGCTTCGCCTTCGCCTCCTTCTCCCATACCTGACTGACTAGACTCCCCTTGAATTTGTGCTTGCTGAGCAGTCTTCTGAGAAAGATCTGCTAGCTCACTTTCTCTTTGAGCATCTGGGTCATTGCCGTCGTCATCTTCTCTCCTCACCTGATCTTCCTTACAACTACACTTGTAAGGTCGACATCCTACGGATCTTATCTTGACGCGACGCAGTCAGATGAGTGCGGAATCCTCGTGAGCGAATTGACGGATAGACCACATACATGGAACACGAAGACACACACGATGATAGACGCAAACTAGAACGCCCCGACACGTGATTCTCTCCATGAACACTCAAAATCGCCTCTGTATGTTCGTAATCGCCTCTGCCTTAATTCTCTGCAAAAGTTATTAACTAAAACGAATTAACACTTAATTATAACCCCTGATTCGAACTTGCTCAGGACAAGTTTTACAAAGCCCAAGGCCCACGAACTTGTCCTCCATAACTTCGAACCAGTCACTTTGAACTTGTCTTTGAACTTGTTCTAGAACTTATGTTTGAACTTACCTTTGAACTTATGTTTGAACTTATCTTTGAACTTATGTTTGAACTTATTGTAAAACATCAATTACAACCAAGTTCAAACATATAAACAATCAATATCAACATCAAACATATATCAAACATATAACAAACATATATCAACCATGTATTTATATGCAATTACGAACAAATTGACTATTACAAAATATCATCTATACTTAGACTGTTATCGTCACACAGGATGCACTAACAGCTCATAATAATTTTATATATTATTATATAATTAATATAAATATACTATTGCAAAGATCTTTGTAAAAATTGTTCCTTTTTCCATATATGCTATATTTTGAAAATTTTTGTCGAAAGGGTTATTCTTATATTGTTAAAATATTTATTTATTGAAGTTCATGCATTTGATAGGATTAGTTTGGGCTCACATTATTGGTGAGACTTAGGACTAGATTATTTAACAAGAAAAAGGGTGTTTATTTATCACGCATCATTCATGTAGGAAACCCTATGTTAATAATCCTTTGTTTTTGCATTTTGAATTATAGATGTCAACCCAATATCACGCCAACGGTAACCGTTCCGCAAACACCCAAACACCTAGGATGAGAACCCACAACCCTGAAAACGTCCACTTTGAGAAAGCTCTCAATACAGAATTCCCTGAAATACCCCCAAACACTAATAATGGCAAGCCACCTAGGTTTCTCATTGAGCGTACAAAGAGGCTCATTTTGATGACATTGACATTATGGAGTTGTTTGAGCGTTTGGAGTGGGCTAGAGCTGTTATGTGGGAGCTACCTTACATTCACACTAGTTTGAAACAACAGTGGTTCGCCACTATGCGTAGAATAAAGAAAGCTGAGGAGCATGACTTTGAGCTGGTAGGGATGATTAAAAATAAGAAAGTGTCAATTTCTAGGAAAACGTTGTATGACGAGTTTCTTATCGACACTAAGGCACCATGCCCTATGGAATTTTTGACACTAACTAATACCCAGGGGAGTAGGATGCGTAATATCAATAAGTGGACTAACTAGTGGGACAAAATGATAGCTACAGTTTTTGGAATCACTGTTTAGAGATGCCCGGACTTACACTGCTTTTATTAGAGGAGATTTATGCCCTTTGGCTAAGGTTATGTGGAAGTTAGTTATTTTTAACGGGTGTTAGTGCACCCTGTGTGACGATAGCAGTCAAAGTATAGACATATTTTGTAGAAGTCAATTTGACTATTACTATACATTAACAAGTATCTGTTATATGTTTGTTTATATATGTTTGATATTAATTGTATATATGTTTGAACTCGGTGTAATGTATTACAATAAGTTCAAACATAAGTTTGAAGGCAAAGTTTCGAATTTGTTAGAGGACAAGTTCGAAAAGGCCTTGGGCCAAGTTCGAACTTGTCCTAGACAAACTCAAACTGAGTAGTATAATTAAGGGTTAATTCGATTAATTATCTGACTTTGGCAGAATTTCAGAGTGATTAGTGCGAAGAGCGATCTCGAACTTGCTAGCATTCAGACGGTTTCGTTTGGAGAGAACCATCGTGTAGGGACGTTCCGTTGTTCGTCTATCACTGTGGTAGTCTCCGTGTTTCGGTGTGCGTGGTCTATCCGTCAAGACACTAACGAGGATTCCGCACTCGTTGGCAGGTGTCGCGTCAAGATAAGATCCGTAGTCAGGCGACCTTACAAGTGGTATCAGAGCAATTAGGGTGTTCGTGGTGTTCTTCGTGTTCACAAGTAACATATGTGGTTTCTTGACGTTTTTGGACGGTCAAATCACGTTTTTGGATAGATTTCGAGTTTTTCAAGTAAGATATCGGGAAAAAGTTCATATAAGTTCATATTTTTTGATCGAAATCAGAGTTTTTGATTCTAAAAACTTTGGTTTAATCTGAAAAGTTGAAAAAAATTCAAACTTTTAGCCGTTTTTCGAATTTGCGGTGCTCGAACATCAAGGGGGTATTAGGGTTTATTCGAAATTCGAATTTTTCAGAAAATACGCTCCTGTCGAAGTTATTTTAGGGTTTGATTCCAGTTTAGTTGGTCGATTCGAAATTGCCCATTTTTGAAGTTCAATATATTCGAATTTAAGAATTCGAATTTGATAATACCTTCGACTTTGTCAAATATTTCGAATTTGGTTGAAGTTCAAACTTAATTTCGAATTTAATTCCAAACAAATTTAAAATTAATTAAATTCGAACTTCCTCAAGTTCGAAAGTGTTAATTTAAATTAATTTCAAATTAAATTAATTAAGTTTTAAATTTAAACTTTTAGGAAACAATGACAAGTTTACAAAGGTTTATTGAAATGGACCATGAGGTCGGAAAGGCAAATTCTCCACCTAAGTTGATGAAGATGGAGGATTATTACTAGTGGAAGGATAGGTTCGCCGACTTCGCTCGATTCAATGATATGCGAATGTGGATTTGTATCGACGAGGGATACATTCCACCTACAACAGAAGTTGAGGGACGTCAACGAGTCTTATCATATCAAATGATGAAGGATGATGATAAGAAGTTATATGAGGTCGAGAAACGAGCATTCTCGATTATTAGAATGGCTTTACCTCAGGAGATCCTGCACACCTTTCAAAATCAACGAACAGCAAAAGAGTTGTTGGATGCACTGGAAAAAAGGTGTGAAGGTAATCCGATGGTTAGAAAAGGTAGAATGGAAATGCTCAAGCAGCAGTTCACTATTTTCAAAGCTTTGAAAAACCAAAAGTTGGATGAGACCATTACCAGATTCTATCATTTGTTGACTGAGTTAGACAACCACGATGTCGAGTATCGTGAGTTAGAGAAGATTAAGAAAATTCTAGATGCTTTACCAGCCAAATGGGAGATGCATGTGGCGCTGATAAAGCATGATGAAGAGAAGTTTGAGACTCTAACTCAAGAAAAACTCATAGGAACGCTGAGGGCCTATAACTTTGAGTTGCTGAACAAGGAAGGGGAGTATGACCAAGTACAGGATCCGGATATGTATTTTGGGAAGTCCAAACCTTCAGTGGCAAGTGAGTTAAAGACGGCTACAACATTCTTTACGGGTCCTCCAGACCGGAAGAAAAGCCAACTCAGTCTGCATCTACGTCTCAAGGATACTCAAGGATGCCGATGAGCGCAAAATCAGCTGAAGATCATTTAAATCTTTTAGCTTCATTTGTGGCCGCCTACGGCAATTGCGTTCAAGTGAAAATCAACGATCCTGCTCTATGGGATGAAGACTATGATCAGGTAGATCCTGATGATTTAGACGAGATGGATCTACAATGGCAGCTGGCCATGGTGACTCAGCGAGTCACAAGATTCATCAAGAGGACGGGCAGAAATCTAAATGTCAAGAACAATAAGATTGGATTTGACAAATCCAATAATAAATGCTACAACTGCCAAGGGTTAGGACATTTTGCTAGAGAGTCTCAAAGACCTAAAGTCGAGAACTACCAGAACCAATCTCAGGGGGAGATATCAGCAGGGTAGTTCGAGTAATCCGGCAAACATAGCTGGTTTGTTAACCAATGTAACATCTGACAGACAGCTCGATGGAACATACGACTGGAGTACACATCCAGAGTCTAACGCTAGAGCCTTCATGGCTGAAGTAACAGAGACTGGAAGTGACAGAGCAGAGGAAGAAGCAGAGGACAGCAACCAGAATGATACCAAACCTGTACTAGTAGAGAAGTCAGAGAGTCAGACAATTCTAGAGTTTGCTGCACAAATGGCAAACGTGGAATCAGCTCACGCAATGGTAATTCTGAACTCCTCTACATTCCGCGATTTATGTGCTTTCTGTGCTAGTACTAAAGATAGATTAAATTTAGTGCTAGAAACACATACAAATCTAACTGCTCAAAATGAATCCTTAAAATCTGACAATGCTAGCCTTTTAGATATAAAAGAAGATCTTAGAAATAAGCTTAAGGCAGATGCACAAGATGTCATAGTTCTAAAAGACAAGCTGAGTGAGCAGTGTGTTAGATAGAACTAATGTATGAACATGTTGAGGCATTGACCAAAGAGCTTAAGATTAAAGAGGTAGAGCTAGTTGAAGCTAAGGTTAAGGTTGCAGAGGTGAATAGCAAATTAGAAAAGTTTAGGAACTCTTCACTGAACCTAGGGAAGATCTTAGATGCACAACGTCAGTCTAAGAAACCAGTAGGTTTACGGTATAACGAGTGTCCTCCACCTTTCAATGATAACTATGTACCTCAACATCAGGATAAAACTGATAAACCAGTTGAATCAGAGGTCGCATCTGAACCTAGGTCTGACTCTGTTAAGGATAAAGAAACTAAGGTGACTAATAATAATGCCAAGATTAAGAAATTCAAATTTGTGCCGTCTTCTAATGATAAGATTATAGGAGAAGCCAAACCTGACTTTAATAATCAGAATGAGGAAACTGTCACTATAGTTGAGCCAAAAGAACATGACACTAGTGAGACACCTATGTCAAAGGGCACGCATAAGAAGTCTATTGACAAAATGTCTTGTTTTAGATGTCATGAAAAGGGACATGTTGCTTCTAGTTGTCCACATAGGAAGGTAGAAGTTACACCTAAAAGTGGAAAGCCGGAACAACATAAACCTTCTCCAAGTGTAGCAAGCACAAGTGGTTCTCAAAACACCGAGAAAATTGTTCAAGCCACACCGAAGCTTGCTGTGAAACAAACACCTGTGTCAGGTAGACCGAATGAAGTGGTTAGGACTAAGTCACCAAATAGTGTCCCTAATCAATCTAGGTCAGGATCTCAACAAAATTATAGGAGTACTACACCTAGAAGAGCTTACACTCTGTTGAGGTCACACACTCCTGTAAGACATCAGACACCAGGTAGAGCCCAGGGATATCTCTCGGAAATGCCTTATAATCGAAATTATTCAAGGGCTCCACAGCAAATGCCTACACAAAGGCCGAGAGTGAACTTAAATCACTCTACACCACAACAGGCTCTCAATCAAACACCCAAGTCACCTGAAAGGAGAGATGGGTATTTGAAGGAGTTCACGTGTGTGGATGAGAATGGTATTACCAAGTCAGTCATGGCTTGGGTTCCCTATGATAACTAACCTATTTTCTTTCATGTGCAGGAGATAACTACAGGTCTAAACAACAAGTGGTTCGTCGACAGTGGTTGCTCTAGGCACATGACGGGGGAAAGAAGTCTACTCCCAGACTTCAAGGGAGGGAACAGAGGATTCGTATCATTCGCTGGTAACAAAGGAGGAAATATCACAGGTACTGGAGTGGTCACTAATGAGAATATCAAACTTGATCAAGTTTACCACGTTGATAAACTTGATCACAATCTCATTAGTGTATCTCAAATCTGTGATAAGAAGAACTCAGTAGTTTTCATTGATACTGAGGGGTTAGTGCTAAAACCGGGATTTAAAGTACCTGAAGAGTGGATATTGATGAGGGCCCCAAGGAAGAATGACTTGTAAATGCTAGACATGAATAAATTGGAATCTTCGATGGGACCAATATGTCTTCTATCAAAGGCTTCAGAGGCCGAATCAGTTTTATGGCACAGACGCATGGCACACTTGCACCTAAGAAAAATGAACTACATCACTAAGAATGGACTGGTGCATGGTGTTCCAATGAAGAGTTTTCAGTTTGAAGACAAGTGTGTACCGTGCAAGAAAGGCAAACAACACAGGAAGTCACACAAGTCCAAGATTCAGAACTCTATATCTGCCACTTTCGATTTGTTGCATATCGACCTGTTCGGACCAATCAACAAAAGGAGTATAGGTGGTAGTTGGTATTGTTTAGTTATCACTGATGATTACTCACGATTTTCATGTGTTTTCTTTTTAGGTACCAAGGACGAGACAACTGCCAAGCTAATCGGGTCCTTAGACCAAGTCGAAAACTCCTATGGGACGCGGGTAAAATGTATCAGGAGTGATAACGGAAGGGAATTCAAAAACACTGTAATTGGTGTATATTGCCTATCCAAAGGCATAATGCATCAATTTAGTGCACCTTATGAGCCACAGCAAATTGGGTTGGCAGAACGGAAGAACAGGTTTTTGATTGAGGCAGCAAGGACCATGCTATCGGATTCAAAGCGTCCTACCATGTTTTTGGGGGAGGCAGTGAATACCGCTTGTCATGTTTTAAATCGGGTCCTTACTGTCAAATCACTGAACAAAACCTGTTATGAAGTTTTGAATAAAAGGCCACCAAATTTAACTGGCTTCGAACCGTTTGGGGTACCGTGTACGTTAATGAAAACAAAACATCAACCTCAGTTTGGTGAAAAGGCTGATGAAGGTTATTTCCTAGGTTATGTGCCGAACTCACCAAACAAACGGGTTTTTAACAAAACAACTGGTACGGTAGAGATTGTGTATAACATTGATGTAACAAGTTATACACATGAACCCCAAACTGGTCCGGAATGGATTTTTTATTTTGACAAACTGTTTGAATCATTTAACATTCCTTTGGATGGAAATGCAGGTACAATCGAACAGGACTTATCGTCATTAAATCTGATTGACGACGGTCAAAGTTTTCCGAGGACGACCTTTCCATCAACATCTGAGCCTACAACAACAGAAGATAGATCTCCAGCAGAGAATGATTATGTAAGTTCTTGAACTAACAGATCTATCTAGACGCGACACACACCAACGAGTGCGGAATCCTCGTTAGCGGCTTGACGGATATATCACTCAAACGAAACACGGAGACTACCACGGCGTTGTACGATCGACTACGAACGAACCTACGCGATGATTCTCTCCAAACAGACACAATATCAGCTGATAAACTCGAGATCGCCGTTTGCTAATCACACACGAAATTCTAAAAGTCTGCTAAACATTCGAGTAAATCCCTAATTATAGTGATCCATTCGAGTTTGTCATGGGACAAACTCGAATCCAGGCCCAAGGCCAATTCGAATTTGTCCCTTGACAAATTCGAATCTGCCTTATTCGAATTTATACCAAATTCGAATCTGCCTTATGTGTAAATTCGAATATGCTCTAAATTCGAATATCACAAGTCAAACTTCTATTTGAACATATGTTCTAACTTATGATTGAATTAATTCATTGGACTTTATTTTTGAACTTCTTGTAATACATTACATCAAGTTCAAACATACAATCAATAACTATCAAACACATATAAACACATATATCAAATACTAGTAAATATTCAATACTTTGTAACATGACTTAGACAAAATGCTAATACAACTTAGACTGCTATCGTCACACAGGGTGTACCAACAGACTCCCCCTTGACGATAGCTTCTAACTATTTTCATTTTGATTAAGTACTAGATTTATTTAAACTACTGCCAGCTTACAGGCCTTGCTCAACACAAACTTTAACTACATTCTGATACTTTCTAGCCTCAAACTCCATATGTGCATCACTCGAGATTTGATGAGTATGTAGAACTTGAAGGTCCTCTTTCGAGAGATTAACTTGGTGCTGCAGATCGTATACTTTAAGAATTACTTTTTCTTCAAAGTCTTCCATCACCGCTTCACCTGTTTCACTTTCCACATACCACCAATTGAGATTATTCAAAACATTTTGTGGCATTGGCTTGAGAGGGACTTTCTTCAAACATCTAACTGGTTTATATTGAATTTTCATCCAAGGTTTACCAGTCAGAGGATCAATTCTGGTATTGTCCATTACTCGTTTGCCAACTCTCGGATTGAGCCTTTCAAACTTTCTCGACCTCCCTTCCTTTCTAATGATCTTAGCTATGATTTCAGCGTAAGGATCGTCGCCGATATTTATGAGCTCCTTCCATGCCAACGCCTCTATCCCAACCTTTGGCAAGGAGTTGAAATCTTTCAGTCTTCTTCTGAGATACTGGAGGCCATCCTTTCGTTTGATAATGAATAGTTGTAGTTCTCGATCAAAGAACCAGCTTAGAATAATTCCTGACAGCTCTCCAGTACCAGGGACGCACATCTTTTCCTTCAACTCTAACTCCTTATTCTCTGCCCTGAACCACAACTTTCTCTTTTCTTCATTTGTAAGCTCTCTGGCAGGCTCTTCAGATGATGATTCAGCATTTAAAGCAGCTTTGACCGCTTCAATGTCAATCATATTATTTCCTTCAGACACATATGTATCTGTGAACGGATTCTGTTGAACGATGATCTCATTCACCTCATCTTCTTCATCAGCATCTACTGGCTCATTTTCTTTTGGTGCATTGGGATCATCGCCATCGTCATCACCTTCTCTTTGCTGCTCCTCCGGATCCCTACAGCTCGTCTCCCCCTGAGCCTTTAGATTTTTCAGTAATTGCTCAATTAGGGATCGCATTGATCGAATCTCAGCAGCTTGATCTGCAACAAAAGTTTTAAGTTCAAGATTCTATTCCTCCATCTTTCCAGCAGATTTCTTTAACTCAGCATTCTCCTTGTCAACGGTTTCATTATGAGCCTGTATTTCACCAATTGCTTTTGTTAACTTAAAGATTTGGACTTGCTTGAAGTCAACCTTGCTCCTCTGCTCAGAAAACCTTTGAATGTCTATGAAGGTTGATGAGGTGGATGGTATGGATTGGATGGGAGTGGGGATGATTGGTGGAGGAACGGATGTTTGAACAGGTGGTGGTGGTGGAATGGGTTCTGAAGGTTGGGCGGTAGGTATTTCTGGCTCAGGATCAGAGGCTGATGAAGCTCCCTGCATGAAGCGATGTCTCTTTGCTCTCTGCCTCGGTATCAAAGGAGTAATTTCCTCATCGTCAAAATCTGAGTCATCTGACTCCCTTGAAGCTCTTCTCCTTCTAACTCCATCCTCAACCACCTCTAATCTTGATCCATATGTCCCTATGTGAATGGAAGGATCTGCGGTCACTGTGTTTGGGCCCTCAATTTCTATTTCTTCAGCTTCTTCTGACTCAGAATCAGAAGTTGACACGGTTTCGCCTGCTGCTTCAGGTTGATAATCATCGATCTGCCTAAAAATATCAACTTCTCCTTCTGGAGGCTCTAAGAGATCTCCAATGAGTTCAGAAGTAATTGCCTCATTTGCATTAGGCCCGGCTGCCCAAATTTCCTCCAAGGTCTCCACCCGTGGATCAGATTCGGGTGCCGCACCTGACGGACCAACTTCCTCTGGCTCCTGCATTCTGCTTGTCGAAGGCCTAGCAGCCTGATTTTGTCTCGCTGTCGGTCTTTGCCTCCTCCTCTGTTGCTGAGGCCTCGGATGTGGTGATTGTTGTTGTTGCAGTTGCTGTGGAACTTGCATATCCCCTGCCCAGTTGGCACCTTCCCCGACTTGGAAATCTGGATTGACTACTACACCAAAAAGTGGTGCCTCCACTGGCCTGGCTAATCTTCCTCGATGAGCTTGAAAATCGGCAAAGATTCGTTTGTCAATCACCGCAACACTTTGAATTTCATTCAGCTGTGGCAGGTTCAGTAGAAAATGTCTAATCAGCATCATTACGAATCTCGGATATAGCAGAAATCTTTCTCGGTCAGGAGCTGTTATTTGTTGAACAAAGTCTGTAAAGAACATCTCTGAGAAGGTAAATCTTTGATTGTAAACCAACGCTATCATCCCTGATAGAATGTTCGATACGATGTAATCGAATCCTGCTTTCTTGGCAGCAAAACACATCATAAAGACGTGTGCTAGATATCGCCATTGTCCTATCAGCCCGCTCTTCATGAAAGAGGACTTAGCCACGTCCAGGCTATATCCCATTCTGATAAAAGCTGCTTGCCTAATTGTTAAAGGAAAGTCAATCGGCCCATTTTCCTGTTTTTGAGAGCCTAGCTGCAACATTTGACGTAACATGTCAGCTGAAAACACTAGAGGGTGTCCAGCAACCGTCATCCTTAATACTGTTAGAGTAACAGTACAGTCCACTTGTAAATGATCCCAAAACTGACGAACATATGGGATGACTATCTGAATATTATGTGACAGCGCATATGAGATCCTTGATCCAACCAAAAAATCCACCATCTGGCGGTATGCTTGAGCCTCTGGAATCTCATGGTCCGGAGATATGACCATATTATGCTTAGGAACGAAAATTCTATTTGCCATGTTTGCACATTAAAGCATATAAGATATTAGAATTATTAAGATAGACATAAACTTGTTTAAATTCAGATTTGTTTTATTTTGAAGTTGTATTAGTACAAAATCCAACACCTATGAATTTCTACAAATTTGATTTAAATTTTAAACAAATAACTCGAATATAATAGTAAACTCGAATGACAAGTTCGAAACAACCATAGTTTCGAATTTAGTGCATGCTTCGAGTTTAATGACAAACTCGAAGCCAAAATTTGAAGTTATGATCAAATTCGAAACAATGATCAAACTCGAACGTGTCGGTTTGAATAACAACAAAAATCCAAGATTTTAACCAATTTAGACTTAGAAAATTACATCCAATAGTCCTAATAGGTACTAATCAAAGATATTTGTTATCAATTTGACTCTTTTCCGGTTTAAAGTTTGTTATTTTGAAATACAAACTTTCCACCATTAAAACTTCAAAATCAGTTAATTTTGACTCAAATGGAGTCTAAAACCACCTAAATCTCGTACAATACAGTTGATTATACCTAGATTTGCTAGTAGTCTCGTACACAAACGGACAGAAATTCGACAAACAGTAAAAAAGTCGAATACGATAAACTCGAACACAAAGTCGAAATCGCTCTCAGTAAACTCGAATGCTCAAAGTCGAAAGTAGGTGATAATGACTTCTCACTGTTGACCTATTTATATCAACCACTTTCAAGTTTGTCACATCTTTCGAATTTAACAGCAAATTCGAAGAGTCTGCCAAATTCGAATATATATTCGATTTTGGTTAAACTCGAACTTAACTTAGAAAATTTGAAAATTTCAAAAACCTTTGAATTAAATTCAACTTTTTCATCCTTTTCGTGTAACGGAATAAACTATGCCAAATCTTTTACCCTAAGCACAAGATTTTCACGCAATATTTATTTTATTCAACTAGGAATGCACCCTCAGTAATTTTGATTTATTTTTTTTAACTAAAAGTAAAAATAAAAATAAAATTTAAAAATAAAATAAACTAAGATAAATTAAAGTAAAAATTGTGAACAAAAATTAAACTTAGACTAAACTACATTATATAAAATTTACAACCTATACTAAACACTTAACAGAGTATTTTTGACGAGTATAGTCAAAGAAAGATTCAATCAGATAGCGGCGTCAAATACGCACTTTCAGTACTTAAACTTTCACACTTAGGATTTTTTGATTCCTTTGATTGTTTGTCGTGACATACATTTCTAGCCGATTGTTGGTATTATTTTCCCTTTAAACATGTTACATTTCGGAATATCTCTTGGCCTTTTTATTTATCATGAAATTATCTTACATGACTCATACATAGACATACTTTTATGATCAAGGCATACATACAATGATTATAACTTTTTGGTATTTGCAAACTTTCTTTAAAAGGAAAACATTGGACACAGGTCTGTATTTACATACAACAAAGTGTCTTAGTTTGTCTTAAGGTTTATATATATATATTTTTTAAAGCTAGCAAGACAGCGGTGACAGGTCTGTACCGACGTACAACAAAGCGACTTATCTTGCTAACTCGAATCAAAACAGAGGCAACAGGTCTGTACTTACGTACAACAGAGTTACTTGTTTTGACTCTCAACCCAGTATGATTTTTCTATTCTTTCCATTTTAAGATGTATCTGATGTTGCTATACATCCCTAGAAAGTTTGCATACCTCATTTAGAATCAAAGTCTGTATGTCTCTAACATAAAAATTAAGACCAATTTGTCATATATCTAAGTTAGTGACACGTTTGACTTTTTCTTGAATATTTTATTAGCCTTGAGACTCCCTATATGTATTATGCCGACCAACATATCAAACTAGATAATGTATAACACTTAGAATTTTTTAGGTGCATTATGTGTGAAAGTTAAACACTTAGAGCTTGTATTAACTATGCTAATTTTCGTAACTTTGAACCTATGCATCTAAGACTTTAACTCTTTTTCTGATATTCTCTTTTTTTTTTTGAACTTTTTATGGTTTTCTCTTTTTTCTTTTGTTTTTTATAAGTAAAAGTAAGAAAATATAATATCCTACTAACTTACAATAAAAGGAAACTATCCTAAGTTACCACACTTACTATAAAAAGAAAGAAAGACTACTGCTATAAAAAGAAACAAATCTCTACTAAGGTCAACTCACTCTGGATTACGCATTCCATTTAGTTGAATCAAATAGTCAAAACGTGACTTATCAAAAGCTTTGGTAAATAAATCAGCATTATTATCATCCGTTGCCACTTTTACATGCTTGATTAAGTTCTTTTCAGCACAATCATGTATAAAATGATGTCTTATGTCTATGTGCTTGGTTTTATTATGTTTAACTGGATTATTAGTTAAGGCAATTGTCGACTGGTTATCTATCCTAATAGGAGTATGAGTATAAGTCAAACCGCAATCCTGCAATTGTTGTTGTATCCACAGAACCTGTGAACAGCAACTACCAGCAGCAACGTATTCGGCCTCGCACGTTGACACGGCTAATGAAGTCTGATTCTTGCATTGCCAGGAAACGAGTCTCCCTCCTAGGAACTGACAACCTCCAGTTGTTGACCTGCGCGTCAAGCTGCATCCTCCGTAGTCTGAATCCGTGAACGCTTCCAATTCCAGATCGCCCTCCGCGTGATACCAAAGTCCTGGCTTCGGTTTCGACTTGAGGTATCGTAGAATCCGCTTCACAGCTTTCATGTGCATCTCTTTCGGATTAGCTTGAAACCTAGCACAAATACAAACAGGAAACATAAATACATAAGTGACCCAATCATGGCCCGATATAACGTCGGATCCACATCGGTATCACTTTCGAAACCCGGTCCGAGATTGAAATTCACTTGAATCGGCGTGCTGAAATGAGCTGTCAGTTTTGTCCCTTCCATCCCGAAGCGCTCTAATATGTCGTAGACATACTTCGTCTGATGGATAAACATGTCGTCCTTCTTTTGATCAACTTGTAACCCCAGAAAGAAGTTCAACTCACCCATTGCACTCATCTCGAACTTTGACTTCATCACCTTTTTAAAGTCCTTGCACATTTGCTCGTCTGATGATCTAAAGATGATATCATCGACATACACTTGTACCAAGATGAAGTGTTCTCCTTTTCGCTTCACAAACAGCGTACTGTCTATCCTTCCTCTCTCAAACCCATTTTCTAACAGATGGTTAGATAGAGTCTCGTACCACGCCCTTGGTGCTTGATGCAATCCATACAGAGCCTTATCTAATCGATATACTCTGTCTGGATATTTCGGATCTGTAAACCCGGGCGGCTGTTCCACATACACCAGTTCCTTCACTTTCCCATAGAGGAAAGCACTCTTAACGTCTAGCTGATAAAACTTAAAGCCCTTCACTTTCCTATAGTCCTAATCACTTCTTTTGGTCCAACTTTCACCAGTGTTGGTTTCACAGCAGATTTTGGTGTAGCTTGCACAGTTTTCTCGGTACTCTGAGAACTACTAGTGCTTGCAACACTTGGAGAAGGCTTAAGTTGTTCCCGCTTTCCTGTCTTAGGAGTAGTATCTACTTTCCTATGCGGACAACTAGAAGCAACATGCCCCCTTTCGTGACATCTAAAGCAAGACAATTTGTCAATTGACTTTTTGTGTGTGCCCTTTGACTTAGGTGTCTCACTAGTGTCTGGCTTTTTTGGTTCATCTATAGAGACTGGTTCATCATCCTGATCATTAAAGTCAATTATGTGTTTTCATACAACTTTAGTACTAGAGGATGGCACAAATTTAACTTTCTTAATCTTGATATTAGTATCAGTCGCCTTAGTTGCATTTTCCTTTACAGGTTCAGACACTGGTTCCGGTATTTCCTCTAAGTCTACTGATTTCTCAGTTTTCTCCTGAGGTTGAGGTACATAGTTGCCATTGAAAGGTGGAGGACTCTCATGATATCCTAGACCTACAGGCTTTTTAGATTGACGTTGTGCATCTAAAATTTTCCCTAGGTTAAGAGATGAGTTCCTAAACTTTTCAAGTTTACAATTTACCGCTGCTACCTTTACCTTAGACTCAGCTAACTCTATATCTTTGGTTTTCAGCTCCTTGGTTAATGCCTCAACATGTTCATACATGAGTTCTAACCTAACATACTATTCGCTCAGTTTGTCCTTTAGAACTATAACATCTTGTGCATCAGCCTTAACCTTATCCCTAAGATCTTGCTTTATATCTATTAAGCTAGCATTTTCTGATTATAAGGTTTCATTTTGAGCAGATATGGTTTGATGTGATTCCAGTACTAAATTTAACCTATCGTTAGATGTAGCATATAAAACACACAACTCATGGAAAAGCAAAAAGTTCAGACTTACTTTAGTATGATCTGATTCTACGTTGGCCATCTGAGCGGCAAACTCCAGAATTGTCTGATCTGCTGACTTCTCTACCCACATCGGACTGCTTTCATTCTGACTGCTGTCCCCTGTGAACTCTTCTGCCCCTTCACCTCCAGTCTCAGTCACTTCAGCCATAAAGGCTCTAGCGTTCGATTCTGGATGTGTACTCCAGTCATAAGTACCATCTACCTATCTGTCTGATGTGACATTAGAAAACAACCCAGCTATATTCGCCTGACTGGATGAATTACTAGGAAGATATCGCCCTTGCGATTGTTCTGATATGGTCCATGTTGATTCTGATATTGTCCCTGGTGATTCTCCACCTTCGGTCTCTGACACTCTCTAGCGAAGTGTCCTAACCCTTGACAGTTGTAACATTTAACCTTGGACTTATCGAATCCAATCCTATTGTTACTCATATTCAAATTCCTTCCCGTCCTCTTGATGAACCTCTTAACTCTCTGAGTTACCATGGCCAGTTGCCATTGTAGATCCATCTCTTCAAGATCATCAGGGTGTAGCTGATCGTAATCCTCATCCCAGAGTGTAGGATCGTTGATTTTGCCCTGAACGCAATTGCCGTAAGCGGCCACGAATGAAGCCAACAGATTCAGATGGTCTTCACCCGATTTTTCGCTCATAGGCATCTTAGAGTATCCCTGAGATGTAGATGCCGGAGTAGCCTGATGTTGCCGTTCTTCTGGTCTAGTAAACCCTAAGAAAGCCTTACTCTGTGAGTCTTCTGGCTCAACTGGTGATGACGTTTCTCCCGAGAAGAAGGCCGTAGCTGTCTTCATTTCAGCTGCCACTGAAGGTTTTGATTTTCCGAAATACATTGCTGGATCTTGAACTTGATCATAATCCGTTGCTTGCTTCAGTAACTCAAAATTATACGCCCTCAGCGTTCCCACAACATTCTCTAGAGTCAGAGTATAGTATTTGTCCTCATCATGCTTAATTAAGGACACATACATCGCCCGTTTGCCCGGTAAAGCATCCACAAGCTTATTATTCTTCTCAGTGTCACTATACTTAATGTCATGACTGTCTAACTCAGTGAGCAGATGATAGAAACGTGTGATAGTGTCATCTAGCTTTTCATCCTTCAATGCTTTGAAGATTGCAAACTGCTGCTTGAGCATTTCCATTCGTTTCCTTCTAACCCTCGGGTTACCCTCACACCGTTTTTCCAATGCCTCCCACAGCTCTTTTGCTGTTTTCTGATTACGGAAGGTGTGTAGTATGTCCTGAGGTAACGCCATTCTAATGATAGCGTATGCACGGTTTTCTGCTTCAAACAGCTTTTTATCGTCATCCTTCAGTTTAGAATAAGGAACAACCTTTTGTCGTCCTTCGACCTCAGCTGTAGGTGGAATGTATCCCTCGTCGATACAAATCCACATGCGCATATCATTAAATCGCGCGAAGTCGGCAAACCGATCCTTCCACCAGTAATAATCTTCAAGTTTCATCAACTTTGGCGGAGTATTTGCTTTTCCGACCTCGTGATCCATCTCCAGAAACCGTTGTAGACTTGTCATTGTTTCAAAGATAATTGAATTTAAACTTAATTAATTTAATTCGAAATTAATTTAAATTAATTCTTCCGAATTTAGGTAAATTCGAATCTAATTAAATTTAAACCTATTTGGGATTAAATTCGAGTTAAGTTCTTAAATCCAATTAAAGTCGAAATTAATGACAAATTCGAAGGTCTCTAAACTCGAAAGTTTACTTAAATTCGAAATCCACCAAAAATTCGTATGTTCCAACAAACTTGAATGTCCCCTATTCGAATTTAGTGCAAAGTCGAAATCCAAAGTAAAGTCGAAATGGCCAAAATCGAAACCACTTTTAGGAAACTCGAAATGAGCGTATTTTGGTCAAACTCGAATCTGTGCAAACCCTAATTTCCCCTTAGCAAATTCGAGCGCCGCAAAATCAAAAAACAGCTAATACCTCAAGTTTTTCACCATTTTCAGATTAAATCAATAGTTTTACAAGTAAAAATATTGATTTTGATCAAAAACGTGAACTACAACAAAGTATTTCCCGTAATCCGATTTGATAAGCTCGAAAAACTAAATAATACGTGAGATTAACCGTCCAAAAGCGTCAAGAAACCTAGGATGTATCTTTATGAACACGAAGAACACCCAGTAGGCTCTGATACCACTTGTAAGGTCTTGAACTAACAGATCTATCTAGACGCGACACACACCAACGAGTGCGGAATCATCGTTAGCGGCTTGACGGATATATCACTCACACGAAACACGGAGACTACCACGGCGTTGTACGATCAACTACGAACGAACCTACGCAATGATTCTCTCCGAACAGACACAATATCAGCTGATAAACTCGAGATCGCCTTTTGCTAATCACACACGAAATTCTGCAAAAGTCTGCTAAACATTCGAGTTAATCCCTAATTATAGTGATCCATTCGAGTTTGTCATGGGACAAACTCGAATCCAGGCCCAAGGCCCATTTGAATATGTCCCCTTGACAAATTCGAATCTGCCTTATTCGAATTTATACCAAATTCGAATCTGCCTTAGGTGTAAATTCGAATATGCTCTAAATTCAAATTTCACAAGTCAAACTTCTATTTGAACATATATTCTTACTTATGATTGAATTAATCTTTGGACTTTATGTTTGAACATCTTGTAATACATTACATCAAGTTCATACATACAATCAATAACTATCAAACACATATAAACACATATATCAAACACTAGTTAATATTCAATACTTTGTAACTTGACTTAGACAAAATGCTAATACAACTTAGACTGCTATCGTCACACAAGGTGTACCAACCGATTCTGAGTTGCCTACAAACGAAATCCAGACAACAAATTCTAACTCTGAGGACAGTGATCATGAGGAAGAAAATGTAGCGTCTGAAGTCGTTCCCCCGTTAGGTGAAATAGCATCAAACTTAGGAGATAATCTTAGGGTAGATGAGATAGAAACATCGAGGGTTAATAAGGATCATCCAGTTGAGAGTAGCATAGGAAATCCGAAAGTTGTTGTCAGGACTAGGAGTAGTTTGAATAACAACACAGTGTTGTTATCGATGATCAACGACTCCGAGGCTATTCACACCTACCTATACTAATGTTTCATCTCGCAACTAGAGCCGAAGAATGTGCAAATGACACTAAAAGACAATTCTTGGGTTGAAGCGATGCAAGAAGAACTGTCACAATTCAGAAAACTTGAAGTGTGGGAGTTAGTTTCGTTACGTCGAGGAAAAGTTGCAATACGAACCAAGTGGGTTTTTAAATGCAAGAGAGATGATTGGGGTATTGTGACTCGCAACAAGGCAAGACTTGTAGTAAAGGGTTTCAACCAAGAGGAAGGAATCGATTACAACGAGGCGTTTGCGCCAGTGGCAAGGCTTGAAGCGATCTGTTTGTTTCTGGCCTTTACATCCTTCAAAGGCTTTAAAGTTTATCAACTTGACGTAAAGAGTGCCATTCTCTATGGCAAAGTGAAGGAACTGGTGTACGTTGAACCACAGCCCGGATTTACAGATCCAAAGTATCCAGACCGAGTGTATCGCCTTGATAAGGCTCTGTATGGACTACATCAAGCACCAAGGGCATGGTATGAGACACTATCTACTCATCTTTTAGACAACAGGTTTGAAAGAGGGAGAATTGATAGTACATTGTTTGTGAAGAGGAAGGGTGAACACTTTATCTTGGTACAAGTGTACGTCGATGATATCATTTTTGGGTCATCAGATGAACAGATGTGCAAAGACTTTGAGTAGGTGGTGAAGTCTAAGTTTGAGATGAGTGATATGGGAGAGCTGAACTTCTTTCTGGGTTTGCAAGTTGAACAGAGGAAGGAGGGTATGTTTATCCATCAGACGAAGTATGTCTATGACATTCTAGAGCGCTTCGGGATGGAGGGAACCAATTTGACTACTCACTTTAGCACGCCGATTCAAGTGAATCATAATCTCGGACCGGGTACAGAAAGTGATACTGATGTGGATCCGACTTTATATCGGGCCATGATTGGGTCACTTATGTATTTAACTGCTTCTAGACTTTACATAATGTTTGTTGTGTGTATTTGTGCTAGGTTTCAAGCTAATCCAATAGAAATACATATGAAAGTTGTGAATCGGATTCTGAGATACCTCAAGTCGAAACCGAAGCTGGGACTTTGGTATCACGTGGATGGTGATCTGGAATTGGAAGCTTTCACAGATTCAGATTATGGAGGGTGCAGCTTGAATCGAAAGTCAACAACTGGAGGTTGTCTGTTCCTTAGTGGGAGGCTCTTTTCCTTGCAATGCAAGAAACAGTCTTCGGTAGTCGTGTCAACGTGCGAGGCCGAATATGTAGCTGCTGGTAGTTGTTGTTCACAAGTTTTGTGGATACAACAACAATTGCGGGATTACGGTTTGACTTATACTCATACTCCTATCAGGATAGATAACCAGTCAACTATTGCTATAACCAATAATCCAGTTAAACACAGCAAAACAAAGCATATAGACATAAGACACCATTTTATACGTGATTGTGCTGAAACGAATTTAATAAAGCTGGTAAAAGTGGCAACAGAAGATAATAATGCTGATTTATTGACTAAAGCTTTTGATAAGTCACGTTTTGAGTTAATTGTTCAACTAATGGCATGTGTAATCCAGAGTAACTTGACCTTAGTAGAATTTACTTCTTTTTATAGCAGTAAGTTAGTAGAGTTTTTTTTTCTTTTTATAGTAAGTTTAGTAGCCTAGTAGAAATTCTTTCTTTTTATAGTAAGTTAATAGGTTATTTTCTTAGCGTATTCTTATTTATGAAAAAACAAAAGAAAAAGGAGAGAAAACCATAAAAAGCTAAAAAAAAAAAAAGAAAATATTAGAAAATGAGTTAAGTCTTAGATACATAGGTTCAAAGTGACAAAAATTAGCACTGTCGATATAATCTCTAAGTGTTAAGCTCTCACACATAACGCACCTAAAACTCTAAGTAAGATACGTTTTCTAGTTTGATGTGTTCGTAGGCATAATACACAAAGGGAATCTCAAAGCTAATAATATATTCAAGAAAAAGTCATATGCGTAACTAACTTAGATGTATGACCAAACGGTCTTACTTTTTATGTTAGAGACATACAGACAATGATTCTAAATAAGGTATACAAATTTTCTGGGGGATGTATAGCCACATCATATACATCTTAAAGAAAAGAAAAGAATAGGAAAATCATGATAGTAATTTGAGAGTCAAAACAAGTCACTCTGTTGTACGTAAGTACAGACCTGTGCCTTTTGTTTGACACGAGTTACCAAATGTGCACAAAAAAAAAGTTCATTACATAAATGTGTACAAAGTCGAAAGTTCAGAGCTATTGATGTCATTTTCCCTTAATAGTTACATTCTATATGTGTACTTCCCAGTGTCTGATTATATTCCAAAAAATTGACCAAGGATGAGAAGTACTTAAGCCATTTCTCAAGGTCTCATACCATGACTCCATGAAATTCATTTTAAAAAAAGCTCATAATATGATGAAATCAATTCAGAATATCAGTTTTTGTTCTTCAATAATATGCTTTTAGCAAAGTTGCTTTTTGTGTGCGCCATCAAGATAATAAGGCAGAGGGACATTACATCAATCTGTATTTTTTTGTTTATTTAAATCTATCACCTTCACTGTTGCTGCTGGAAAATTGATTGAAAACAGAAAGGCAGGTGATGAGAATGTGTGTTAGTGTTTGATATCAGAGTTTTGCTATGGGTATTCCTCTAATGTTTGCTTCCTATGGAATTATGGATACTCTTTGTCCGCTCACAGTGACTCATATTCTTTTTAAGTGTGTTTTCTGCTTTGGGGAAATGCCCACCTCCTCCTTCAATATCTACTTGGTTGTTTCTGAAATTTATTATTTTTAGAACTGATTTGGTGGATAATAGTTTTAGTATTATTGACGTTTTTCAGCTTGATAATAGTTCTAGCATTAGCTAGATACATTAGAGTTAGAGAGATCATTATTAGGGGTTTGTGACAATCCAAAACCGGAACAGATTTGTAACACCTGTAATTTTATCAGTGTGGTGTGAGCTAGACAACCCAATGTTATTATATAGCTGTGGTGTGGGAGAATAAATTTAACATGTTTTTGTTATTTGTTAATTGTTAGAATGTGAAACGTACTCTGTTTAGTGTCAACAGTTACTCTTGTGATAATTGTTGTTGAGAATATGTATCAAATGAAATGCTTCGACATCATCTATAGAATTTCCAACAACTTGGTATTGTTGTATGGCCATTCGGTTTTGGCTTTTGTTTGGCTTTGGTTTAGTTTTGTTGTCTGATCATTAAACATACAATTCGCCATTTTCCCTTTCTGATTATCATGAGTCTCGGTGTGGTGTGGTTGCAAGCTAATGACAAAGACACATAAGACTCGGAGTGTTCCATATGCTAAAACAAAAGCAATAACATGTTCCGAATGTGTTATATATTGGTAATAAAGTTTAGAAATCAGTAGTAGCTATGGTGAATAGTATGTGTGCTTGAATGTCATAGAAGTGTGTGTGTTTTAAGCTGAAAACTAAAACATTAGTCATGAATATATGTGTGTGCAGAGTATAAATGTGTGTGTGTGTGAGTGTTTTGTGAAATTAAAACAGAACAGTAGCAGCAACTATTGCATGGGATAAATCATTTGTGTTCTCTACGCTTGAATTAAAGCTTTTAAAACAAATGAAAATGGAGTCCTGGTCTGTTGTTTACAAACACTATATCTGTTTGTTAATGTTCATATGTTTTATGTTTTTGTTGAAATTTTTATTAATTATCGTTAACAAATCTAGAAACAACAATCCCTTAATCGGATCCATGATTTATCTGTAATTTGCAGAATACTTTTCAATGCCACATCTGGTCCTTTCTCTCTCTCTCTCTCTCTCTCTCTCTCTATCTCTCTCACACACACATAGCACCTGACAACCCAGGTTTTGTTCTCTTGTGATTATAGCTTTTGATTAAAAGTTTGGCCTAGATTAGGGAATCATCTCACTTAACTTTTTGATGTGACATTAATTCTTGTTGTAATACATTTTTTTAAATTTGACAATAGACTATAACTCTTGCAAGATTTAGATTAGGTATGTACGATAAATTTATATTTATTGTATTTTATACTAAAATATGTAGACCATAGTTGAGAGAAAGAAATCAGATTATGATGGAACATCACAAAAGATTATCTAAAAAGAGGACATTTTTTGATTCTTGAGAGTCTATCATTAAATCAGTTTGTTTTATGTATTGTTGGCCTTTCTAAATTCAATCAGAACTTGTGCTTGTGTTTGCTTTTATAGAACGGAATACATATAAGAAAACATCTCCTTCTAATTGTTCTTGGATTTTGATGCGATGTATGTATATCTGTTGTTGGCTTCTGTTCCCACCCCTCTCAACCTCACACCACCGATTTATGATGTCCTTCCCACGATGTACTTCCCAAATTTGTTCTGTTGTTGCCTTAATTTGTTGTTGATTTCTATTTCTTATAATCTGTTTTCGGCAGCCTTTGTCCCATTCTGTTGTTTTCTACACTATTCTTGATTTTTAGTTTCTTAATATTGAAAGGGTGCCCGTTATTCTCTTGTTACTTCATCATATTTGAGGTAATGCTAATTTCTAATATTGTTCTTGTATATTGTTTCCACAGGTTGTAATGTTGTGCTTATATATTGTCTCTTGCAACCAAAATTTGTTTTGACATCTGTACCGGTACCAGGTACTACTAAATCTTCACCACATTTTGTTACTATTTATTTGTAGACTCTAGGAACCATATTTCACATTGGGTTATCTTTCACTTGGAGGTTGAGGGTTCTAATGGACATGTCAAATTGGCGAATGCATCACCTGTGACACTCTGAATTGGAGGATATTGATGGTTTCAGATTGGGAAGATGGATCAAATCCCAATTTGAATTCTGAAAGTGATCTTCGAGATCACATAAAAATGGATATATCTTTTGAGTTTGATGCATTGCCTGGTACTGCAAACTGCCAAGCCCAAGACTATGCATTCAGCTTATGCCAAGGAAAAGGTTCATTGTAGAATTATTCTACATGCAACAATATTCTTTTGCATAAAAATAGATCTCCAACTGTACTTTAACTGGACATTTCTTTCTTTTTTGCCACAGGAAGTTTTCGAGCTTGTGCTCGGGGCACATTTACTCGGTTTACTAGGTCGGGACCCGTTAATTAATAGTGCCTGCAATGATCCTCTCATTCAGGTTATTTCCTTTTACATTGCTTATCCTTGACATTGAGTGCTTATATATGACAAGTGTAAAAAAAAAAAACTTCTTGGCATCTTCGGTTGCTGAAGAAGCTGCTTTTCTGATATCTTTTAATGATCATAGTGAACAGTTTTTATGCTATGTATGTATATATTTAGTTTTTGTATGTTCAATCAGAATGTTTGGATATCAAAATCAAAGCTGGTAGTTTGGATTATTATTGATGCGGCGATAACATAGCTTAAATGGATTAAGACGGCGAGTGACTCAAGCTTTGTAGAGACGGAATCTTTGAGTTGGTTTATGCATAACAACATTGTCACATTGCTATAGAAGATGGTATTTCACTGAGCTAGTGGTAAAGTTTTTGATTTCTTTGTCTCATGTTAAATAACTTTATGCTCGGAACATGGATCTTTGTAAACTTATTAGTTATAATTCACTTTATGAAGGTTTACGTTGTTTTTTGGTTAAAGGAAAAGTTCATAGGGGACCCTTGGTATCAAAAACTAAAATTATGTGAATAATTATGTTTTTACCATTATCAGTTGATCATTATATAACTAATTAGGGGACCATTACAAACATTTATTATTTACTTTTAAGTTTCAATGTATTTGAATTTTATTACTCAGTTATGTAATTTAGTCTCCTTAACCTATTTTTTTATGTATATTTGAAATTTATATATCGACATTCAAGTGAAACTATAATACTTATTGTATGTATATTTCAAGATAGCCTGTTGTCGACAACGTTTTCAGTTGTCTTTCAAAAATGACGTCTTACTAAACAATCATGTAACCAAATTGAAACTAAGTGAAGAGGAGAGGAGTGATGTATTATGTGAATAAGCGGTATATGATCAGTAAAAACTAATGGACGACTAGAAGTGTGATGTACGTATAACAATTCCTTTTTCAAATGGCTACTTAACGAATATGTTTTGGATTGGACATAATTAATTGCCGCCGCCGCTTTGCGCGGGTAGAAGAGTAGTTTGAAGAAATAAACGGACTGAAGTGTCGATCACCTCTCTGCTGGGCTATAGTCAGGGATAGTCAAGTCACGGGCCCAGAGATCATACTTGAGACTACCGAAAAGATAGTGCAGATACGAAATCGGATAAAATCTGGTCGCGATCGACAGAAGAGTTATGCAGACATAAGGAGAAAATCCCTGGAGTTCCAACTGGGACAAAGAGTTCTGCTGAAAGTCTTGCCATGGAAGGGCGTGATACGATTTTTGGAAACGAGGAAAACTAAATCCTCTTTACATCGAGCCATTCAAAGTCCTAAAGAGAATTGGCCCTGTAGCCTATCGGTTAGACCTACCACCAGAGCTTAGAAGTGTGCACAATACTTTCCACGTGTCAAATCTGAAGAAGTGTCTATCAGATGAAACCCTCGTTATTCCCTTGGAAGAGATTCAACTTGATAATAAACTTTGTTTTGTCGCAGAACCGGTAGAGATCATGGACAGTGAGGTGAAAAGATTAAAGCACAGTCGCATTCTCATTGTCAAAGTCAGATGGAATTCCAGACGTGGTCCAGAATTCACCTGGGAACGCGAAGACCAGATCAAGCAGAAGTACCCTCACCTCTTCTTAGTGACAAGACCCCGAGGAAACGAGATAAAATTTCGGGACGAGATTCCTTAATAGGGGAAACTGTAACAATCGGCACAAAATCAGGTTAGCATTAACCACTTAATCAATAGTCATTATAAATTTATCAAAGTGATTAACAAGTTCATAATGAATTTCCTTACAATCATAAACAATTTCATCGGTGTGATCGGGAATAATTTAAGGCTTTTTAATGCCTATTGAAACCTGATAAGTCATTAGCAAAATCAGCCTAAGTCTATTTACAATATTACATTAGTTGTAATTGGGAGATTGTCAAAGCTGTCCATAACTGTTGGACAGGTTTGACCGAAACTGTCTAAGCTGTTCATGTCCGTTGAACAGTTTTGACAAGACAGTGTTCTGTTCTTTGCGAACAGGTCTTACACTTTATCGAATTTGTTTCCACGTCCTCATGTAAAGTATTGAACGTAAAAATCAGTCTAGAACTCAAGACAAAGTGGAAAAACAGAAGCAGCCAGTTCTGCAAAGCTGTTATGAACCATGAAGACAAAAAGGATATCTGAAATGGGTGACAGACCATTTCTCATATCAAAATAACATTACATAAAGAGTAAAGGTCTAATGTTGACATTCCTCTTTATACTAAAATACAAGAATGAATTATTTACACAAAGCCCACTGAACAATTACAATATATTTGTTTTCATCTCTATTTATATTTGTACCCAACAGTGATCATGGTACTAAATTCAAAAACAGTACTCTTGAGGACTTCTGTGAAGAAAGAGAAATTTCTCAAAACTTTTCAGCTATAAGAACTCCACAACAAAATGGAGTTGTTGAAAGGAGAAATAGGACTCTTATAGAAGCTTCTAGAACAATGTTGTGTGCATCTGGCCTCCCTTTATCTTTTTGGGATGAAGCTGTCAAAACTGCTTGATTCACTCAAAACAGATCCTTAGTGGTGAAAAAGTTCAATAAAACTCCTTATCAGCTACTCAAAGGAAGAAAGACAAATATAAGTTATTTCCATGTGTCTGGATTCACTTGTTTCATTCTAAATCAAAGGGATCAGCTGGCTTGTAAGGTCACCTACCTACGGATCCGATCTTGACGCGACACCGTCCAACGAGTGCAAAATCCTCGTTAGGGGTTTAACGGATTGATCACACACACGAAACACGGAGACCAACAAGATGATAGACGTAAACACAAACGTCCCGACACATGATTCTCTCCAAGAACACTCTGAAAACACTCTGCAAACACTCACAAGTTCGTAATCACCCCGAACACCGATTTCTGCAAAGATTGTTAATCAAAACTAATTAACCCTTAATTATAACCATTAACTTCGAACTTAGCCTGGACAAGTTCGAGAAGGCCCAAGACCACGAACTTGTCCACCATAAGTTCGAATCTTCGCTTTGAACTTATTCTAGAACTTGTCTTTGAACTTGTTCTAGAACTTATGTTTGAACTTATCTTTACACTTAAGTAAAACATCAATCACAAACAAGTTCAAACATATATACAATCAATATCAAACATATATCAGACATATGAATTAACGTGTAATTACGAAGGCTTGAACTATTACAAAACATTATCTACACTTAGACTGCTATCGTCACACAGGATGCACTAACAGACTCCCCCTTGACGATAGCTTCTAACTAGATATTTACTTTGTCTAAGTACTAGGCCTATTCAAAATACTGCTAGCATACAAATCCTTCTCTATACAAACATTGACTACCTTTTGATACTTCCTGTCTTCCGATCTCCAACCTTCATGGAAAGAGATAGGTTAGTCATGAAGTTTCTACAGGTCGCTCTGAGATAGGTTTACAAGATGTAAAGGGTCATATACTTTCAATATCACATTATGCTCATGGTCCTCCATTACTGCCTCAGCTGTTTCATTGTCGACAAACCACCACTTCATGTTTGCAAGAACGTCTTGTGGCATAGTCTTCAACGGAACGTTCCTAAAGCATCAGACTGGTTTGTAAACCATATTAGCCCATGGTTTCCCAATATGAGGATCTATTCTTATCTAGTCTTATACTCTCTTACCCGATCTTGGCTTCAGCCTTTCAAACCTTCCAGATCTACCCTCCCTTCTGATAATTTTAGCCACAACTTCAGCATAAGGGTCATCTCCTTGGTTGATCAGTTCTTTCCAGGCTAACTCTTTTACTTCACATTTTGGCAATGAACCAACTTAGAATTCCACATGACAACTTTCCCGGACTTGGCAGCCTCATCTTCTTCTTCACTACCAAGTCAATCTTCCTCTCTTCTTTCTTAAACCACAATGTCATCTTTTCTTCCCTAGTCAATCTTCCTCTCTTCTTTCTTAAACCACAATCTCATCTTCTCTTATTTATATTGTTCCCTTTCAGCTGTATCAGATTCTGATTCTTCATTGGATGCTGAGTTAAGCATATCTATGTCTATCTCATTCTGATCATTATTCACATATTGTTCAGTAACAGACTGCTTGGAGATCAACACTTCATTAACATTATCATCCTCATCTTCTACTACTTCATCATCTGATTTCTAATTTGCAACTTAATCTGGGACGAACTCCCCTTCTTCAAGATCTTCCTGATCAAATCCGAACTCATCTTCATCATTCAAGATCTATCAGAGCCACTGTCATCTCTTGTTCAACATCCTTTGAGGCTTCAGGCGCCTTTCCTTTCTCTGGAGCTTCACTTCCTCCCACACTTGAAGAACTAGGCTCCCCCTGAACAATTGCTTGCTGAGCAGTCTTTTGATAAATATCTGCTAGCTCACTATCTTTCCGTGCGTCTGGATCATCGCCTTCTTCGTCATCTCTTTTAACTCTTCTAAACTCATCATCTTTGCAGCTGCTATCCCCCCGAGCTTGGAGATCTTTCATTATCTGCTCAATTAGGGTCTGCATAGTCAATTTTTGAGAGCGCTGTGTAGTTAACTCTTCTTGCTGTGCAACAACAGTTGTTTGAAGCTTAGTATTTTCTAACTCCAGTCTTGAATTGTGTTGCTATAATTCCTTGACTGCTGTTGAAAGCTGGTAAATTTGGACTGTTTGGAAGTCCACTTTTCTCTTCAACTCTGTAAACCGCTGGTATTCTGTGAATGTAGTCGAGGTATATGGAATGGAGGCGGATGTAGGTGGAGCTGCAGTTGATGTGGATGGGGCGGTAGTTGACACAGATGGAGAAGCAGAAGTGGATGGAGCTCCCTGCATGAATCGATGTCTTTTTTCTCTATGCCTAGGAACAAGAGGAGCTTCTTCTTCTAAATCAAAATCTGAATCTTCAGCCTCTTCATCATGAATTGCTGGCCTTGTCATTTTCCTTCTACTAACAACTACTCCAGATCCATATATGTCGATTGTGACAGCCGGATCTTCAGCCTCTGTACCTTTAGAACTAGATTCGGAATCAGACTAGGAGGCGGTCTCGACGTGACCCTCAGCCTCAGTCTATTCCCTAGCACCTTCTTCTTCAGCATGGACCTCTGAGTCTTCAAATTCAGCATTAGATGGTTTATATTCATCTATCTCTTTGAAAATATCGTGTACATCAGTTGGAGGCTCCAAAATATCTTGAACTAATTCTGCAGCAATATCTTGCTCTGCGGCTGTTCCTTGCACCCAAATCTCCTCCAACGTTTGCTCCCATTGGTCATATTATGGAGCCGAACTTGACAGCCCAGCAGCTTCAGTGGATGGTTGTGGGCGGGGAGTGTTCTAGCAGCTGGAGTTCTTCTCGTCGATGTTCTCCGCTGTTGATGTTGTTGCTGTTGTTGCTGTTGTTGGGGTGGGGCTTCACCAATCCAATCTTCTCCTTCCAGAGCGACAAAATCCGGATCTATTACTGCACCAAATAACAGTGCCACTTGTGGCCTGACCTGCTCAGCCCTTCTAGCATTATGGGTTTGGCAGTCAACAAAGATGCGCTTTTCAATCAAAGCAACGCCACTTTGGTCGGGTAGTGGTGGCAGATTCAGCAAAAAATGGCGGATAATCATCATGACGAAACGAGGGTACATCAAGAATCATTCCCTTGCCGGAGTGGTGATCTGTTGTACGAACTCTCCAAAAAACATCTCCGAAAAACTAAATTTCTTGTTATATACCAGCGCAATCAACGCAAACTACAATTTGGACACCATCGTGTCAAACCTTGCTTTCTTCAGCACGAAGCATACCACTATAACATGAACGAGATACCGTCATTGCCCTATCAATCCGCTTTTTACATATGATGCCTTCATTATGTCTTGTGCATAACCCATTCTAAGAAAGGCCATTTGCCTAATGTGCATCGGAAAGTCTATTAGGCCTGCTTCCTGATCTTCGGTGCCCAATTGTAAAATCTGTCTCAACATATTTGTCGAAAAGACAATAGGTTGACCGCCTACTCTTGTACGAAGCACAGTATGGGTAACAGAGCAGTCCTCCTGAAGGTGCTCCCAAAATTGCCTCACATACGTCAAGGTTATTTGCAAATTATGTGTGACAGCATACGAAACTCGGGACTGCGTCAGGAATTCGATCATCTGACGATAGGGCTGGGCCCCTGGAAACTGTAGATCCACAGCCATGACCATATTATGTTTATTATAAAACACACGGTCTCCCATATCTGCACACAAAATCATCAATAATAATTAGAAAGCAAAATAATATGAAATTTAATATTCTCGAGTGTGCATAACTTCGAACTTGATAAAGTTCGAAGTCCAACACATTCGAATTTAGACAAATTCGAGATAGTTAAAAAGCATTCGAACTTAATTAATTTGAGGCATCTATTCGAACTTGACGGACTTCTAACTTATAGATATTTCAACAAGTTCGAACTTTCTGACAAGTTCGAACCTGAAGAACAAATTCGAAGTCGGTCACTTTCAACTTAAAAACCCTGATTTTGACCCCATTTGACTTAATCAACCATGTAATTTAGTCCTATTAGGTTATAATCTAAGTAATGTGTCATTTATTTTAAGTTTTATCTTTTAAAACTTGTGATTTTAGTTCACCTAGTTTCAAATGACATAAAACTTAAATATGGCCGATTGTTTCCACAATAATGTCCTAAACTAACACTTACTTAGTATTATGATGTTCACTATACTCAAGTGTAAGTGTATGCTCGAGAAATAGTGGAAAACTTTGAGGAATAGGAAAGAAATTCGAAATGCGGTATGTTCGAGAACAAGTTCGAGATCGCCGCAGACAAGTTCGAGAAGATAAATTCGAGGGTAGGTGTCTTAAATGAAGTACTGTTGACCTATTTATATCAATCACCTTCGAACTTAGCTTAAGTTCGAACTTCCATCAAGTTCGAAGGTAAGTTTGAATTTGTCTGAATTTCGAACTTAAGTGAAAATTTTGAAAATCTTTGAATAAAATTCAAGTTTTTCAGGTAATGGAAATTTTTCAACTTTGCAAAAACATTCACACTAAGCAACAGATTTTCGCTCAATATTTGTTTCTTCAACCAAAAATGCATCCTAGTAACTTTGACATTTATCCTACTTAAGGTAAAATAAAATAAAATAAAGGAAAATAAAATATAATATAATAAAACTAAAATTAAAACTACTCAAAAGTACTTTAAAAAATTACAACCTATACTAACAGAAAATTTTTGAGAGAAAGTCAAAGAAGGTTCAATCAGATAGTGTTGTCAAACGCACTTTCAGTATTTCACTTTCACACTTAGGAATATGTTATTCCTTTGGTTCTTTGTCGTGATATACATTCCAAGTCGATTGTCAGTATGATTTTCCCTTTAAACATTTAACAATTTGGAAATTCCCTTGGCCTTTTTATTTATCAAGAAACTGCCTTACATGTCCCATACTTAGATGTACTCCTATAATCAAGGCAGACACACAATGATTATAACTTTTCGGTATTGCAAATTTTCTTTAAAAGGAAAACGTCGGACACAGTTCTGTATTTACATACAACAGAGTGTCTTAGTTTTTCTTAGAGTTCCTTTTAAGTTAGCAAGACAGCGGTGACAGGTCTGTACTCACGTACAACAAAGCGACTTATCTTGCTAACTTGAGTCAAAACGGAGGTGACAGGTTTGTACTTTATGTACAACAAAGCGACTTGTTTTGACTCCCCCTTCTTTTTCTAAATTTTTCTTTTCTTTTATTTAAGATGTATTTTGATGTTGCTATACATCCCCCAGAAAATTTGCATACCTCATTTATAATCATTGTCTGTATGTCTCTAACATAGAAATTAAGACCATTTGGTCATACATCTAAGTTAGTTACACATATGATTTTTTCTTGATTATTTTATTAGTTGTTAGGAATTCCTTTGTGTATTATTATGCCTACCAACACATCAAACAAGAAATTTTACAACACTTAGAATTTATGGTGCATTATGTGTGAAAGCTTAACACTTAGAGTTTGTTTAGACTGTGCTAATTTTTGTTACTTTGAACCTATGATTCTAAGACTTAACTCATTTTTCGATATTAACTTTTTTTTTAGAATTTTTTTAATGATTTTCTCTCTTTTTTTTTAAAATTTTTAATGATTTTGTCTCTTTTTTTTGTTTTTCATTCTTAAGAAAAGCTAATAAACTAACTTACTAACTTACTATAAAAGAAATGAAAATCTACTAAGCTACTAATTTACTATAAACAGAAAGAAAATCTACTAAGCCACTAACTTACTATAAAAGGAAAGAAAATCTACTAAGGTCAAGTTACTCTGTATTACGCATACCATTTAGTTGAACTAACAACTCAAAGCGTGACTTATCAAAAGCTTTAATGAATAAATCTGCATTATTATCTTCCGTTGCCACTTTTACCAGTTTTGTTAAATTTTTTTCAGCACAATCACATATGAAATGATGTCTTATGTCTATGTGCTTTGCTTTACTATGCTTAACTGGATTACTAGTTATAGAAATTGTAGACTGATTATCTATTCTAATGGGAGTATGAGTGTAAGTCAAACCGTAATCCTGCAATTGTTGTTGTATCCACAAAACATGTGAACAGCAACTACCTGCAGCTACATATTCGGCCTCGCACGTTGACCCGGCTACCGAAGTTTGTTTCTTGCATTTCCAAGACACAAGCCTTCCTCCAAGGAACTGACAACCTCCAGTTGTTGATTTCCGGTTCAAGCTACATCCACCATAGTCAGAGTCCGTGTATGCTTCCAATTCCATATCTGCAGCAGCATGATACCAAAGTCCCAGCTTCGGTTTCGACTTCAGGTATTGTAGAATCCGCTTCACGGCTTTTATATGCATTTCTTTCGGATTAGCTTGGAACCTAGCACAAATTCACACATAAAACATAATGTCAGGTCTAGAAGCAGTTAAATACATGAGTGACCCGATCATGACCCGATATAGAGTCGGATCCACATCAGTGTCACTTTCTGTACCCGGTCCGAGATTGTTATTCACTTGAATCGAAGTACTAAAGTGAGCAGTTAGCTTGTTCCTTCCATCCCGAAGCGCTCCAGAATGTCGTAGACATACTTCGTCTGATGGATAAACATGCCTTCCTTCCTTTGTTCATCCTGCAAACCCAGAAAGAAGTCAGCTCTCCCATAGCACTCACCTCAAACTTTGAATTCTTGACTTTTTCGAAGTCTTTGTACATTTGTTCGTTTGACGACCTGAAAATAATGTCATCCACGTACACTTGTACCAAGATATAATCTTCTCCATTTCTCTTCACGAACAAAGTACTATCAATTCTCCCACTTTCGAACCCGTTTTCCAAAAGATGAGTTCACAGCATCTCATAGCATGCCCTTGGTGCCTGATGCAACCCATACAGAGCCTTATCGAGTCAATATACTCTGGCAGGATATTTTGGATCAGTAAACCCAGCCGGCTGTTCGACGTAAACCAGTTCCTTCACCTTTCTATACAGGAATGCACTCTTTACGTCAAGTTGATATACTTTAAACCCTTTGAAGGACGCGAAGGCCAGAAATAGGCAAATTGCCCCAAGCCTTGCCACTGGTGCAAACACTTCCTTGTAATCAATTCCCTCTTCTTGGTTGAATCCTTTCACCACAAGTCTTGCCTTGTTACGAGTTACTATACCCCGATCATCTCATTTACACTTAAAGACGCATTTGGTCCCTATTGCAACTTCGCCTCGAGGTAAATGTACTAACTCCCACACTTCAAGTTTTCTGAACTGTGACAATTCTTCTTGCATGGCTTCAACCCAAGAGTTATCTTTCAGTGCCATTTGCACATTCTTCGGCTCTACTTGCGAGATAAAACATGAATAAATACAAGTGGGATAGGCCTCGGAGTCGTTGATCATCGATGACAACACTGTTATTATTCACACTACTCCTAATTCTCACACCGGTATTAGGATTCCCTATGATACTCTCAATCGGATGATCCTTGTTTATCCTCGATGTCTCAATCTCGTCGACCTGAAGATTACCTCCTAGGTTGATCCTATTTCACCTAACGGGGTACGACTTTAGACGGTACATTCTCTTCCTCATGATCACTGTCCTCGGAGTTAGAAGTACTTGTCTGATTCTCGTTTGTAGGTAACTCAGGTTCAATCTCTGTTGGAGTCCTATCTTCTGTCGTTGTAGGCTAAGAAGTTGATGGAATGCCTGACTTTAGAAAACCTTGAAAGTCGTCATTTAGACTTAATGACGAGAAGTCGTTCTCCACTTTACCTGCATTTCCATTAACTGGTATGTTAAATGATTCAAACAATAAGTCATAATCAAATAACCATTCACGAACAATTTGGGGTTCATGTGAATAACTCGTTACATCTATGTTAAACATAATTTCTACTGTACCGTTTGTTTTGTTAAAAACCCTTTTGTTTGGTGAGTTAGGGACATAACCTAGGAAGTATCGTTCGTTAGTCTTTTCACCAAGCTTAGGTTGATGTTTTGTTTTCAATAAAGTACACGGTACGCCAAACGGTTCAATTCCTGTTAAATTAGGTGGTCTTTTATTCAGAACTTCATAACAAGTTTTGTTCAGTGATTTGCCAATAAGGACCCGGTTTAAAACATGACACACGGTATTCACTTCCTCCCCCCAAAACATGGTAGGAAGCTTCGAATCCAAATGCCTGGTCCTTGCTGCCTCAATCAAAGTCCTGTTTTTCCGTTCCGCCACCCCATTTTGTTGTGGCTCATATGGTGCACTAAATTGATGCACTATGCCTTTGGATAGGCAATATACACCAATTACTGTGTTTTTAAATTCAATCCTATTATCACTCCTGATACGTTTTACCCTCGTCCCCTAGGAGTTTTTGACTTGGTCTAAGAACCCAATCAACTTTCCAGTTATTTCGTCCTTTAAACCTAAATAAAACTCATGAAAAATGTGAGTAATAATCAGTGATAACTAAACAAATACCAATTACATCCTATACTCCTTTTGTTGATAGGACCGAAGAGATCCATATGCAGCAAATCGAAGGTGGAAGCTATCGAGTTTTGAGTCTTTAACTTGTGTGACTTCGTGTGTTGTTTGCCTTTCTTGCACGGTACACACTTGTCGTCGAACTGGAAACTCTTCAATAGGAAACCTTGCACCAGACCATGTTTAGTAATGTAATTCATTTTCCTTAGGTTCAAGTGTGTCATGCGTCTGTGCCATAAAATGGATTCTGACTCTGAAGCTTTGGATAGAAGACAGATTGTTCCCATCGACGAATCTGATATGTTCATGTCCATCATGTACAAATCATTCTTCCTTGGGGCTCTCATCATTATCCACTCTTAAGGTACTTGTAATCCCGGTTTCAGCACTAACGCTTCAGTTTCAGTAAAGAGTACTGATTTCTTCTTATCACATATTTGAGATACACTAATGAGATTACGATCAAGTTTATCAACGTGGTAAACTTGATCAAGTGTGATAGTCCCATTAGTGACCACTCCCGTTCCAATGATATCTCCTCCCTTGTTCCCAGCGAATGATACGAATCCCTTGTTCCCTCCCTTCAAGTCTGTGAGTAGACTCCTTTCCCCAGTCATGTGACGAGAGTAACCACTATTGACGAACCACTTGTTGTTTAAACCTGTACTTGGCTCCTGCACATGAAAGAAAACAAGTTAGTTATCACGGGGAACCCAAGCCATGACTGACTTGGTAATACCATTCTCATCCATATACGTGACCTCCTTCAAATACCCATCTCTCCTTTCAGGTGACTTAGGTTTTTGATTGAGAACCTGTTGTGGTGCTGACTGATTCAAGTTCACTCTTGGCCTTTGGGTAGGCATTTGCTGTTGAGCCCTTGAATAATTTCTATTATAAGGCATTTCAGATTGATATCCCTGGCCTCTACCTGCTGTTTGTTGTCTTTGAGGAGTGTGAGACCTAACTGGAGTGTAAGTCCTTCTAGGTGTTGTACTCCTTTAAGCTTGTTAAGGTCCTGACCTAGACTGATTAGGGACTCTATTCGGCGAATTAATCCTAACCACTTCATTTGGTCTAACCGACACAGGTACTTGTCTAACAGCGATCTTAGGTGTTGCATTCACAATCTTCTCAGTGTTTTGAGAACCACTTATGCTAGCAATACTAGATATTGGTCTTTGTTGTTCTGGCTTTACTACAGCAGGTCTAGGCTTTGGTTTAAAAGGTGTAGACTCTACTTTCTTAAACGGACAGCTAGACGCAACATGACCCTTCTCATGACATCTAAAGCAAGACATCTTATCATTCGACTTCTTATAGGTGCCCTTTGACTTTGGTGTCTCGCTAGTGTAATTTTCTTTCTTTTCAACTATCGTGACTACTGCCTCTTGTTGATTGTTAATATCAGGCTTAGCTTCTCCTAGAGTTTGGTCACTAGAAGACAGCACAAACTTGACCTTCTAAATCTTAGAGTTAGTAGTAGACACCTTAGTTGTTTTTTCCTTATCAGATTCAGTTTCATTTGTTACCTCTGACTCGACTGGCTCATCAGTTTTATCCTGAGGTTGAGGCACATAGTTATTGTTATAGGGTGGAGGACTCTCTTGATAACCTAATCCTACTGGTTTCTTAGACTGCCGTTGAGGATCTAATATTTTCCCTAGATGTAGTGACGAGTTCCTAAACTTTTCCAACTTACTATTTACCTCAGCAACTTTAACCCTTGATTCTGCTAGTTCAACCTCCTTAATGGTAAGTTCTTTGGTTAAAGCCTCAACATGCTCATACATAAATTCTATCCTGACACATTGTTCTATCTTTTAGAACTATAGCATCTTGAGCATCTGCTTCAGCTTATTCCTTAGATCTTCCTTAATGTCTAAGAGACTAGCATTATCTGATTTTAGTGACTCTATCTGAGCAGTTAAGTTGTTATGTGTTTCTAGAACTATGTTCAACCTATCATTTGAAGTAGCACATAAAACACATAAGTCATGAAATGTAGAAAAGTTCAGAATTACCCTTTTGGGATCCGATTCCACGTTAGCCATTTGTGCAGCAAACTCCAGAATGGTCTGATTATCTGACTTCTCCACCAACAATGGACTTGTATCATTCTGTTTGTTGTCCTCTGTCACTTCCTCTACTCCATCATCCCCGGTCTCTGTCACTTCAGCCATGAAGGCTCTAGCGTTCGACTCCGGATGAGTAGTCCAATCGTAGGTTCCATCGAGCTGTCTGTCAGATGTCACATTAGTTAACAGACCAACGATGGCAGCTTGATTTCCCGAACCACCAGATTGATATCTCCCTTGGTTCTGATTTTGATTGTGCTCTACTTTAGGTCTTTGACATTCCCTTGCAAAGTGTCCCAATCCTTGACAATTGTAACACTTAACCTTTGATTTGTCAACTTCTACCTTGCTGTTCCCAACATTCAGATTTCTCCAAGTCCATTTCATGAACTGTTTGACCATATGAGTCACCATGGCCAATGGCGATTGTAGGTCCATTTCCTCTAAGTCATCTGGATCTACCTGATCGTAGTCTTCATCCCATAAAGCGGTATCGTTTATCTTCCCCTGTACACAACTTCCGTATGCTGCAACTAATGAAGCCAAAAGATTTAGATGATCTTCAGCCGATTGTGCACTCATAGGCATCTTTGTGTAATGTTGAGAAGTGGACGCGGAATGAGTCTGTTTTTCTTCCAGTTCAGAATTCCCTAAGAATGCCCGACTACTAGTGTCTTCTGACTCAAATGGGATGGGCTCTGTTCCCGTGTACAATGCTGTAGCTGACTTCAGTTCACTTGCGATCGATGGTTTCGTCTTTCCAAAATACATTTCTGGATCCTGGACTTGATCATATTCCCGTTCGTTCTTTTGTAATTGAAAGTTGTAAGCCCTCAGCGTTTCTATGACCCCTTCTAGAGTGAGAGTCTCATATTTTTCTTCGTCATGCTTGATCAGCACTGTGTACATTTCTCACTTCGCAGGTAAAGAATCAAGAAGCTTTTCTATCTTCCTAGTTTCTTTATAATCAACATGGTGATTATCCAGCTCTGTCAACAGATGATAGAATCTTGTAATAGTCTCATCCAGCTTTTCAATTTTTAATGCTTTGAAAATGGCGAACTGCTGTTTGAGCATCTCGGTCCTTCCTTTGCGAACCCTTGGATTTCCCTCACACCGCTTCTCGAGAGCATCCCATAGCTCTTTATTAGTTCGATAATTCCTCAAAGTGTGTAGAATCTCCAGAGGTAACGCCATACGAATAATGGAGAAAGCTCGGTTTTCGGCCTCATAAAGTTTTTATCATCATCTTTCATCTTCTGATATGTTAAGACTCTTTGACGACCTTCAAACTCCTACGTAGGTGGAACATATAACCCTCATCGATACAAATCCACATGCGCATATCGTTGAAACGAGCAAAATCGGCAAACCTATCCTTCCACCAATAGTAGTCTTCGAACTTCATTAGTTTTGGCGGAGAATTTGCCTTGCCGACCTTATGATCCATTTCAATGAATTTTTGTAAACTTGACATCCTGTATAAACATTTTGTTTTCGAACTTAAATATTAATTTAATAAAAACTCCTTCGAACTTTGGTAAGTTCGAATTAATTTAATATTAAATTCGTTTGAAATTAAATTCGAATTTATGTAAGTTCGAAATCAACAAGTTCGACTGACTGACAAGTTCGAAAAGTCCTGACAAGTTCGACCCTCTGACAAGTTCTAATAATACTTAATATTCTGACAAATTCGATGATATCTAGTTCGAATCTCAGCCAAATTCGAAGGAAGCCTTAAATTAAGTTCGAGAGGAGCGTATTTCTGACAAGTTTGAGTGAACCCTAATACCCTCAATGTTCGAGCGTCGCAAGTTCGAGAAACGGCCAAAAATTCGATTTTTTTAAGTTTTCAGATTAAACCAAGATTTTTATGGTTAAAACTGATGATTTCGAATGAAAAAGTGAACCAATATTAATTTTTCTCCGTTACTTTGCTTGTATAACTCGAAAACTATAAAAAAGTGTGATGTTTCCGTCACAAATGCCAAGAAACCAAGAACGTTTAAGACGAACGCGAAGAACACGATGAACACCCTTATGGCTCTGATACCACTTGTAAGGTCACCTACCTACGGATCCGATCTTGACGCGACACCGTCCAACGAGTGTGGAATCCTTGTTAGGGGTTTAACGGATTGATCACACACACGAAACACGGAAACGAACACGATGATAGATGTAAACACTAACATCCCGACACGTGATTCTCTCCAAGAACACTCTGAAAACACTCCGCAAACAATCACAAGTTCGTAATCGCCCCGAACACCGATTTCTGCAAAGATTGTTAATCAAAACTGATTAACCCTTAATTATAACCATTAACTTCGAACTTAGCCTGGACAAGTTCGAGAAGGCCCAAGCCCACGAACTTGTCCACCATAAGTTCGAATCTTGGCTTTGAACTTATTCTAGAACTTGTCTTTGAACTTGTTCTAGAACTTATGTTTGAACTTATCTTTTAACATATGTTTGAACTTATGTTAGGCACAAAAAGGCCTCAGTGAAACCTACTCTACATATTAGGGGGAGAATTTTAATCAAATCTGTTTGATGCACTTGAAGGTATAATTTAAGGACGGTTTATGCCTTATTGAAACTTGAAAACTGATTTGCAATATCAGCCGAAGCTGTTTATCGTGTTGCATTTGTTGCAACAAAGGCAGATTGCCCAAGCTGTTCTGTCTGCTGAACAGGCTGGACATAAACTGTCTACGCTATTCTGTTTTGTTGAGCAGCTTGGACAGATTCTAAGTAATCTGTTCTTTGTGAACAGGATAAACACTTTATGGAATATGTTTCCAAGTCCCCATGTATTGTTTTTGACTACAAGATCAGTTTACAAGTCGAAGACAAAGGGGAAAACAGTAACTACAAAAGCATGCATACGTTATTCTGTTACATGAAGACAAACGAATATCTGAAAGGGTGACAGACCTTTTCTTATATCAAAATGGCCTTAACAAAAGAAGAAAGATGCAAAGTTGGCATTCCTCTTTTGGTTAAAGCCTTACGCAACATTGACAAAAAGAAAAAGACAAGGATTCTGCCACATGAAGACAAGTCTACTTTATCAACATGTGCAGAAAAGGTGTTTTGTCTTTTTGAAAAGACATCCCACTTTCTAATTCTCCATTGAAAAAGCTTCACTGAGATTCTCAGTGAGAGTATAAAAGGAAGCTTCTAAGGATTGTGAGATAACCAAGAGTGAGAAATCAGATCGTGCATTAATGTGTGTTTTTCATGCATACAAGTGTGCTTGTATATAACAGTATGTGTGTCTAAGCTGTTTATACTCAAGCTGTCCATCTGTGTCTTGTAAAAACAGTGAGTTCATCTAACTGAGTGTATTCATTGTATCTAGTCTGAGTGTTTCTTAGATTAGTTGAAGCATCTGTTGTATCTGTCATCTCAGCTTGAACCTTTTTGCAGTTCAGGCTTGTTTGTAATTAACACTTGTTGATAATATACACAAACATTGAGAAAAGAGTGTTGAGTTTTAAATAGTTGTATTCACTCCCTTCCCCTCTACAGCTTAGAACTATACACTAGGGAAACCTTTTGGGACCTACAACTGGTATTAGAGCAGATAGAGTGTGTGTCATCTCTAGATCTCTCATTCTCCCTACTTTCCCATGGACAACAGTGCTGCGAGATCCTACTCTTACTATGACAATGATTCAATGGCCAAACCCCTCAAGTTCAATCATCAAAACTTCTCTAGTTGGAAGTGCAGAATGATGCTCTATTTAGAGAATCTGGACGTACAACTGCCAGAGATAGTAATGGAAGGTCCCTATGTGCCAACTTCTGTTACTACTTTCACTCCTGCTGTTGAAAGAGCTGCCCCTGAAATCAGAACCTTTGAGAAGGCCAAAGCTCAATGGTCTGATGAAGATAAAAGACTGGTTGCTCTGGATGCAAAAGCCAAGAATAACCTAGTCATTTCTCTTCCTGATGATGTGTTCAAACAGGTTGGGAAGATGAAGACTGCAAAGGAGATGTGGGATACTTCGTGTACAGTCAATGATGGTCCCACAATCACACTGGATAACAGGATCAACAATCTTGTTAGACAGTATGAACTCTTCTTTGCAAAACCAAAGCAGTCACTCACAGAAACCTACACCAGGTTCACTTCTCTTATCAATGATCTCAAAGTTGTTGGGATCACAAAGGACACCCTGCCTCTGGTGAACAAGTTCTTAGACATCCTGCCTGAAGAATGGAACTACTTTTCTACCATCTTGAGAAATTCAGGCACCATCAAAGGTATGGATCTTGTAAACCTATATCGATCCCTACTGAATGATGAGCAGTCAAGGCAACAAAAAAGAAATGCCTTGGAAATGTCTAAGAGAGGTGCTGCCTTAGTGGCCAACATGAGACAACCTGTTGGTAAGGTATGTGATGTGTTTACACAACCTTATCAACAGGCTGATGATGAAAGGGAAGAGATGTCTGAAGAGGAATACGGTGAAGATCTTGCCGAACTTGATGATGAGCAAATGATTGCAATGCTTGTCATAAAGTTCAACAAGAAAAGGTTTTTTAGAAAAACGCTGCAAGGGAACTCAAATGCTGTAAAAAAGAAGGCATTTGATAAATCTAAGGATGAGTGCTTTAAATGTGGCAAGACTGGCCACATAGCTGCTGACAGTGTGTCAAAAGCTGTTGGTCAGTCATCCAAACCATTCAAGACAAACGGGGACGATGGCTACAGGGTTAAGTACCTTCAACAACACTGATGTCCCATCAACTAGCAACTTCAAACAGGATCTGGATGAAGCTGAAGCCTTTAGTAGCTTAGAGAACTGGAATCCCACAATGATGTACAAGGTACAAAACATTATGGCTTACAGTTCTGATGAAGAAGTAAATATGTTTGAATACATGCTTGTTGATTTAAAAGCTGCTGTTGAGAAGCACAATGTTTTGCTGTCTGAAATCTCTAAGCTTAAAAATGATCTTGACATAAAATCCAATACACTGGACAGTTTCCGTAAGTTGGAAACTGAGCTTGATGAATTAAAACACGTCAACTCCATTTTACAAGAAGAAAAAAGAGAGACAGACGTAAAACATGCAAAGCTTCAAAAGATAGTTGACTCTTGGTGCCAATCTGCACAAAAAGTCAGCCATTGTATTAGTCAAAAGATCCCTGCACAAATCCAAGCCTATCCTGGAGGGGATCTTGACAAAGCAGCTTCTATTGTTGAGATAAATAATCTGAAAGATGACTTATCCACTCTTGGTGAGTTTCCTAGCACTTTCATTCAGAAAGTAAATGGTAAGCTAGTCTCAACAAACAGGTTTGTCAGGTCTTAAAATACTGACAACTTATGTGAAAAAGCTCCAAAGGCTGATGATGGAATATGTTCTCCATCAACTCAACATGCTAAGTGCTCTACTGATTCACACAAGCAAAAGAAAGGAAAACATGCTCAAACTGCAGCTGTGGACTCTAAACCTGTTGCCAAAACCGAATCTGGGTCCAAAGCTGATGGTAAGAGACCTGTTAATCCTTTTGATGCTAAACATTTTGAGAAAAAGTTTTCAAAAGGTAAGCAGCCTGCTTTTAACAGGGGTAAGTCTCATGCTAAAAGCAAATCTGCTGTGGTTTCAAATTAGTTTTTAAATCATTGTGGAAAATTAGTTATAAATGAAGTGTTGGTACATCCCGTATGACGATAGCAGTCTAAGTTGTCTTACATTGTGATTTAGCATATGTTTGTTATATATATATTATGTATGATTGATGATTATCAGTGTTTGTATGTTTGAACTTGATGTAACGTATTACAAGAAGTTCAAACATAAAGTTCAAAGATAAAATCAGTCATAAGGTAATATCATAAGTTTCAAACACTTAGTTGTATATGTCAAAGGCTAGATTCGAATTGCATAAGAGGATACATTCGAATCTGTGATAGATTCGAATGAGACCTTAGATTCGAATATAGGATAGATTCGAGACTGTCATGTTGGACAGACTCGAATGGGCCTTGGGCCAGATTCGAGTCTGACCCACATCAGATTCGAATCTGGGTCTATAATTAGGGATAGACTCGAATCATTAGTAGACTTTTAGCAGAATTCGTGAGGAATTAAGCAAAGGGCGATCTCGAGTTTATCAGCTAGGTGAGTGCCGTTTCGGAGAGAATTAGTACGTAGGATCGTTCGTGTGTCGTTCGTTCAGCGTCTAATAGTCTCCGTGTTCCGTTGGTTGAGAGTTGTCCGTCTAACCGTCAACGAGGATTCCGCACTCGTTCACGGATCCGCGTCTAGATAGATCTTGCAGTCGTAGACCTTACAAGTGGTATCAGAGCCACGGAGTGTTCTTGGTGTTCTTCGTGTTCATCAGATACATTCTAGGTTTCTTGACGCTAGTTGGACGGTTTTGCTCTCAAAAACGTGTTTTTGAGCTTAGCAAATTCATATTCGGGAAACACTTTGTTGTTTTTCACGTTTTTGATCGAAATCATTATTTTTCGTTTGAAAAATAGTGGTTTAATCTGTAAAACGTCAAAAAATCAACGTGTTAGCCGTTTTTCGAGTTTGCGGCGCTCGAATCTATAGGGGTAATTAGGGTTTCACTCTAGTCTCGAGTCTAACCTAAATATGCTCCTTTCGAGTCAATTTCAGTGAGTTTCGAGTCTACTTTGTTTCGAATCTGTTACTTCATTCGAATTAGATCTCGAGTCTGTGTTGTTTCGAGGTTATTTCGAGTTTGTTACTGTTTCGATTCTGTGCTTCGATTCTGCTGACATTCGATTCTGCTGAGCCTTCGATTCTAAGGCCCTTCGAATCTAAGGAGTTCTTCGAATCTGACATAACTTCGAATCTAAGGAGTTCTTCGAATCTGACATAACTTCGAATCTAAGGAGTTGTTCGAATCTGACATAATTTCGAATCTAATTGACTTTTAAGACTTAATCGAATTTAATCTCAAAAGATTTAATATTAATTCGTTTCGAATCTATCTAGATTCGAATAAGTTAGTCTAAATCAGTTTCGAATTAAATTAATTAAGTTCAAATTCAATTTGTTTCAGAAAAGATGTCAAATCTTCAGAAATTCCTTGAGATGGATCACGAAGTTGGGAAGGCAAATGCACCGCCAAAGCTGATGAAAGTTGAGGACTATTACTGGTGGAAGGACAGATTTACGGATTTTGTACGATTCAACGATATGCGCATGTGGGTTTGCATAGATGAAGGGTACATTCCACCAGTATCTGAAGTTGAAGGCCGTCAAAAGGTCTTGTCATATCAGATGATGAAAGAGGATGACAAGAAACTATTTGAAGCTGAAAACAAAGCTTTGTCCATAATCCGTATGGCTTTACCTCAAGATATTTTACACACATTTCGGACTCAAAGGACGTCGAAGGAACTTTGGGAGTCTCTCCAGAAAAGGTGTGAAGGTAATCCTCGGGTGCGTAGAAAGCGTACAGAGCTGTTGACCCAACAGTTTGCGATTTTCAAGGCAATTAAGGATGAACTTGGATGATATTATCACAAGGTTTTATCATCTGATAACGGAACTTGAAAGTCATGGAATTGAGTATTCGGACACTGATAAGAACAACAAGCTTCTTGATGCCCTACCAGCCAAATGGGCTATGTACGTGGCAATGATTAAGCTGAATGAGGACAAATATTATGCTCAATCACTTGATGACATTGTGGGAACGTTGAGGGCATATCACTTCGAGATGATTAAGGCTGAGACTGATTACGAGCAAGTCCAGAATCCGGCTATGTATTTTGGAAAGACAGCTAAATCATCAGTGACAGCTGAACCGAAGAGTGCTACAGCGTTTTTCACCGGAGAAACGTCATCGCCACCAGAGTCCGAAGACTCACTAAATCGCGCGTTCTTAGGGTTAGGAAGATCGGAAGAACCGCAATCTCAAGTCCATCAGGCACCGACAAGTCAGAGCTATTCGAAGATGCCGATGAGCGCAAAGTCCGCAGAAGAACATTTGAATCTGCTTGCTTCCTTTGTGGCAGCTTATGGAAATTGTGTTCAAGGGAAAATCAATGACCCAGCTATATGGGATGAAGATTACGATCAGGTCGACCCTGATGACTTAGAGGAAATGGATCTTAAGTGGCAACTGGCCATGGTGACCCAGAGGGTAAAAAGATTCATCAAGCGAACTGGGAGGAATCTGCAAATGAACAACAAAGGGATAGGATTTGATAAGTCTAAGGTCAAATGCTACAACTGTCAGGGATTGGGACACTTCGCCAGGGAGTGTCAAAGACCGAAGGTAGAGGCATACCAAGGACAGAGTCAGCATCAAGGACAGTACCAAAATCAGTCCCAACAAAGATACCTTCCGAGTTCCTCATCTGGTCAAGCAAATCTAGCGGGTCTAATATCCAATGTCACCTCTGACAGACAGCTAGATGGTACCTATGACTGGAGTTCACATCCTGAGTCCAATGCTAGAGCTTTCATGGCTGAAGTTACGGAGAATGGTTGTGAAGAAGACGAGCAGACCACAAGGGAAAACAGTCCGATGTGGGAAGAGAAGGCGAATGATCAGACCGTGCTGGATTTTGCTGCTCAGATGGCCAACGTGCAATCTGATAACTCAAAGGTTAGTCTTTCTTATTCTCTATTTCAAGAATTATGTGCTTTGTGTGCTACTTCTAATGATAGGTTAAATCTAGTCTTAGAATCACATAAAACCATATCTGCTCAAAATGAAAATTTAAAAATTGAAAACGCTAGCCTAAATGATATAAAGCAAGATTTAAAAGAAAAGCTTAAGGCTGATGCTCAAGACGTAATAGTTCTAAAAGACAAACTGAGTGAGCAGTGTGTTAGGATAGAGCTTATGTATGAGCACGTAGAGGCCTTGACCAAAAGTCTGAAGGACAAGGATATAGAGCTAGCCGAGACCAAGGTTAAGGTAGCAGAGGCAAATAGCAAGCTGGAAAAGTTTAGGAATTCGAGCCTAAACCTAGGAAAAGTCTTAGATGCCCAAAGACAGTCTAAGAAGCCTGTAGGTCTAGGTTTTCACGAAATTCCTCCACCTTTCAATGCAAACTATGTGCCTCAGCCTCAGGAGAAAACTGACAACTCAGTAGACTTAGAGGACCTACCTGAACCGACACCTGAGCCTACAGTTGATAATACACCTAAGGTGGTTGACTCAACCGTCAAGGTCAAGAAAGTGAAATTTGTGTCTTCCTCCAGTGAAACACCTGCAGGAAAACAGAAAATTTCATGGGCTGACCAGGTCGAAGAGACAGACACTGTAGATGTACCAAAGGAAGTAGACACTAGTGAGACACCTAGATCTAAGGGAACAACCAAAAAGTCCATGGATAAGATGTCTTGCTTTAGATGTCACGCGAAAGGGCATGTTGCTTCTCACTGTCCAATTAGGAAAGCAGATGTTACCCCTAAGACAGTGAATCCAACACCTGTTAAGCCCTCACCCAGTGTGGCAAGCAGCAGTAGTTCTCAACCTACCGAGAAAACTGTGCAGGCCGCACCCAAACAAGTTGTGAAAAACACACCGGTTAAGGCTGGACCAAAGGAAGTGATTAGGACAAATTCACCGAATCGTGTCAATAATCAATCTAGGTCAGCACCTCAGCAAGTCTATAGGAGCACAACACCTAGCAGGTCACATACTCCAGTTAGGTCACATACTCCAGTTAGACAATATGCACCGGTAAGAGCTCAAGGATCACAGTCAGAAATGGCATATAATAGGAATTATTCTAGAGCTCCACAACAAATGCCTACATCAAGGCAAAGAGTGAACTTAAATCACTCGGCACCACAACAGAACCCAGTTCAAAGGCCCAAGTCACCTGAAAGGCGAGATGGGTACTTGAAAGAGTTCACGTATGTGGACGAGAATGGTATTACCAAGTCAGTCATGGCTTGGGTTCCCCGTGATAACTAACCTCTTTTCTTTCATGTGCAGGAGATAACTACCGGTCCAAACAACAAGTGGTTCGTCGACAGTGGTTGCTCCAGGCACATGACGGGGGGAAAGAAGTCTTCTCACAGACTTCAAGGGGGGTAATAGGGGATTCGTATCATTCGCGGGTAACAAGGGTGGAAATATCACTGGAACTGGAGAAGTCACTAATGGGACGATTACTTTGGATCAAGTTTATCACGTTAATAAACTGGTTCATAATCTCATTAGTGTCTCTCAAATCTGTGATAAGAAGAACTCGGTGTTATTTACTGACACTGAGGCGTTAGTGCTAAAGCCTGGATTCAAAATACCTGAAGATTGGATATTGATGCGGGCGCCAAGGAAGAATGACTTGTACATGCTCGACATGAACAAGCCAGATACTTCGATGGGTCCGATCTGCTTACTATCAAAAGCTTCAGAGACGGAGTCCGTACTGTGGCACAGACGCATGGCACACCTGCACCTGAGGAAGATGAATTACATTACGAAGCATGGACTGGTGCAGGGTGTGCCCATGAAAAGTTTTCAGTTCGAGGATAAGTGTCTACCTTGCATGAAGGGCAAACAACACAAGAAGACACACAAGTCCAAGAAGCAGAATTCCATAGCCTCAACATTCGATCTGTTGCACATGGACCTTTTCGGCCCAATCAACAAAAGGAGTATTGGAGGTAGTTGGTACTGCTTAGTTATCACCGACGATTACTCACGTTTTTCTTGGGTTTTCTTTTTAGGTATGAAGGACGAGACGGCTGCAAGGCTCATCGGGTTCTTGGACCAAGTGGAGAACTCATACGGAACTAGGGTAAAATGTATTCGTAGTGATAATGGAACTGAATTTAAAAACACTGTAATTGGTGTATATTGCCTATCAAAGGGCATAATGCATCAATTCAGTGCACCATATGAACCTCAACAGAATGGGGTGGCCGAACGTAAAAATAGAACTTTGATTGAGGCTGCAAGGACTATGCTTTCGGATTCAAAGCTTCCTACCATGTTTTGGGGGGAGGCAGTGAATACCGCGTGCCATATTTTAAACCGAGTCCTTACAGTCAAATCTTTGAACAAAACATGGTATGAAATTTTGAATAAATGGCCACCCAATTTAACTGGATTCGAACCGTTTGGTGTACCATGCACTTTATTGCGTACAAAACATCAAACGAAGTTTGGTGAAAAGGCTGTCGAAAGATACTTCCTAGGTTATGTGCCAAACTCACCAAACAAACGGGTGTTTAACAAAACAACTGGTACTGTGGAAATTGTGTATAACATTGAAGTCACAAGTTATACACATGAACCCCAAACTGGTCCGGAATGGATTTTTGACTATGATAAGTTATTTGAGTCATTTAACATTCCTCTGGATGATAATGCAGGTACAATCGAGAAGGACTTGGCGACGTTGCATCTGAACGACGATGGCCAAATCTTTCCAAGGACCACGTTCGAATCTACGTCCGAGCCTACTGCGACTGTAGATGGATCTCCAGAAGTTGCTGATCAAGAGGCACCTAACACTGAGAATCAGACTCAAGCTTCAAGTTCTAACTCTGAGGAAAACGTCAGTGAGGAGGAAAATGTAGAAGCTGAGCCTGTTCCCCCTTTAGGTGAAATAGGATCCAACTTAGGAGATAATCTAAGGGTTGATGAAATAGAGACCTCTAGGATTAACAAGAACCATCCAATAGATAGCATCATAGGAAATCCTAACGAGGGTGTGAAGACTCGGAGTAGTGTAAATAACAACACTGTGTTGTTGTCGATGATAAACGACTCCGAGGCATATCACACATGTCTATATTCGTGTTTCATATCGCAAGTAGAGCCTAAAAATGTGCAAATGGCACTTAAGGACAACTCCTGGGTTGAAGCGATGCAGGAAGAACTTTCACAATTTAGGAAACTAGAAGTGTGGGAGTTAGTTCCGTTACCTCGAGGGGAGATTGCAATAGGAACCAAATGGGGTTTTAAGTGCAAGAGAGACGATCGGGGTATAGTCACGCGCAACAAGGCGAGATTAGTTGTAAAGGGTTTCAACCAAGAGGAGGGAATCAATTACAACGAAGTTTTTGCACAAGTAGCAAGGCTGGAAGCCATTAGGTTGTTTCTAGCGTTTGACTCCTTCAAGGGCTTTAAGGTATATCAACTAGACGTTAAGAGTGCTTTCCTGTATGAGAAAGTGAAGGAGTTGGTGTATGTAGAACAACCGCCCGGA
>JAANYP010007852.1:0-22451 GCA_020465985.1 Centrapalus pauciflorus | reverse complement strand
TAGTCTCCGTGTTTCCGTTGGTTCCCGTTGGTTGAGAGTTGTCCGTCTGACCGTCAACGAGGATTCCGCACTCGTTCACGGATCCGCGTCTAGATAGATCTTGCAGTCGTAGACCTTACAAGTGGTATCAGAGCCAGCGGAGTGTTCTTGGTGTTCTTCGTGTTCATTAGATACATTCTAGGTTTCTTGACGCTAGTTGGACGGTTTTGCTCTCAAAAACGTGTTTTTGAGCTTAGCAAATTCGTATTCGGGAAACACTTTGTTGTTTTTCACGTTTTTGATCGAAATCATTATTTTTCATTTGAAAAATAGTGGTTTAATCTGTAAAACGTCAAAAAATCAACGTGTTAGCCGTTTTTCGAGTTTGCGGCGCTCGAATCTATAGGGTTTTACTTTATTTTCGAGTCTAACCTAAATACGCTCCTTTCGAGTCAATTTCAGTGTGCTTCGAGTCTGTGTTGTTTCGAATCTGTTACTTCATTCGAATTGGATCTCGAGTCTGTGTTGTTTCGAGTTTATTTCGAGTTTGTTACTGTTTCGATTCTGTGCTTCGAATCTGCTGTCATTCGACTCTGCTGTGCCTTCGATTCTAAGGGTCTTCGATTCTAAGGAGTCCTTCGAATCTGACATTACTTCGAATCTAAGGAATTGTTCGAATCTGACATTATTTCGAATCTAATTGACTTTTAAAGACTTACTCGAATTTAATTTCAAAAGATTTAATATTAAGTAGTCTCGAATCTATCTAGATTCGAATAAGTTAATCTAAAATCAGTTTCCAATTAAATTAATTAAGTTCAAATTCAATTTCAGCTAGAAAAGATGTCAAACCTTCAGAAATTCCTTGAGATGGATCACGAAGTTGGGAAGGCAAATGCACCGCCTAAGCTGATGAAAGTTGAGGACTATTACTGGTGGAAGGACAGATTTACGGATTTTGTACGATTCAACGATATGCGCATGTGGGTGTGCATAGATGAAGGGTACATTCCACCAGTATCTGAAGTTGAAGGCCGTCAAAAGGTCTTGTCATATCAGATGATGAAAGAGGATGACAAGAAACTATTTGAAGCTGAAAACAAAGCTTTCTCCATAATCCGTATGGCTTTACCTCAAGATATCTTGCACACATTTCGGACTCAAAGGACGTCGAAGGAACTTTGGGAGTCTCTCCAGAAAAGGTGTGAAGGTAATCCACGGGTGCGTAGAAAGCGTACAGAGCTGTTGACTCAACAGTTTGCGATTTTCAAGGCTATTAAGGATGAACAGTTGGATGATATTATCACAAGGTTCTATCATCTGATAACGGAACTTGAAAGTCATGGCATTGAGTATTCGGACACGGACAAGAACAACAAGCTTCTTGATGCCCTACCAGCCAAATGGGCTATGTACGTGGCAATGATTAAGCTTAATGAAGACAAATATTATGCTCAATCACTTGATGACATTGTGGGAACGTTGAGGGCATATCACTTCGAAATGATTAAGGCTGAGACTGATTACGAGCAAGTCCAGAATCCGGCTATGTATTTTGGAAAGACGTCTAAATCATCAGTGACAGCTGAACCAAAGAGTGCTACAGCGTTTTTCACCGGAGAAACGTCATCGCCACCAGAGTCCGAAGACTCACTGAATCGCGCGTTCTTAGGGTTAGGAAGATCGGAAGAACCGCAACATCAAGTCCATCAGGCACCGACAAGTCAGAGCTATTCGAAGATGCCGATGAGCGCAAAGTCAGCGGAAGACCGTCTGAATCTACTTGCTTCGTTTGTGGCCGCTTATGGAAATTGTGTTCAAGGGAAGATCAATGATCCGGCTCTTTGGGATGAAGATTACGATCAGGTTGACCCTGATGACTTAGAGGAAATGGATCTTAAATGGCAACTGGCCATGGTGACCCAGAGGGTTAAAAGATTCATTAAGAGAACTGGAAGGAATTTGCAGATGAATAACAAGGGAATCGGGTTTGATAAGTCTAAGGTCAAATGCTACAACTGTCAGGGATTGGGACACTTCGCCAGGGAGTGTCAAAGACCGAAGGTAGAAACATACCAAGGACAGAGTCAGCATCAAGGACAGTACCAAAATCAGTCCCAACAGAGATACCTTCCGAGTTCTTCATCTGGTCAAGCCAATCTAGCGGGTCTAATATCCAATGTCACTTCTGACAGACAGCTAGATGGTACCTATGACTGGAGTTCACATCCTGAGTCCAATGCTAGAGCCTTCATGGCTGAAGTTACGGAGAATGGTTGTGATGTGGATGAGCAGACCACACGGGACAGCAGTCCGATGTGGGTAGAGAAGGCGAATGATCAGACCGTGCTGGAGTTTGCTGCTCAGATGGCCAACGTGGAATCTGATAACTCTACGGTTAGTCTTTCTTATTCTCTATTTCGTGAATTATGTGCTTTATGTGTTAGTTCTAACGATAGGTTAAATCTAGTCTTAGACTCACATAAGACCATAGCTGCTCAAAATGAAAATTTAAAAATTGAAAACGCTAGCCTAAATGATATAAAACAAGATTTAAAGGAAAAGCTTAAGGCTGATGCTCAAGACGTAATAGTTCTAAAAGACAAACTGAGTGAGCAGTGTGTTAGGATAGAGCTTATGTATGAGCACGTAGAGGCCTTGACCAAAAGTCTGAAAGATAAGGACATAGAGCTAGCCGAGACCAAGGTTAAGGTAGCAGAGGCAAATAGCAAGCTGGAAAAGTTTAGGAATTCGAGCCTAAACCTAGGAAAAGTCTTAGATGCCCAAAGACAGTCTAAGAAGCCTGTAGGCCTAGGTTTTCACGAAATTCCTCCACCTTTCAATGCAAACTATGTGCCTCAGCCTCAGGAGAAAACTGACAACTCAGTAGACTTAGAGGACCTACCTGAACCGACACCTGAGCCTACAGTTGAAAATACACCTAAGGTGACTGACTCAACCGTCAAGGTCAAGAAAGTGAAATTTGTGTCTTCCTCCAGTGAAACACCTGCAGGAAAACAGAAAATTTCATGGGCTGACCAGGTCGAAGAGACAGACACTGTAGATGTACCAAAGGATGTAGACACTAGTGAGACACCTAGATCTAAGGGACCAACCAAAAAGTCCATGGATAAGATGTCTTGCTTTAGATGTCACGAGAAAGGGCATGTTGCTTCTCACTGTCCAAATAGGAAAGCAGATGTTACCCCTAAGACAGTGAACCCAACACCTGTTAAGCCCTCGACAAGTGTGGCGAGCACGAGTAGTTCTCAGAGTACCGAGAAAACTGTGCAGGCCGCACCAAAACCTGTTGTGAAACAAACACCGGTTAAGGTTGGACCAAAAGAAGTGGTTAGGACAAATTCACCAAATCGTGTCATTAATCAATCTAGGTCAGCACCTCAACAAGTCTATAGGAGCACAACACCTAGCAGGTCACACACTCCAGTTAGGTCACATACTCCCGTTAGACATTATGTTCCGGTAAGAGCTCAGGGATCACAGTCTGAAATGCAGTACAATAAGAGTTATTCTAGAGCACCACAACAAATGCCTACTCAAAGGCAAAGAGTGAATCTAAATCACTCGGCACCACAACAGAATTCAGTTCAAAGACCCAAGTCACCTGAACGGCGAGATGGGTACTTGAAAGAGTTCACGTATGTGGACGAGAATGGTATTACCAAGTCAGTCATGGCTTGGGTTCCCCGTGATAACTAACCTATTTTCTTTCATGTGCAGGAGATAACTACCGGTCCAAACAACAAGTGGTTCGTCGACAGTGGTTGCTCCAGGCACATGACGGGGGAAAGAAGTCTTCTCACAGACTTCAAGGGGGGTAATAGGGGATTTGTATCATTCGCGGGTAACAAGGGTGGAAATATCACTGGAACTGGAGAAGTCACTAATGGGACGATTACATTGGATCAAGTTTATCACGTTGATAAACTGGTTCATAATCTCATTAGTGTATCTCAAATCTGTGATAAGAAGAACTCAGTGTTATTTACTGACACTGAGGCGTTAGTGCTAAAGCCAGGATTCAAGATACCTGAAGATTGGATATTGATGCGGGCTCCAAGGAAGAATGACTTGTACATGCTCGATATGAACAAGCCAGATAATTTGATGGGTCCGATCTTCTTACTATCAAAAGCTTCGGAGACGGAATCGGTTTTGTGGCACAGACGCATGGCTCACTTGCACCTAAGGAAAATGAACTACATAACGAAGAATGGTTTGGTGCAAGGTGTGCCTCTGAAGAGCTTTCAGTTTGAAGACAAGTGTCTACCGTGCATGAAGGGCAAGCAACATAAAAAGACACACAAGTCCAAGAAGCTGAACTCCATAACCTCGACATTCGATTTGTTGCATATGGACCTTTTCGGCCCTATCAACAAAAGGAGTATAGGAGGTAGTTGGTTTTGCTTAGTTATCACTGACGATTACTCACGGTTTTCATGGGTTTTCTTTTTAGGTACGAAGGACGAGACGGCTGCAAAGCTCATCGGGTTCTTAGACCAAGTGGAGAACTCCTACGGAACAAGGGTTAAACATATTCGTAGTGATAATGGGACTGAATTTAAAAACTCTGTAATTGGTGTATATTGCCTATCAAAGGGCATCGTGCATCAATTCAGTGCACCATATGAACCACAACAGAATGGGGTGGCCGAACGTAAAAACAGAACATTGATTGAGGCTGCAAGGACTATGCTTTCGGATTCAAAGCTTCCTACCATGTTTTGGGGGGAGGCAGTGAATACCGCGTGCCACATTTTAAACCGAGTCCTTACAGTCAAATCATTGAACAAAACATGCTATGAAATTTTGAATAAACGGCCACCTAACTTAACTGGATTCGAACCGTTTGGAGTACCATGCACACTTTTAAGAACAAAACATCAACCGAAGTTTGGTGAAAAGGCTGACGAAGGATACTTCCTAGGTTATGTGCCAAACTCACCAAACAAACGGGTGTTTAACAAAACAACTGGTACTGTGGAGATTGTGTATAATATTGAAGTCTCAAGTTATACACATGAACCCCAAACTGGTCCGGAATGGATATTTGACTATGATAAGTTATTTGAGTCATTTAACATTCCTCTGGATGATAATGCAGGTACAATCGAGAAGGACTTGGCGACGTTGCATCTGAACGACGATGGCCAAATCTTTCCAAAGACCACATTCGAATCTACATCCGAGCCTACTGCGACTGTAGATGGGTCTCCAGAAGTTGCTAATCCAGAAGAACCTACCACTGAGAATCAGACTCAAGCTTCAAGTTCCAACTCTGAGGAAAATGTCCGCGAGGAGGAAAATGTAGAAGCTGAGCCTGTTCCCCCTTTAGGTGAAATAGGATCCAACTTAGGAGATAATCTAAGGGTTGATGAAATAGAGACCTCTAGGATTAACAAGAACCATCCGATAGATAGCATCATAGGAAATCCTAACGAGGGTGTGAGGACTCGGAGTAGTGTAAATAACAACACTGTGTTGTTGTCGATGATAAACGACTCCGAGGCATATCACACATGTCTATATTCATGTTTCATATCGCAAGTAGAGCCCAAAAATGTGCAAATGGCACTTAAAGACAACTCCTGGGTTGAAGCGATGCAGGAAGAACTTTCACAATTTAGGAAACTAGAAGTGTGGGAGTTAGTTCCGTTACCTCGAGGGGAGATTGCAATAGGAACCAAATGGGTTTTTAAGTGCAAAAGAGACGATCGGGGTATAGTCACGCGCAACAAGGCGAGATTAGTTGTAAAGGGTTTCAACCAAGAGGAGGGAATCGATTACAACGAAGTTTTTGCACCAGTAGCAAGGTTAGAAGCAATTAGGTTGTTTTTAGCTTTTGCCTCCTTCAAGGGCTTTAAGGTATATCAATTAGATGTTAAGAGTGCTTTCCTGTATGGGAAAGTGAAGGAGTTGGTGTATGTAGAACAACCGCCCGGATTTACAGATCCTAAATATCCTGATAGAGTATATCGCTTAGATAAGGCTCTTTATGGATTACATCAGGCACCTAGGGCGTGGTATGAGACTCTATCCAACCATCTGTTAGAAAATGGCTTTGAGAGGGGTAGGATAGATAGTACTCTATTTGTTAAGAGAAAGGGAGATCACTTTATCTTGGTACAAGTGTACGTCGATGATATCATTTTTGGATCATCAGACGAACAGATGTGCAAAGATTTCGAGAAGGTTATGAAGTCTAAGTTCGAGATGAGTGCTATGGGGGAGTTGAATTTCTTTTTAGGGTTACAAGTTGACCAAAAGAAGGAAGGAATGTTTATCCATCAAACTAAGTATGTCTATGACATATTAGAACGGTTTGGGATGGAGGGAACTAAGTTGACTGCCCATTTCAGCACGCCGATTCAAGTGAATCACAATCTCGGGCCGGGTACTGAAAGTGATTCCGATGTGGATCCGACTTTATATCGGGCCATGATTGGGTCACTTATGTATTTAACTGCTTCAAGACCTGACATAATGTTTGCTGTGTGTATTTGTGCTAGGTTTCAAGCGAATCCGAAGGAGATGCATATGAAAGCTGTGAAGCGGATTCTACGATACCTCAAGTCGAAACCGAAGCTGGGACTTTGGTATCACGCGGAGGGAGATCTAGAGTTGGAGGCATTCACTGATTCTGACTACGGAGGATGCAGCTTGACGCGCAAATCAACGACTGGAGGTTGTCAGTTCCTAGGAGGGAGATTGGTATCCTGGCAATGCAAGAAACAAACATCGGTAGCCATTTCAACGTGCGAGGCCGAGTATGTTGCTGCTGGTAGTTGCTGCTCACAGGTTCTGTGGATACAACAACAATTGCGGGATTACGGTTTGGCTTACACTCAAACTCCTATTAGGATAGACAATCAATCTACAATTGCTATAACTAATAATCCAGTTAAACACAGTAAAACAAAGCACATAGACATAAGGCATCATTTTATTCGTGATTGTGCTGAAAAGAACTTAATCAAACTGGTAAAGGTGGCAACAGAAGATAATAATGCTGATTTATTTACCAAAGCGTTTGATAAGTCACGGTTTGAGTATTTAATTCAACTGAATGGAATGCGCAACCCAGAGTAATTTGACCTTAGTAGTAGTAAGTTTATTTTCTTTTAGAGTAGTAGTATTTCTTTCTTTACAGTAGTCTGCTAATTTAGGTAAGTTGCTAATTTAGGTAAGTTTCTAATTTAGGAAAGTTTCTATTTTTAGTAAGTTTCTATTTTTAGTAAGTTAGTAGGTTAGCTTAGTTTACTGCTTTTTGCTATGAAAAACAAAAGAAAAAAGAGAGAAAATTACAAAAATACAAAAAAGGAGAATATCAGAAAAGGAGTTAAGTCTTAGATACATAGGTTCAAAGTGACGAAAATTAGCACCGTCGTTACAGACTCTAAGTATTTAGGCTTTCACACATAATGCAACTAAATCCTAAGTGTTATACTTTATTTAGTTTGATGTGTTGGTAGGCATAATACATATAGGGAATCTCAAGGCTAATAAAATATTCTAGAAAAAGTCAAGCGTGTCACTAACTTAGATGTACGACCAATCGGTCTTAATTTTTATGTACAAGACATACAAACATTGAGTCTAAATGAGGTATGCAAACTTTCTGGGGATGTATGGCAACATCAAATACATCTGAAAATGGAAAGAATAGAAATATCATGTAAAACTGAGAGTCGAAAACATGCAACTCTGTTGTACGTAAGTACAGACCTGTTGTCTCTGTTTAGATTCGGGTTAGCAGACATGTCGCTTTGTTGTACGTCAGTACAGACCTGTCACCGCTATCTGCTAACTTTAAAAATAAACCTTAAGTCGAACTAAGACACTTTGTTGTATGAGAATACAGACCTGTGTCCGATGTTTGTCTTTTAAAGAAAGTTTGCAAATACCAACAAGTTAGAATCTTTGTCTGTGTGCCTTGATCATAAAAGTATCTCTATGTCTGAGTCACGTAAGATAATTTCCTGATAAATAAAAAGGCCAAGGGATATTCCAAAATGTAGAATGTTTAACAGGGTAAAATACCAACAATCGGCTAAAAGGGTATGTCACGACAAACAATAAAAGGAATTCAAAAAAATTCCTAAGTGTGAAAGTTTAAGTACTGAAAGTTAGTATCGGACATCGCTATCTGATTGAACCTTTCTTAGACTATACTCATCAAAAATATGTTGTTAAGTATTTAGCTTAGATTGTAAATTTTTTCTTAAGTCTAGATTAAATTTTTTGGTCAAAATTTTATTTTACTTTATTTTATTTTTACCTTAGTTTATTTTATTTTATTTTAGTTTAGTTTAATTTTTACTTAGGTAAAAGGTCAAAAGTTACTGAGGGTGCATTCAAAGTTGGATAAAATACACAATGCGTGAAATATCTGTGCTTAGGGTAAAAGAATTGGCATAGTTTATCTGGTTACACAATACCGTAGAAAAAAGTTGGAAAAGTTGAAGTTATTTTCAAAATTTTCGAAATTTTTCTAAGTGTTTGGTAGTTTCGAATCTAGGACAGACTCGAAGTGGTAAGACTTCGAATCTGTCAGTAGATTCGAATAGGGACTTAGACTCGAAGGTTGGTAGTATATATAGGTCCACAGTGAAGGCATTTATTTCTTACTGTTGTCGAATCTGAAATCTCGAATCTGTCTGTGGCGATCTCGAATCTATTCTCGAATCTACCGTATTTCACAAAAACGACATTTCATCGAGTCTAAAGCTATCGTGTTCGATTCTACACTCATATCTAGGTATAATCAACCGGATTGTACAAGATTTTGGTAGTTTTATACACAATTTTGGGCTTAAACATCACATTTTGAAGTTTTATGGGTCAAAATAGAGTTTTTGAAAAATAACTAAGTTAGGACCTATGTAATATCAAATTAAAGGCATAATTCAGTGATTAGAACATAGTTGAACTAAAGTATGTGATTTATCTAGTTCAAAATGGTTAAAATCTTGGATTTTTTTTGGAAACAAATCTGTCGGCCTTTCGAATCTGTTCTTGGGCATTCGAATCTGTTCATGGGTTTCTCGAATCTATCAATAGATTCGAGATGACCATGACATTCGAGTCTGTCCATTAGACTCGAATCTGTACTTTATTTGCTTTGTTGAATTTAAATTTTATTAAACTTGTGGAAATTTAATTGTGTTGGATTTTGTACTTAATCGAGTACAAAATAAAACAAATTTTGAATTGAAACAAGTTTATTGATTTTTAATAATTCTAACAGTTTTATATATTGTGCAGATATGGCGCTTCGTGCTTTTGTTCCTAAGCATAATATGGTACTTAATCCAGCTCATAACATCCCTGAAGCGCAGGGATTTCGAGAAGTTTTAGATTTTCTAGCAGAGTCTAGGATCAGCTATGCATTATATCAAAATATTCCGATTGTGATTTCATATGTGCGTCAATTTTACGATCATTTACAGGTGGACTGTACTGTCACCCCGACAGTTTTAAGAACCAGAATTGCTGGTCAACCTCTGGTTTTCTCAGCAGATATTTTGCGTCAAGTACTGCAGTTGGGTTCACAAGAACAAGAAGACGGGCCTATAGACTTTCCATTAAGTATTAGGCAAGCAGCGTTTTTGCGAATGGGCTATAGTTTGGACGTTACAAAATCATCTTATATGAAAAGCGGGTTGATAGGGCAGTGGCGATTTTTGGTCCACGTGTTCATGGTTTGTTTTGCGCCTAAGAAGGCTGGGTTTGATTACATTGTATCCAAGATTCAATCTGGGGTGATTGCCATGGTGTACAATAAGAAGTTCAGCTTCTCACAGTTGTTTTTCTCGGAATTCATCCATCAAATTACTGCCCCTGAGAGAGAAAGATTCCTTCTGTATCCTAGGTTTGTAATGATGTTGATAAGGCACTTCTTACCTGATTTGCCACAATCAGATGATGCATTGAGCGTGAATATTATGGATAAGCGCATCTACTCTGACTGCTCCTCACATCGAGGAAGGTTAGCGGTTCCGGTGGCGCGTCCACTATTTGGTGCAATTCTGGATAGGGAATTTCAAGCCCCGAGTAATGCCAACTGGGCAGGGGTAGTTGATGTCCAACAGCAGCAACAGCAACAGCAACCACAACGCCAACAACAGCCGCGTGCTAGGCCGCGTGATCCACGACGCCAACAGCAACAAACTGCTAGTCAAATTCAGGCATCCAGGCCTTCAACCAGTGAACAACCACAGGCACAAGAAGCAGGGACTTCAGGTGCAGTCTCCGAATCTGAGCAGATTGCTCAGACCTTGGAGGAAATATGGTCTTCAGGTCCTAATGCAAATGAAGATGTGGCAGCAGCATTAGTGGGTGAGCTGCTTAGTCCGCCTGGAGATGCAGATGATATATTTCGTGATGTTGACGAATACGAACCGGAAAGGGCAGATGACGCATTAATATCTTCAGAATCCGAATCAGATTCAGAGGAAGTTCCTGCAGCTGCAGTTCCTGAAGTTCAAATTGGAACTTATGGTTCGCGATTGATTGTCAATGAAGGTGGTTCGAGGAGGCGAGAGGCCAGGGAATTGGAGGAGTCAGATTTTGAAGAAGATGAGACTGCTCAGTTGGTGACAAGGCAACGGGCCAAACGTCACAGGTTTATGCAGGGGACTTCATCAGAGTCCGATGCACAACCTCCGCCTCAAACCCAGACCCAACCCCAAGTTACAGCTCCACCATCACCGCCACCTCAGCAACATGAACCCTACATTCCCCACCCATTCAATCCTGCTCCCATTCAGTCCATCCCTTCTACATCAGAAGCCTATACCGACAATCAACGAATCATGCAACTCAAGAGCCGTATCGACTTTCAGAACGTTCAAATCATAACTCTCACAAAAGCAGTCGGTGAACTCCAAGAGCATAACTCTAATCTTGATAAGGAGAATGCAGAACTGAGGAAGATTGTTGAAAGTGTTAGAGACGAAAACATGGAGATTAAATCATTTGTTGCTGATCAATCGTCTGAAATCCGAGCAATGCGGTCCCTCCTAGAGCAACTTATGAAAAATCTACAAACTCAGGGGGAGACGAGTTGTAAAGATCAGGAAGTACAGCGAGAAGATGATGATAATGAAGGCGATGATCCCGGTGCGAACAAAGAGATTGAGTCTGTAGATTTTTCTGCAACTCAAGTTACACAAGTTCAGGGGGAGCCTAGTACAGAAGGGGAAGTAGGAGGAGCAGGAGGAGAAGCAGGTTCTTCAAGGACTTTAGATAGCGACATGATAGATGCGCTGAAAGATATTGAAGAAGAGCTAATGGAATTTGATTTTGAAGATGATATTGAAGAATTAGAAGAAGGTGAATTCATTCCAGATGACATCGTTGACTGGAAATCGGATGATGAAGTGCTAGATGATGAAGACGATCATGTTAATGAAGTAATAATCAATTCACAACCAGTCACTGAACTGTATGAGAGCCAAAATCATAATGTGATTGATATTGATTACATCAAGGTAGCCTCAGTTGAAGACAAAGAACTTGAAGAGGCTGAGAAAGAGCCATCTAGAGCTGATTTGATAAATCTTTGGTTCAAGAAGGAAGAAAAGAAAGATCAGCTGAAGATGAAGAAGAAGATGAGAAATCCAAGTGCTGGAAATTTTGCTGGAGGGATTATAAGCTGGTTCTTTGACAAAGAACTGCAGCTATTTATCTTAAAAAGAAGAGATGGCCTTCAATACTTGAGGCGAACACTGAGAGCGTTCAACTCACTGCCCAAGATTGAAGTAAAGGAGCTTGCTTGGAAAGAATTAATTAATATAGGTAATGACCAGTACGCTGAGGTTGTGGCAAGAATCATAAGGAAAGAAGGAAGATCTGGGAAATTCGAGCGACTCAAGCCAAGGACCGGAAAGAGGGTCGAGGATCAGTCGAGAATAGATCCTCATACAGGTAGGCCATGGGCCAGGATGGAATACAAACCTGTGAGGTGTCTGAAGAAAGTCCCAATGAAACCAATGCCACAGAACGTTTTGAGCAACATGAAGTGGTGGTACCTAGAGATTGACACTGCTGAAGCTATCATGGAAGATCAAGACGAGCAGGTCATTTTGAAGGTATATGATCCACTGCATTTGATAAACCTATCGAAGGACGACCTGAAGAAGCTTCATGATCAGCCTATTTTCTTTACTGAACCATGGAGATCTGAAGCCAGGAAGTTCCAAAAGATAGTTAAAGTTTGTATAGATGCTGGATTATATGCAGGTAGTAGTATATATAGCTCTAATACTTAAATTTGATTTGATGTAATGTAAATAATTAGAAGCTATCGTCAAGGGGGAGTCTGTTGGTACACCCTGTGTGACGATAGCAGTCTAATCGATCTGCATTATGGTTTAGGTTATATTCTGAGTATTAACAAGTATTTTGATATATATGTTTAATATGTGTTTGTCTGTTATTGATTGTGTGTTTGAACTTGATGTAACGTATTACAAGAAGTTCAAACATAAAGGTCAAAGATTAACTCGAGCATAAGTTAAAACATAAGTTTCATCACTTAAGTGTTTAAGTGTATTGGCTAGATTCGAATAGGTAAAGGAAGACATTCGAATCTGTGATAGATTCGAATGTATCCTTAGATTCGAATGGGCTAGTTTCGAGTCTGTCAGATGGACAGATTCGAATGGGCCTTAGGCCAGATTCGAGGTTGGCCCACAACAAACTCGAATCAGGGTCTATAATTAGGGATAGACTCGTAATATTATCGGACTTTTTGCAGAATTCGTGAGGAATTAAGCAAGAGGCGATCTCGAGTTTATCAGCTAGGTGAGTGCCGTTTCGGAGAGAATTAGTACGTAGGATCGTTCGTGTGTCGTTCGTTCAGCGTCTAATAGTCTCCGTGTTCCCGTTGGTTGAGAGTTGTCCGTCTGACCGTCAACGAGGATTCCGCACTCGTTCACGGATCCGCGTCTAGATAGATCTTGCAGTCGTAGACCTTACACATGGGTGATCTTTCTGAAGACCAAAGGAGAGGCTGCTAGAGAAAATATTGGATTTATCAAAAAGATGGAAGTGCTGAACTCTGCTCAAGTTAAGTAGCTTAGAAGTGATCATGGTACTGAATTCAGAAATAGTACTCTTGAGGACTTCTGTGAAGAAATAGGGATCTCACAAAACTTTTCGGCTGTAAGAACTCCACAACAAAATGGAGTTGCTAAAAGGAGGAATAGAACTCTCATTGAAGTTTCTAGAACCATGTTGTGTGCATCTGGTTTACCTTTATCATTTTGGGCTGAAGCTACCAATACTGCATGTTTCACTCAAAACTGATCCTTAGTGGTGAAAAGGTTCAACAAGACTCCCTATGAGTTAATCAATGGGAGGAGGCCGAATATTACTTATTTCCATGTGTTTGGATGCCCCTACTTCATTCTGAATCATAGGGACCAACTGGCAAAATTTGAACCCAAAGCTGATGAAGGTGTGTTTGTTGGATATTATGCTATCTCTAAAGCCTACAGAGTATACAACTACAAAAGAAAGGTGATAGATGAATCTATCAATGTCACCTTTGAGGAGTCTAGGACTGCCCCCACCAAAGCTATTCCTGAATCAGTTTCAGGAGAATTCAGCTTTGGTGATCTCATGCATTCCATCAATGAAGAAAAGGACTCAAAAGCTTCCACATCACCCAGAGTGGAACCTATTAACCACAATGGACATGATGATGACTATGTTGATACACCCCGTGTGAATAAGTGTACTGACATAATTAATACATCATGTCCAAAACCAATCAATGCTGATTTCCCTGGATCTTCTGCTGATGTGTTCAACAATAGAGATTCATGTTCAACAGGTGAACAGGCTCAAGATAATAATGTGTCTGAAAATATTGAAAGCTGTTCTGCAAGACCTGATGAAGATGAAAATGATATAGGAAACCTTCATTGAGACATGATCCTAAGTGGATCAGGTGTCACCCCAATGATCAGATAATTAGTGACATCAACAAAGGGGTACAAACAAGATGGGACAGCTTAGGAAACTTTTGTATGTTTTCTAGCTTTGTGTCCCTGATGGAGCCAAAGAAAGTGGATGATGCTTTAAAAGATGCCAATTGGATCACTGCCATGCAAGAAGAGCTCAATCAGTTTGAGAGAAATAAAGTATGGAAGCTGGTCCAAAACAAGCCCATAGAGCCTGGTATGACACTCTTACTAATTTTCTTATGAGCAATGGCTACTCCAGAGGTAAAGTGGATACCACATTGTTCATAAAGAAGGTGAATTCTGATATTATGATTGTTCAAATTATGTGGATGACATAATATTTGGATCTACTAAAGAGCAGTTGTGCAAAAATTTTTCACTACTCATTAAATCAAAATATGAAATGAGTATGATGGGTGAACTTACCTACTTTCTAGGATTACAGGTTAAACAACCTCAAATGGAAGTTTATTAATCAAAGAAAGTATACTTTATATCTTTTGAAAAAGTTTAAATTTGATCAAAGTTTTCCCATCAAAACCCCAATGGCAACAAATGTAAAATTGGATGCTGATGTCAGTGGCAAAGCTGTTTCAGTCACAGCTTACAGAGGCATGATTAGGAGCTTGCTATATTTAACTGCGAGTAGACCAGATATTATGTTTGCTACCTGTTTATGTGCTAGGTTTCAAGCTGATCCTAAAGAATCGCATCTAGATGCTGTAAAAAGAATCTTCAGATACCTAAAGCGTACACCAGGTTTGGGTCATTGGTATCCCAAAGACTCCAGCCTTGAACAAATTGGATATTCAGATTCTGATTTTACAGGATGCAGGCTAGACAGAAAAAGCACAACAGGTGGATGTCAACTCCTCGGTGGACAGTTGATCAGTTGGTGTAGCAAGAAGCAGAACTCAGTTTCTACTTCTACTGCTGAAGATGAGTACATTGCTGCTGGAAGCTGCTGTGGGCAGATTCTATGGATGCAGCATCAGCTTGAGGATTATGGACATGTATATAGGAAAACTCCTATTCTATGTGATAATACAAGTGCCATAGCCATTTCCAACAATCCAATCTTTCATTCCAGAACAAAGCATATAGAATTCAGACATCACTTTATCAGAGATCACATTCAGAAAGGTAATATGGAGGTAAATTTTATTTCCATACATGAACAGCTTGCAGACATTTTCACCAAGCCTCTTGATGAAAACAGGTTTAATTACCTTGTAAGCAAGTTGGGCATGTTAAATAAAAGTGACAAACTGTCATTGATGCTCTAAGAGATTGCATGTTCAAACTGTACAGATATCTCAGAACAGCTTGGACAGAACATGCTCAACTTGTTCTGTACTTAGCCAATTTCTAAAACTTGGACAGCTTGGACGTATAACAGGCTTGACAAAATATTTTCTGATCTCAAACCTGTTCTGTTGTACAAACCTCTAACCTGCTCACTCTCTCACCCTGTCATACAAGACATTGTCTTGTAACCTGATCAGCTATTGAACAGAAACCCGTTCTCATCTAGCTGCACAAGTTGAATGAACAGCTTGAAGATGATCAGTTTATGATGAAACCTGCTCATCACAGGTTTGAACAACAACTTGGAACATCAGTTTTAATTACCTTTCTTCATAATTAAGTTACTTAATTTCTGTATTTACTTAACTTACCTGCGGATAATGTTTGTTAACGTGTGTTAGTAGTTAAAAAGGTTCAAGTGATCTGACAACCGTTCTAACATGGCAAACTGTTCCGTTATTCGTTAAAGAACATTTCAAATCAACCGCCCAAACCTTTCTCTCTCCTACTCACTCACATTAAAATCCTATAAATACCTCCTTCACTGTTTCATCTTCTTCTTCTTCTCTACTGCTTCCATAACTACCTGAAAAACCCTAAATCGACTAAGTGTCAAGCATCACTCCTCTTACTACTTTCCAAATGGCTCACCAAACAACCCCCTGCTTCCAGTTTTCGTTGGCGATGATGTCGAAAAACATCCCTCAGTTACCACGATGCTCACTTTGAACACCACTAACTATATAGACAACCTAACCATTCCCAAAAACAACGTGGGAAAGGGTTATGAGAAAATGGTGGAGTTTCTATAAGTTCACCCCCTGCATTATGCTATGGCTACCTCTCCTGGTGTCCTGTACCGGGAGATGGTTTATGAGTTTTGGCACACCTGTGCTTATGATCCTTCAACCAAAACCATCATGGGAACCATCCTCAATGGGTCTCAAACCATTGAGATAACCACTGCTCTTCTCAGGGAAGTTCTTCATTCTCCTGTTGTAGAAACTTATGATAAACCACAGCCTGAGAATGATCAGATGGGCAATCTGCTACGCTTCTGTGGCGTAGCAGAACCCAAAGTCAGAGCCACATTGTTCAGAAGGGATTTATCACCTACTTACAGTTTCTTATTTGCCTCAATGGTGATGTCTTTTGGCTGAAAAGTTGGTTCATTTGACCAGCTTAGCAGGGATGAATTCCCATAGTGCTGCAGTTTGTGGATGGGACTACACTGAACATGGCCAGATGGATTTTCGTGAATATGAGGAACTTGGTGCAGCAAGAACATCGCCCTGCTGCTGTAAGATACCTATGGTTTCTAAGCCTCATTTTCAAACATGTCTGTGGTGAGCATCTCTACACCTCTCAACCCTTATAAACTACCGTTGCATTCCCTGTCATTGGGAATAGAGTCTTATATACTCCATTACTCGACAATGATCCTCCTATATCTACTCCAATGAGGAGGTTACTTGGTTTGGTGGAAGGACCCTCTACAGTGAGGGTGGATCCAGTGGCTGCTCCCAAGAGAAAATCCAAATCCAGGCCCAAGGTGATAAAAAGGGGCCTGGAATCGACTGAAGCTGAGCCTGTCTACAAGGAGGCTAAAACAGTTAAGTCTAAGTCTGCCTCATCAGCCTCAATGGCTGAGGGGGAGCAGACTTCTCACCCTGGTTCATTTGTTGAACCTGAAGCCTTTGTGGCTAGTGCCTCTGTGGCACCTGAGACCATGGAACAGGTTACCCCCTGTTTCTGACCCAGTCTCACCACCTGTCCAAACACAAATTCATGCTACTTCTCCTCAATCCCCCACCATGTCAGAATACTCAAGGAGAAAATCTCTAGCTAGGAAGAAACCATCATCCCATACTAGCCCCTCTGACCATTCTAAACAGGAGTCAGTTGACAAAGAAGCAACCCCTGCTGCTTCTCCTATTTTGGGAGAAAGTTCAGCACATTTGGAGAAGGCTTCACTCCAACAAGAGTCAATACAGAGTCAGCCTACACCCTCTGGTTCCTCCCAACAGGAACTAGTTGTACAAAAGGAGACTACCACATCCACTATCCCATCCTCCCAACAGGATGAGGATATTGTAAGACAAGAGTCCACTCCACTCCATACTGAGTCCACACAGTCTCCACTTCATACTACTCTTACACCATCTGAGTCTGCACGGGGTGCCAAAGCTGCTTGAACAGACCATCCAGCAGATCAGCCTCAAACTTCTGCTCCTGGTGATGCAGCTGTTGTACACCCAACAGCTGTTGAAGGACCCTCATCCCAAGCTGATGAACCTGAGGGATTGGACCATCCCTCTGCTAAGGCTGATCCCCATATGCAAACTACATCATCATGTTTCACCACTGATGATGTAGAAATGCACATCCCCTCTCCCCTTGAAGAGGTGCCTGAAAAACCAAGGTGCTACAGAGGGAACCACCCCAGGTCTTAATGAAGGTGCTACAACACAAGAAGCATCTGAAAGGCCACCAACTCCTACCACTTCACCTCATGATGCAGATATAGCCACTACTGAAGGTTCCCTTGACCCTCTCAAGCTGGGCCATCTCACATATGCCCAGGCTATGGAATTACTCTCCAAAGTATCCCTGCCTTCCCCTACTAATCCACAAACTCTTGCCTCTTCCCCATCACATTCCCATTCTTCTCCATCTACCCAATCAAAACAATCCACAGATACTCCTCCATCCCCCAAAGATCTTCCTTTAAAGGATCAGCTATCTTTGCTGACCAACAAAGTTGGTTCTTTGGAAACCTCAGTGACCTCGCTACCTTCTATTATCTGAGACTCAGTGTCTGCTCAACTTAACGGATTCCTTGATTCGTTCAGGACTTCTTTTATAACCCCTGCTCCACAACCTGATCAGTCCTCTTAGGTGCTTGCACTCACTGCACATTTGCAAACACTCTCCTCCACCCTCTCCACAATTCTTTCTACCCAACAGGACTCTGTGTCCTCCCTGGAAGCTGTTTCTCAACAGGTGTCAACTCTTATTGACACCTGCACAAACACTCTCCCTTCCACTTTTGCCAGCTTGAACACCTTAGTGGTCTCTCTGTCCAATTCTGTGTCATCAAACCTTGATGATATGCAAGATTCCCTTGAACTAAATCTTGCACAGCTTTAAAGTTTGCTGTTCACCGCTTCTGACAGAGAATCTATTGCTCAGCTGTCATCTCTTTCTGCTTCCCACTCTGCCTCTCTTCAAACCTGTGTTACCCAACTTGCACACGTTAAGGACAACTTGGCTTTCTTAATGCATAGCCTTGTTGGTTACAAACCTGCTGCCCAAACTGCTGCCCAGCCTGCTGAATTCGTTTCTTCAGGCAGACCCATTATTGAAGGCTCTGTGCCATCTCCTTCAAAGGAGGAGAATATATCTGCCTCAAAGACCAAGTCTAAGGGGGAGAAATCTTCATCTCCCTCTAAGGAGAAATCCGCATCAATGGGACAAGCAGCAGGTCTTTCCCAAACAGGTCCAACTGCAGATGTCTCCAAAACAACTAAAGCTACTCACCCTACTCAGGCTGGATCTCCAAACCCTGCACCATCTAAGGAGGAGGAATCCATTCCTGGGGACAGGCTAAGTAGAAGGAGACATCTGATCTTGGAGCAACCGGATGAAGAAGAGGAAGAGGAAGCTGAAGCTGTCATAACCACAACAGCTTAAGGGAAGACAAAAGCCTCAGTGGACCCTGACTACCTCAAAGCTGCTCAACTAAAATTTGATAAGGCTCGGGCTAAAGAAATGGGTCTTCCTATGGAGACTTATTATGAATTCAAAGAAGAACAACTTCGATCCATTGAAAGGCTATAGAGAGAAGAAGTTTCTTCTAAAACTGCAAAGGCCTTTGCATACTAGGAGGCAAGAAAACCTAAAATGCCTTCCTTGGATGTTCAAAGGAAATTGCTAGAGGCTTCCGATGAGTCAGTGGCTGAGAAAGAAGGAGAGAAAGAAAATGGTGCTCAGGTCTCTGTGATCAAATCAAAGTCAACATCCTCCTCAACAAGAGCCCAAATTCACTTTGACAACTTGGCAAGGAAGAAATTCTTTGATGTTTCCAACATAAGGCTTGCTAATGAAACAATTGTCAAAGTTGTTCCCATTTCAAAGAAAGGCAAGCAGTGGAAGCTTTAAATAACCAGGCTAGGTGCTGAAGGTCCAGAATTAGAAGCATATGAACACACTGATGTTGCTCAAATGGGGTACAGAAAATGGGTAGAACTGGCAGTTGCCCTGAGTCAGTCTAAGTCTGAAACTGCTAAGACTATCAGGACATATGTCAAAACTTTATTGGAAAGAGTTAAGAATCTTGGCCTGATTACAGAAGAACAAATCAAGGGTACCTCAGTGGTTGAACCCAAGATTAAGGTCAGGAGAAAGAGGAAGGATACTGAGCTGGAAGAACTCCTAATAATGATTTATCAAGGAGATCTAGAAGTTGAGATCAAGGGAGTATATCACAGCCTGTCCAGAGGAGTGGAACCTGAGGAAGACAAGCTAATAGAGGAACCTGAGCTTGGGGTATTTTTTGTAGATCCCTTAACAAAGAAAAAGTGTTTCCAGAGAGCATCCGATTTGCATAAGGTTGGTCTTAAGCAACTCATAGCTTTTAGACTTGCCAACTTCTTCAAACAATCTGCAAGATGGAGAGCAGCTATCTGGGAACAGCTCAAAGGGTTCCATGAGATAAGAGAGATTCAACATCCTAACTTCATGTTCCTCAGAAATGAAATGGAGGAAATTGAAGAAACCAGAGAGCATTTTGAACAAATGTTCGAAGAAGAACCACAACAGCTTTGAGGTCCATCTACTGCTGAGTAGGTGAAGAATGGGAGCTGTCCATAAATTGAACAGACTTGCCATTATTTGCTCCCACTATCAACAGTCCAAAATTTGATGAAACTATTCTTTGTACATATGTTGTACTTTATTACATTAGTTGTAATTTTCTAATTACATCAGTTGTAATCTACATTAGTACATTAGTTGTACTCTTGTAAGAACATGTGTTGTTCGTAAACAAAATCAGTATATATAAATTGATCCTTTACTTTACTTCAATGTTGTAATTTCATTTCAGCAAAGTGTAATGTAAAAAATATATAGTGATTATTGATAGATTCAGCTTAGACTGATTATTGCAAATAGGGGGAGATTGTTAGGCACAAAAAGGCCTCAGTCAAACATGTCTACATCTTAGGGGGAGATTATTAAACAAACCTGTTTGATGCACTTAAAGGCATAATTTAAGGCCTGTTAATGCCTAATTGAAACCTGATAAGTGAATTGCAATATTAGTCAAAGTTGTTTACCCTGTTGCATTTGTTGCAATGAAGGCAGATTGTCCAAGCTGTTCTATTCTGCTGAAAAGGCTGGACATAAACAGTCTACACTGCTCTAACCTGTTGAGCAGCGTGGAGAAATTCTAAGTGTTCTGTTCTTTGTGAACAAAACCTGTTCCTTATGAATAGGCTAAACACTTTATGAAATATGTTTCCATGTCCTCATGTATTGTTTTGGACTACAAGATCAGTTTACAAATTTGAAGACAAAGTGGAAAAACAGAAGACGCAAAGACTGCCTACGCTGTTCTGTTACATGAAGACAAAGTGGATATTTGAAATGAGTGACAGACCATTTCTTATATCAAAATGGCCTTAACAGAAGATGAAAGGTTTAAAGTTGACATTCCTCTTTTAGTTAAAGCCTTCTACAACAGAGACAAAAAGGAAAAGACAAAGATTCTGCAATGTAAAGACAATTCTGCTTTATCAGAACGTGCAGAAAAGTTGTTTTGTCTTTTTGGAAAGACATCTCAGTATCTCCATGGCCAATGAGGAAGCTTCACTGAGATTCTCAATGAGAGTATAAAAGGAAGCTTCTAAGGAATGTGAGACAACCAAGAGGGTGATATTCATATCGTGCAAAGAAGTGTGTTTTTATGCATGCAAGTCTCCTTGAATAAAACAGTAAAGTGTGTCCAAGCTGTTCTTATTCAAGTTGTCCATCTGTCTGTCTTTTAAACAATGAGTTCATCTTAGTGAGTGTATTCATTGTATCTAGTCTGAGTGTGTCTTAGATTAGTTAAACATTTGTTTCTGTCATCTCAGCTTGAACCATCCCGGTGTTCAGGCTTGTTTGTAATTAACACTTGTTGATAATATACACAAACATTGAGAAAAGTGTGTTGAGTTTTAAATAACTGTATTCACCCCCCCCCCCCCCCCCCGCACACTTAGAGCAACATACTAGGGAAACCTTTTGGGACCTACACGCTTAATAAGACAAATTGAAGAAATTGATGAAAAACACTGTCACTATTATTTTTTAATTGATGTTAATTATGTTATGAACAAATACTTGGATTTGGAAATGAATCTTTCCATAATAAGAAGTGTTGCATTTAATACAAAGTATGACAAATACTGTATTATGGTTAATTTTAATGGTTTTACCAATATTCTACCGCCGCATAATATAAGCAAACCTGTCTACTATTGTGCTGTGCTGTTGTTATATTTCCCATTTCAAAAGAGACAATGCCTTGTTTGCTGATCATCTTTTACACTTTGCTACACCATTATAATTTGAATGATGCCTACAGCATGAAAGAATCCAGTTTCTATCATGATCATGGGTGCCTCCTCTGAATTAAAATGAGACGACTCAAATGAAAACCACCCTCTTATCTACATGCTAGATTGGAAATTGGCAAAAACCAGTCCATTTATGACATGGGTGTGAATTAAGGAGACTTGTTTATGATGATGTTGAATTAAGGAGACATGATATGGCTTTCTAAGTTCACAATCATGTGGAAGGATGTGTGTTCTAAAGTTGAATATCCGAATGATCATAATCAAATACTACAACTGATTGAAGTTTCTAAAAGAAAGGTGAATTTAAATTAATCTCAATAACCAGTATTCTACGATGACTGCTTGCCATTTTTTCATATAAATAGAACCTAATGGTGTGCTGGATTTGCATATTAGACCGGAAAAGCAGATTACTTTTGAGAAAAACTTATTCTACTTTTGAAGATGATCATCAGACATCATCTTATTATGATTATGCAACACATCCTAATAAATCACTCTCAAAAGGCAAATCATAACATCGTAAATAATCAATGAATCAAAA
>JAANYP010007851.1:0-15901 GCA_020465985.1 Centrapalus pauciflorus | reverse complement strand
GGTGTGGTGAGTTCAGATATTTGTTTGGCCCTGTTTACCTTGACCGAGCTTCGAAGAGCCAATTTTGGCAGTACGGTGAATAACAGATTTATTTGCATGATTAGTTATATGTGTTTATGCATATTCGTTATATTCGCTTCATTTGTCTCACCCTGTCATGCCATTATCATTTTCATGATTATGTCGAACACATGATATATACATACATATACATATATATATATATATATATATACACACACACACACACACACATACATACAAAATTTATGCCTATGTGTAAGCGTGAATTCCATGTATGCATACTTGTACTATATGATGTGGATTTGGGCCCTGACGCTACTGTGTGTAGGCCGGGTCGGTTAGCACCCAAGTTTTTGGTTAAACCGGCGCCAGCTCGGATGAGGGGATTGTATGGTTTAACCAGCACCAGCACCAGCTCGGATGAGGGGTGCGGCGTCAGCTCGGATAAGGGGCGCGTAGGAAATTATTGAACTCTTGCTTCATTTCTATTCATGCATATTTACATACGTACTTTTATGCTTTTAAATCTTGTTACTCTCTGGGCAACGACTTACCCCGGTTGTGGGGACTTATATTTCAGGTGGAGTGGATAAGGGTAAGGCTCCAGTGTGAGACCGTTGACTTGTTGACTGATACGCTAGCATTCTTTTGTATTGCCTTTTGAGGGTCAGGTAGAACCCTAGATGTATTAACATGTAAATTTAAACTTAATTAGCGTACTCTGATTGATATAATTTATTATGACGGATGGTTCTTTCATATTTGATGTATGCCTTTAGAAAAAAATTTTAAATTATCCTGTATTTTTGAGGTATATTGCTTGTGATTGGTAGAAATTTAGTTTCAAAAATATATGGTCCTTTCAGGACATTTCAAGCGTGATTGTCGTGTTGGTATGAACAATCTAAAGAACAAGCAAGGTGCTAGTAAGAGCAAGGGAAATGGTTCTTGAAATCAAGACCCGAAACCAAATGAAGGTGACATTCTTGACGTTTTTTATTCTACTCGTAGTGATAATTTTGTATCTATGATTGATCAATCATTCTATGTGCAGGATGATGATATTGCTTGGTGGATTGACTCGGGAGCTACTACTCATGTATGTAAAGATCGGAAATGGTTCCGAAAGTTTGAGCTGATTAATGATGGTTCGGTTTTACACATGGGGAACGAGTCAAAAGCTTCTTTTGTGGTACGTGATGAAGTTTGTTTATGTTTTAGTTCCGGGAAAACAATTGTTTTGTGTAATGTTTATTTGGTACCAGGGATTCGAAAAAATCTTGTTTTCGGGGGTGTTTTGAATAAGTTAGGATTCAAACAAGTGTTTGAATCGGACAAGTTTATACTTTCTAAGTGTGGTGTTTTTTTTATGGATTTGGTTATTTGTGTAATGGCATGTTTATGTTGAACTTGAATGTTTTTAATTACATGACAGATTTCAATGTTGAGAATAAAATTAGCAATTCTTATTTGCGGCATGCTAGACTTGGTCATGTTCATTTTAAACGAATGATGGATATGTCAAAAGATAATTTAATTCCGGCTTTTGACTTGATTGATGAAAAATGTAAGACTTGCATGTTAAATAAATTACTAGGCAACCATTCAAAGGTGGTTGAAAGAACTTCTAACATATTGGAACTTGTACATAGTGATATATGTGATTTTCATGCAACTTCGTCTTTGGGAAATAAAAAGTATGTTGTTACTTTTATTGACGATGCTTCAAGGTTTTGTTATGTAATTCTTTTACATTATAAAAATGAAGCATTGCAAAAATTTAAAATTTACAAAACGGAAGTTGAGTTGCAACAAAATATTTTAATCACAAAGTTTCGTACGGATAGAGGTGGTGAATATATGGATCTCATGTACTTTCAATCCGTAGGAATTATTCATGAAACTACGACTCCATATACACCTCAACAAAATGGAATTTCGGAAAGGAAAAAGCGAGTCCTAAAAGAGATGGTAAATTCCATGTTATCTTACTCAGGATTGAGTGAGGGATTTTGGGGAGAAGCCATGTTAACGGCTTGCTATTTGTTAAATAGGGTTCCTAATAAAAGGAACAAGATTACTCCCTATGAATTTTGGTTCAAGAAGTAACCAAACTTGAATTTTATTCGAGTTTGGGGATGTCGTGCCATTGTAGAATTGCCGGAACCCAAAAGGAAAACTTTGGGTGAAAGGTGTCTTGATTGCATTTTTATTGGATATGTGGAGCATTCCAAGGCCTATAGATTCTATGTGACTGAACCTAATGATTTCATTTCGATTCATACGTTATAGAATCAACGGATGCAATGTTTGATGAGACAAGATTCTCATCGATTGTTAGACCAAAGGACTTGGTGCCAATTGCAAATGCTAGTATAAGTGATACCAAGGAGGTTGAATCTTTAGTTGAAACTACTATAGAGACATCGGAACTTCGTAGAAGTGATAGAGTTCGAAAACCCAAGTCTTTTGGCTAGGATTTTCAACTTTATTTGGTTGAAGGATCACGAGATAATATTCAATCTCAACACTCTTATTGTTTTCATATAGAGGATGATCCTATGACATACGAAGAAGCTATGAAATCTCAAGATGTTGCAATTTGGAAGGAAACCATCAATGATGAAATGGATTCCATAATGGGTAACAACACTTGGAAAATTTCTGATTTGCCACCCGGTTGTAAACCTTTGGGTTGCAAATGGATCTTCAAAAGGAGATGAAAGTTGATGGGTCAATTGATAGGTTCAAAGCTCGTTTAGTCATACAAGGTTTCCGACAAAAGGAAGGGATTGACTACTTTGATACTTATGCTCCGGTTGCACGGATATCCATGATTAGATTGTTAATTGCTCTCGCAGCAATTCACGATTTGGTAATTCACCAAATGGATGTCAAAACGACATTCTTGAATGGTGATTTGGATGAAGAAGTATACATGAAACAACCGGAAGGTTTTGTTATGCCCGGAAATGAGCATAAAGTTTGTAGGTTGATTAAGTCTCTTTACGGGCTTAAACAAGCACCTAAACAATGGCATGAAAAAATTGATGAGGTAATTTTGTCAAGTGGTTTCAATTTAAACCAATGTGACAAATGTGTATATAGAAAATTTGATAATTCCGGTAAAGGAGTTATAATTTGTCTATATGTTGATGACATGTTGATTTTTGGTACCGACCAAAATCAAATTGATATAACAAAAGAATTTTTGTCATCAAAATTCTCCATGAAAGATATGGGGGAAGCGGACGTAATTCTTGGTATAAGGATTAAAAGAGAGAACAATGGAATTTCTTTGTCACAATATCATTACATTGAAAATGTACTAAACAAATTTAATTATTTGAATTGTTCTCCGGTAAGTACCTCCAATTGATCCAAGTTTGAAGCTTATGCCAAATATGAGGAAAGCAATTTCACAACTTGAATATTCAAGGGTAATTGGATGCTTGATTTATGTCATGACAAGTACAAGGCCGGATATTGCTTTTGTCGTGGGAAAATTGAGTAGGTATACTAGTAATCCTAGTACTCATCATTGGCAAGCAATTAGGCGGGTACTTAAGTATTTAAAGGGAACTATGAATTATAGTTTGTCTTACATCGGATTTCCTTCGGTAATAGAAGGATATTCAGATGCGAGTTGGATAACCAATGTAGAAGATCATTCTTCTACAAGTGGTTGGGTATTTTTACTTGCAGGAGACGCCATCTCGTGGGCTTCTAAGAAGCAAACTTGTATTACCAACTCGACAATGGAATCTAAATTTGTAGCATTAGCCGCTGCAGGTAAAGAAACTGAATGGCTAAGGAATTTAATTTATGAGATTCCATTGTGGTCTAAACCAATTTCGCCTATTTCTATTCATTGTGATAGTGCTACCACTTTGGCTAAGGCATATAGCCAAGTGTATAATGGCAAGTCGAGGCATTTGGGTGTTAGACACAACATGGTTCATGAGCTTATCATGAATGGAGTAATTTCGGTTGATTTTGTGAGATCTAAACAAAATCTGGCTGATCACTTGACGAAAGGATTGGCAAGAGACTTAGTGCACAAGTCTGCTATCGGGATGGGATTGAAGTCTTATTAATCTTATGTGGTAAGATACCCAATTCCCCTTTAGTATAACTCTAAAAGTTGAATTCAATGTGGAAAACTTACACTATAAGATTGGAGCACATGTTTACTATGGTCATTCCAATGGATGTGCTCGGTACTGCATGTTAAAGGGGTTGATTCTTTTGATAAAATGCATGTGCAGGTTCATAATGGAAAAGAGTCACCTATATGAATAAGAAGTTGAGCCGCTTCAGCAAAGTTTTGGACTTAACTTCGTATTTGTTCACAAATGGATGGGACACAAGGCTAGAATGGTGTCGGGTTTTTAGACTTTGGAATTGTTTAAACTCTTGTGTGGATTATCGTCATGTATTCAAATGGGTTGAAGGGTTCAATTCTTAGAACACCCTGATTCTCGAATGTTTGATTTGTATAATTAGCTAAGATGAAAATTCAATCTTCAAGACCTTTTCATTTATGCATAAGTTTGTTTTGTTTGTATATATGGTTTCTTTTTGTGATGCTAAATTGGGGGAGCAATGCTATTATTTTAGCATAATGTGTAACCGGTAGTTAATTCAGGTCGGACCTATAACAAGTTTGGGGGTGTGGAGTACACACTGTATAAGGTTGGTCTGAATCAAGACACACTCTTTATTATCTACACACAAAAACAAGTGGTTACAACCTTTAGCCACCTTTGGCTTATGGTGGTTACAACCTTTGGCATTATGATGATGGTTACAACCTTTGGCTTTATGGTGGTGGTTACAACTAGGGATGTGTGGAATGACCGAAAAACCGAACCGAAATTGGAACAGAACTGGAACCAGAAACGATTGGAACCGATTTATAATATTCGGTTCGGTTATCGGTTCTTATAATTTTCAATTTTCGGTTATCGGTTATTCAGTTAACGGTTCTGCGGGTATCGGTTTTTTCGGGCATAGAATCGATAATTTGAAAATCTCATAACATGCAAATCAAGAAATGATTTAAAAACTCACAATGTGAAAACTGAAAAGATTAATAGTTTAAACAATATTTTAGGATGATGAAACTACATAATTTATATGAAAACACCATGATCGACACTTCTCTTATTCTATTTTTATGTTTTTTTGTTTATATATTGTTATAATAGATAAAATTATATATGTTTTTTAATTTTCGGTTCTAATCGGTTTCGTACCCGAAATACTCGTACCATAATCGAACCGGAAACGAAACCGTATTACAATTATTGGTTCGGTTATCGGTTCTTACAATCCGGGTCGATTCGGTCCGGTTCCGGAACAGTTTACATCCCTAGTTACAACCTTTGGCTCTATGGCGATTAATTACAACCTTTGGCTTTATGGTGATGGTTACAATCTTTGGCTTTATGGTGGTTAATTGCCAACATGCCTATATATACAAACTTTGTTCGATGACAAGTCTAGTGCATAGAAAATTTCTTGTGTATTATCCCACAACAAAATTTGGATACCTGGCTTTGAGCAACTTATTGTTGTCGGAAAGTGAACTTTCACGATCATAAGATATTCAAGGCCAACGATTCTATTCTTATTGTTTCTTACCAAACCTGAATACCCCAACAGATTAGAGATGGCAAAAAACTCCAAACCCGACGGGGAACCCGACATCCGAACCCGTTTTGACCGGGGAATCCCTAAGTTGACCGGCTATGGGGACGGGGACGGGTAATACCCGAATTCTAAAACCGGGGACGGGGATGGGACTACCCCTCAGGTACCCGTACCCGACCCCCATACCCGAAACATAATATAAATATAAATAATATATATTATATATAAATATTTAAATATAGCATATGCGTAACATATTTAAATACATATATGAGTAGGTAAATGCTTATATATATATATATATATATATATATATATATATATATATATATATTACACGTGTATTTCTTGTTCAACATTGTAGTTTTTTATTTTGAGTAACTTTAAAATGTTGTATTATCTATATAAGATTAAGTATATTTTTGAAGTTAAACTTGTATTTACGTTTTAAGTTTCACAATTCATTATAATTACAAATAATACACATCTAATATATGTAGGAAAGTTGTATTAATATACTAATTAATTTAATGTTAATTAATTTGATTCTTTTGTAGGAACTTTATTACATTAATAGTGTTATATAGAAATATTGCATCGTTATAACAACTTTTTCTAGTTGATCAATCAATTAATATTTTTTTGTGTCGAGTTATTAATCTAATGATATATTAATTAAATACATAAATATAATATCTTATGTCCAATTTTTCTATTTCATAAACATTAATTATAGAATACATAACGTAAAATTAAGCGGGTAAAAATTCCCGAATACCCAGCGGGGATCCCTGTTACCCGTCGAGGACATGGATGGGGATGCAAAGTAATTAACCGTCAGGGACGGGGTCGGAGTCTAGGTCCCACATCATGCAATACGATATCAATCAAACTAAGATAGAGTAATTAAATGCGGAATTTCAAATTAAACTTATAAAGAGTACCATCTAATCTAATACATGACATCATACAACCATATCAAATCTACCCAAAACCAACACAACTGTCGTCTTCCAATCAGTACCGAAGTGTTCGTTGAGTAGTGGTCTATGAAAGCTTCAAAACTTGGATCTTGAATGACCTAAGTGTTGGAATTAGTGTCCAAGTCACAATTATTTGTAAACATATTGTTATCAGGCTGGATCCTTTTTGGGTGCATGCAATGAATTGTAAAGAGAAGATGATTAACTTAAATATATAATGATAATTAGTTTGTTAATTTATTATGTTTAATAAATTAATTAGAAACTAAATAATTGATTATATTTGATTAATGGGTTAGGTTGTTAATTTATTAATAGTTAATAAATTAACCGGAAGCTGATAAAATTAATTGAGGAAGTACAGGGGCTAAACTGCAATTAGTTGATAGTCAACAGGGCACCCCCTAAACCCTAATAGGGGGGGGGGGCGGCCACCAATCTATCCCACATGGATTTGGGATCAAAAATTTGTAGGTTTCTAAAACCTATAAATAGGCAGCCCCTCCCTGCTTCATTCCTCGCTCATTCGATTCTAAGTTCTCTAACGATTACAAGGGATACCAGTTTTTGGGACTCTGAGATCTGAGCTTAGAAAAGTTATAATTATCTTTTCTTTTGTTCATTGGGTGTGAACAACTAGAGGCGATCTTGCTTTAGACGCTTGTTGCTCGATTCAGAGGATGTTCGTGAAATCGTTCTTCGTGGAGAAAATTGCGAATTTTCTCAAGGTTAGTTTTTCTTATTCATCTCTTTATTTTAATAATTAGTTGCTTAGCTTGTTTGGTTAGATCCTTAAGGTTTTATATTCTTGCATAGTTAGGTTATTTAATTTTCCGCAAAGTTTTAATTTAACCTAGCAAGGGTATAGGAAACCCAACAGTGGTATCAGAGCGGTTAACCTAACGAACTTTGCACTAATTTTGAGATGATAATCTTGTTCTTAAATTTCAAAATTTGTTTTGATTAATTTTCGGAATTTTGATTTAATTTTAATGGTGTTTTTAATTTTAAATTAAATTGTTTAAACTTAAAATTAATTTTTAAATATTAAATAAATCCGAAAAATTAATTAAAAATTAATTTTTCGAAATTTTTGGAGTAAAATTCGTTTTTTGATAATTATTTAATTTTTAAAATAGTTTTTAAATATTAAATTAATTGTCTAAATTTTGAAAATTGTTTTTCATATTTATCTTCAAATTTTCGGATTTTTAAAAGGTTTTAAATGGATAAATCTGAAATATTAAATAAATTATTGTTTTATTAATTTAGGATTTTATTAATTTGATTAAGGGTTTGATTTTTGGGGTTTTAGATAAACATGCCTTAGAGATAAGCTTGATTTTCTAGGTTTATCCTAAATCCTATTTATCTAGAAATTACCTTAATTTAAATTAAGTGCTTATCCTAAATGTTTTAGAATATCATAATTTATTAGGATAAACTTGTATTATCCTAGGTTTAAATTTTGAGGATTTATATGGTTATATATATATAGGTTTCGGATTTAATATATATATTTAATAATTAAATGTTTCTTATTTTATTTAAATATTGAAACCGAAATATATACATAAAAAATAAATATTAATTTAAACCCTAATATTTTAAATATACCCTGAATTTTAAAATGTTTAAAATAGACCCTTTAATTTTAAAAGTTTACAATTAAACCCCTAAAATTTAAAAGAAATTTATATATGTATTATTGATTATATATATATATATATATATATATATATATATATATATATATATATATATATATATATATATATATCATTTAAATCTAATTACATCGTCAGTCAATTGATAAATCGGCTCACCCATAGTGAACAAACTATAAACGAGGTATAAGGCGGGTCGCTCTGCTTCCCTAAAGGAGTAGGTTTTTAACAGCTTCGCGCTGACCTACCTCCTCCGCTTCGCTGTGCGTTCAATGGAGCTACCGAGGACTTTTGATAGGATGGTGTCCAGATTAAAAGTATAATCTAAAGTACTAAAACAAAAAAAATCCCGTTTTAGATATATCAAAAGTGAATTAGTATGCAAATCCATGAAAAATGCACATCTCCTATATGCACTGTTAGTGGAGCGTGTGTATTGACCGGCACACTAATGAGAGACATATTAGGAGGTGATGTAGGACTCGCGATTCCCGGACTGATAAGTGCCGGGTCTTACGCAGTTTTGCATGGTTAGATTCATCATCTTGTCTATGATCCTCGGCAACCCAGTCATGGATAGTAGTTGAGCATAACCGAGATTAACATGCCATTGATAAGATTCAATGAATCTCAAAAGATCTAGGAATTTCATAGAGATTGAAATCGACAAGAGTTTGTCCACCTAAAATAAATTCGTGGCGTGATTACAGCGACCCTTTTCATAAAACGAATCGAAAATATGGATCCTAGCCTTAATTTAAATTGGGTAAATTGTTTAAGGAATACTTCATACTAACTAAAACTTTATCTCACAGATGTCTACTTCTACTGGTACTCCCACTCCTGCTCCCAACCACGCATCCAACTTCTCACTCCTTTCCGTTCTGGGTAGGGAAAAACTATCCGGTCCGAACTATGTGGACTGGATGAGAAACCTCAGGTTTACGCTGAGGTACGAGAACAAGGAGTATGTTCTCGATGAACAAATTCCCACACTGAATGAGAATCCCACCCAGGAGGAAATGGACGCACATCAGAAACATTACGATGATGCAAACAAAGTGTCCTGCATCATGGCGTCATCCATGGTTCCTGACCTTGCTAAAGCCTTCGAGAATACATGGGCCTTTGAGATGAATCAGCAGCTGCGAGAGATGTTTGAGGCTAAGGCGAGCAAAGAGTGCCTTGATGTGGTAAGATCCCTCATGGCCTGCAAACCAAAACCTGGAACATCTATCTGCACTTTCATCCTTGAGATGAAGGGGTACTTCGACCGGCTGGAGGCTCTCAATATGGTGTTTGACTCTGAGTTCTCCACCAATATCATTCTTTCTGGACTGCCCACCATCTATAATCAGTTCGTACTCTCCTATCAGATGAACATGAATCAGAAGGAGACGTCAATTATGGAACTGCATAATCTGCTCCGAAGCGCTGAACAGGGCATCAAGAAAGATGAGACCCCTGTGGCCCCTGTGCTTACTGTCGGTAAGGCCTCAAAGAAACGGAAGTCATCCTGGAAGGCCCCAAAAGGAAAGTCCAAGAAAGGGTCTGAAGGGAGAATAGAGTCCGATATTGTGCCTACTAAAGATCCGAAGGAAGAAGTATGTTTTTACTGCAATGGCAAGGGGCACTGGAAGCGAAGCTGCCCATCATATCTAAAGGACCTTAAAGACGGCAAAGTCGAAAAGGCCAGCACCTCAGGGACTAAGGAAAAGTAGAAGCTTGAAGCATGGAGAGCTGAACCTAATCATGGGGAATCGAAAGATCACGCCTGTGAAGAAAGTCGGAAGGTTCCAGCTCGTGCTTAGATCAGGAGTAGAGATTAGCTTAAATAATTGCTGTTATTCACCCGATATGAATCGGAACATCATTTCTTTGTTTGCCTTGTATAAGGATGGATACAATTTCAGCTTTGATAATAATAATGGAAGTATTTTGGTTTATTTGAATGATGTTTTTATATTCAAAGCTTGTCCTTATAATGGCATATATGAAACTGTTGAGTGTGATAACAACCTATTATTTAATATTGATTCTAACGAAATTGATAAGTCCAAATTGTGGCACTGTCGCCTTGGGCACATTAACAAGAAACGCATCGCCCAACTCCAAAAGGATGGAGTGTTGGAATCATTCGACCTAAAATCGGATGATGTATGCGAATCCTGTTTACTGGGCAAGATGACAAAATCACCATTCACAGGAACGTGTGAAAGAGGTGAAGGACTATTGGATTTGGTCCACACAGATGTATGTGGGCCATTCCGATGTGCTACAAAAGGGGAAAATCGGTACTATGTCACCTTTACAGATGACTATAGTAGATTTGGATATGTTTATTTAATTAAACATAAGTCCGACACTTTTGAGACATTCAAAAGATATCAAAGTGAAGTAGAGAATCAATTGGGCAGAAAGATAAAGGTTCTCCGCTCCGACAGGGGAGGAGAGTACCTTAGTATCGAGTTTCTCGATCATCTTAGAAGCTGTGGAATAGTTTCCCAGTTAACACCTCCTAGAACACCACAACTCAACAGAGTTGCGGAGAGGAGAAACAGGACCTTGTTAGACATGGTCCGATCTATGATAAGTCGAGCAACACTTCAAGTAAGTTTCTGGGGTTATGCATTAGAAACTGCGGCACATATTCTAAATCTAGTACCCACCAAGAAAGTTTCAAAGACACCTTACGAGATGTGGAAGGGAAAGCGTCCTTCCCTTGGTCACATCAAGATCTGGGGTTGTGAAGTCTTCGTTGGACGAGAACCTCTGACAAACTCAGTCAAAGATCTGAAAAGTGTCTATTCGTCGGTTACCCACAAGAGTCATTTGGATATCTATTTTACAAACCACGTGAAAACGTAGTGTTTGTATCTCGAAGAGGAGTGTTCCTCGAGAAGGAGATAATATCTAAAGAGGACAGTGGGAGTAAGATCGATCTTGATGAGATTCAAGATACTACCGATGAAGAACCAACTGCAAACACTGACCATCAACATGAGGCTGAGATGCCTGTTGAACCCAATACATATCCTTACCTTTGCGCAGATCCGGTAGAGTTAGCAATCCTCCTGAGTTCTACTATGGTTTCCATATTGAACAGGATGATATGATTAGTGATAGTACACTAGTCGACTTAGATGAACCAGCTAACTACCGGGAAGCGATGGCAGGCCCTGAGGCAGCCAAATGGAAGGAAGCTATGGATAGCGAGATTGAATCCATGTATGGCAACCAAGTTTGGAACTTGGTTGATCCCACACCCGGTCTAAAGACGGTGGTTGTAAGTGGATATTCAAGAAGAAAACGGATATGAACGGGAAAGTACACACTTACAAAGCTAGGCTGGTGGCAAAGGGCTATACTCAAACCTACGGGATTGACTATGAGGAAACCTTTTCACCGATAGCTAAGATTAAATCCATAAGGATAGTTCTGGCCATAGCTGCGTTTCATGACTATGAAATCTGGCAGATGGATGTCAAAACCGCTTTCCTTAACGGGAAATTGACAGAGGATGTGTTTATGACACAACCTGAAGGTTTTGTAGACACCAAGTATCCTAAGAAAGTGTGTAAGCTTCAGAAGTCCATTTATGGACTTAAGCAAGCTTCTCGAAGCTGGAATCTTTGCTTTCATGAGAAAATCACAGAGTTTGGATTTTCTAGAAGCGAAGATGAGTCCTGCATATATGTCAAGGTCAGTGGGAGCACTATAGTCTTCCTGGTATTATATGTCGATGACATATTACTTATAGGAAATGACATCCCAACATTACAGAGTGTAAAAGATTGGTTGGGAAGATGTTTCGCTATGAAGGATCTAGGAGATGCAACTTTTATTCTGGGTATAAAGATTTATAGAGATAGAACGAGACGTCTAATAGGACTAAGGCAGGATACGTACTTGGACAAAATACTAAAAATGTTCAGTATGGAGAAGTCTAAGAAGGGGAACCTTCCCTTTGCTCATGGCATAAAGATTAGTAAAGACATGAGCCCAAAGACACAGGAGGAACGAGACAGAATGAGTCGAGTTCCATATGCTTCGGCCATAGGATCTATAATGTATGCCATGACATGTACGAGGCCTGATGTCTCATTTGCTTTAAGCATGGTGAGTCGACATCAGCAAGACCCTGGTGAAGGTCATTGGACGGCGGTCAAGAATATTCTTAAGTATTTAAGAAATACTAAAGACAGGTTCTTGGTTTACGGTGGACAGGATGAACTCAAAGTAACCGGTTATTGCGATGCGAGTTTCCAAACGGATAGAGATGACTGTCGGTCACAATCTGGTTGGGTGTTCTTATTAAACGGGGGAGCCGTGACGTGGAAGAGTTCGAAGCAGGAAACCGTGGCAGACTCTACCTGCGAGTCAGAATATATTGCGGCCTCAGAAGCCTCAAAGGAAGCCATCTGGTTGAAGAAATTCATTGGAGATCTTGGAGTTGTCCCAACGGTTCAAGGCCCCATCGAAATATTCTGCGACAACGAAAGTGTTGTTTCTTTGACTAAAGAACCCAAGGATCATGGAAAGTCCAAGCATATTGATCGGAAGTACCACTTTGTTCGTAGCAAGGTTGAAGAAGGACATGTGATTGTGAAAAGAGTGCGATCAGAGGAGAATCCAGCTGATCCGTTCACAAAGCCACTTTCTCAACCGAAACACTGTAGTCATGCTGTTAGCATAGGATTACAAGATAATGTAAAGTTTAGTAGTTAGTTTTGAATTTGAAACATTGTAACAATGATTTGAAATTGTAATGGATTTGGTGATTAAATAATGAGGATTTATTTATTTGCAGAGTGCTGCCATCTTCTATTAATTTATCGTTGTGTTTCCTTTTGCATGTTTAGAACCAACTCCCAGAGTAATTAATTTTATTCAAATATCTCAGTCGTTTGTACTACCGGAGTTAGTATTGAATAAAGACTGTCATGGAATGTTAGTAGACTGTCAAGAGTTTGACATAGCATAAAGATTACTGCAACATTCATGGGTACTTAATGGAGATTTAAGTATAGGGTACTCGCACTTGGAAAGATACTTCATGGATCAAATCATAAGTATTTCCAAGATGATAATATCTTCTATTCTTCAGACGGAGATACATTGAAGTTGCGGTTTTCTAGTCCGTCATACCTTAGTGCATTCAAACGATGTGCGTAACTGCCAGTTATAACGGATGTATCTAGTTACGATGTTATTAGTTAGCTAGCGCTGTGTATGCGAAGTTTATTCGTTCCTTTTGCCTATATGGAAAAGCGATAGCTATGGGCCCTCTGATGATTAAACGTTGACTCTAGAGTGTCGGGCCCGACCGAGACAAAATTGAAGTGTTCAATTAATAAGTCTCATATAGTCATATTAATCGGAAATCAGAAACATAAGTTTTAAACCAAAGATTGATTATAATCCATGTCTTAGTTTCATATGATATCAGAGAACGAAGGAATAGTTGATCCCTTATCTAAAGGATTAGCTCTGATATGATTCAGAGTTCGGCAGCTGTATCGAGTAGCTAGGAAGGCTGGTAATAGAATGTGTTTAGACAAATAGTTGCCAACTTGTCCAAGTGGGAGACTGTTGGAATTAGTGTCCAAGTCACAATTATTTGTAAACATTTTGAAATCAGGCTGGATCCTTTTTGGGTGCATGCAATGAATTGTAAAGAGAAGATGATTAACTTAAATATATAATGATAATTAGTTTGTTAATTTATTATGTTTAATAAATTAATTAGAAACTAAATAATTGATTATATTTGATTAATGGGTTAGTTTGTTAATTTATTAATAGTTAATAAATTAACCGGAAGCTAATAGAATTCATTGAGGAAGTACAGGGGCTAAACTGCAATTAGTTGATAGTCAACAGGGCACCCCCTAAACCCTAATAGGGGTGGCCGGCCACCAATCCATCCCACATGGATTTGGGATCAAAAATTTGTAGGTTTCTAAAACTTATAAATAGGCAGCCCCTGCCTGCTTCATTCATCGCTCATTCGATTCTAAGTTCTCTAACGATTACAAGGGATACCAGTTTTTGGGACTCTGAGATCTGAGCTTAGAAAAGTTATAATTATATTTCTTTTGTTCATTGGGTGTGAACAACTAGAGGCGATCTTGCTTTAGACGCTTGTTGCTCGATTCAGAGGCTGTTCGTGAAATCGTTCTTCGTGGAGAAAATTGCAAATTTTCTCAAGGTTAGTTTTTCTTATTCATTTCTTTATTTTAATAATTAGTTGCTTAGCTTGTTTGGTTAGATCCTTAAGGTTTTATATTCTTGCATAGTTAGGTTATTTAATTTTCTGCAAAGTTTTAATTTAACGTAGCAAGGGTATAGGAAACCCAACACTAAGAACTAGGTCCAACAGACTTTCCTTTATCTTTTCCTGTAAAAATGTAAAGTAGCAACTGTAAGCAAAGCTTAGTGAGAATATAGATTTTCAGATTAACATGCATTATCAAGCGGATCATGGTTCTAGCGTGATATGTCTTGACTGCCGCTACAGCCACTCATGATTGAGACATAGAAATCATAGAATCGGATGATGTTCAAACCACGCTCACGCTTAAATCGTGGGGATCAGCCACATACTGGGCTAGCTACCAGTAAATCAACATGGCGGAACATCGGAGTATCATACCAAGTTCAATAGAACTGGTGAAGTAGCATGGTCTAGAACAATAGACCGTCTAGGCTAATCAAGCTGAATCAATATGTCAATGTTATGTGCAATAATGAAGCATACATAATCAAGGTCATGATAGCAATAATCTCATACAATATAAGAAATGAACTGTTAATCTCAACGTCATATGAAGTGATAAATCAAAATAGCTATCATGATCCACTGGGCAACACCGAACCATGGTGTGCACAGGTCACAATCCAGCTGATAAAATGAGTGTCAAATTAATCTATCATCAACAATATGTCTCAACCGGAATTCTTGCATGTAAAGCTGAATATCTATAACTCACTGGTTTAGGGTCTTAATCAAGCAGATTTATAATCCACCACCTGAGTTATCTCATGATTTTATCTTTAATCAGAGCTTTGGCTTTTCTTTTCAAGTCTTTGACCCACTGTCAATCTCTTTAATTCTTTAAATCTATGTTCAGAATTTAGCTGAACCTGTCCAAAATTTATCATTTGCAAGAACGTTAGTTTTTAAACTTTAATTGATCTGATTCTGATAACTCATAAACATTTATGTCCTTTTTCATGGACATGTGTGACTTTTGTCATGTTTTATATCATATCATTTTTATTTGAATATAAATCAAAGTATTTATTGACTTAAAACTTTATAAATTATAATTTTGTTTTGACATTTATTTTATAAAAATGATCACTTTTATATGTTCATATACTTTTATTTGATGCAATTCTATATATTTCAAAATGCATTGATCTCTATTTATTTAACAACTATTCATATATATAATTTAAATTTGGTACCAATATATATATATATATATATATATATATATATATATATATATATATATATATATATGTATACACGCACAAAATATATATATATATAGGGGTAGGTTC
>JAANYP010007850.1:0-17748 GCA_020465985.1 Centrapalus pauciflorus | reverse complement strand
CCAAGGTGAGTCTATTCTTATCAGATTAATACGATTCATCTATTTACAGATGTGTGGCTTTGAACAAAGCCAATCGTATTACTTAACAAGGTGAATAGGACATACATATTCTAAAGGTTCATACAGAGTCGGTTAATTTAATTGTGCATAAAATAGTTATGCAACTTGACACTTGTGATTTTTAACATAATCAAAGGATACTTTCAATTACATAAGGTTGATTAATCACTTAATCTGATTTTAGGGATTTAACTTTAGCCCTAGAAAACAGACACAGATCGATTTAGGATGTCTAGAAATTCGAACCACAAACCAATTCGAAATCTATAGATTTCGAGACATCAAAACACACAAGGAGAATCAAGATTCGAATAGGGAGCAGATTCGAAGCAATACCATTCGAATCTAGATGGTTAGACTCGAAATTCACATCACCTTGAAACCATACTCATAGACTCGAAGCATGCTCTTAGAATCGAAGCATATAGATTCGAAATAGGGACTTAGACTCGAACACATACATAGATTCGAACCTACACAAAGATTTGAAGCTTACTAGACTCGAACCTACTTAGATTCGAAGGCATAGACTCGAACCTACTTAGATTCGAGACACACACAATTCGAGTCTAGGCATGAATCTCTCGAATCTGATCATCTTGTTCATCGGTTTTCCAGGCTTTAACTACGAAACTTGAACAAAAATGAGGGAAAAATAATCACTAACCTTCGTCCAAGCTATAGCCTTCGTTTATGGATGATTTCCAAGCAAGAACAGGTCCTAAACGGGGGCAAATCAGCTTCAATTGAAGGAAAAATGAGCAAACTCGAAAATGCTCATTCAAAACCGAACCAAAAGTCAGAAAAATGGTCGATCTTACCTCAAATCCGGACGAAATCAAACAAGAAATGGTAGATTCGTGAAGAGCTCGACGATCTCTATCCGATGGCGTATGAATCACGAGAATCCGACGGTTCGATTAGGAGAAAAGCTAGAGAGATGTAAACTTAGAGAGAGAAGGAGAAGAGAGTTCTTAGATTTCCAAACCTAAGAAATGAGGAGGGGAGGTCATATTTATAGGGAAAATAGGGAAAAATCAGATTTTCTACTGAATTTTCCGGAATTGACCAACTTTATTTCCCATCAATCCGATTTGCATATTTGTCTTTTAGTCACATTTTTTATTCATTTTAGTCCGTTTCGTCACTTTCAGTCTTTATTTTGTCATTTAGCTGAATTTTAATTATTAACTTAATTTCAGCTAAATTTTGGGCAACATTTCATAATTAATTATAACTTAATATAATTAATTATCACAGATTCATATTTTCAGTTATTTACTAATAATTGGATAAAATTGCTTTATTATCCAAAGTCTGTTGCTGTAATTTGTATTTAATAAATTACGGGCTGTTACAATCTTCCCCCGTTAAATTGATTCCGTCCTCGGAATCGACTAAGACAGAAATAACTTCGGATACTTCTGCCTAATCTCGTCTTCTCGTTCCCAAGTTTGCGCAGATCCCTTATGGTATTTCCATTGGACTAACACCATTGGAATTTCCTTGCTGCGCAATTTCGAAACCTTATGATCGATTATACGCTCGGGCTCTTCTTCGTGTCGTAACTGCTCATCTATTTGCACGTCTTTCCAAGGAATCACGGCTTCAGCGTCAGCCAAACACTTTCGAAGATTACTCACATGGAATACATCATGAATCCCAATCATTTCGGCAGGCAGCTTTAGTCTGTAGGCTTGCAATCCTATACGCTCGAGAATTTCAAAAGGACCCACAAATCGAGGGCTCAACTTCCCCCGTTTGCCGAACCTTACTATTCCTTTTCTTGGCGAAACCTTCAGCAACACTTTATCTCCAACTTCCAACGCAATCGGCTTACGTCTTCTATCATGATACTTCTTTTGTCTGTCTTGAGAAGTCTGTATCCGCTGCCGAATCAATTGTAGCTTATCATGGGCTTCTTGCAGAATCGCTGGTCCAGAGATCGGCCGTTCACCTGTTTCCCTCCAACAGGTTGGGGTTCTGCATCGACGTCCGTACAAAAACTGATATGGAGGCATACCAATAGTCGAGTGATAACTATTGTTATAAGCAAACTCCACAAACGGCAGGTGAGTATCCCAACTTCCACCGAGATCAATCACACAAGCACGTAACATATCTTCTAAGGTCAAAATTGTCCTCTCACTTTGCCCGTCAGTTTCTGGATGATAAGCGGTGCTCATCTTAAGTTCAGTTCCTAGTCCGTTCTGAAAAGCCTTCCAAAAGCGAGAAGTAAATCAGCTGTCACGGTCCGATACAATTGACAATGGCACACCATGTCTAGTCACAATTTCCTTTACGTACAACTCAGCTAACTTTTCGAGGCGTTCATCTTCACGTATGGGTAGGAAATGGGCTGACTTAGTAAGTCGATCCACTATTACCCATATAGAGTCATGATTCCGCTTAGTCCTGGGCAGCTTCGTCACAAAGTCCATGGTTATGTGGTCCCACTTCCATTCCGGGATTGGCAATGGTTGTAGTTCCCCATACGGCTTCTGATGTTCAGATTTGACTTGTAAACAAGTCATGCAGTTTTCTACATATCGTCCCACGTCCTTCTTCATTCCAGGCCACCAATAATCCGTCCTCAAGTCTTGATACATTTTGGTAGAACCAGGGTGTATCGAGAATTTCGACATATGAGCTTCTGACAGAATTTGATTCCGAATACCTCCTAGTCTGGGAACCCATATTCTATCCAAGAACCGTCTAAGACCACTATTATCAAGAGTCAGCTGGGTCACATAAGTAACCATACGTTCAGATTTCAAGTTCTCATCCCGAATGGCTTCGGTTTGAGCGGCAATAATCGACTCAGTCAAGGCAGACTCCAAAACAACAGAAGTCAAAGCATAACATCGGGTATAATGGTCTTGTCTGGTTTTGCGGCTTAGGGCATCTGCTACAATGTTTGCTTTAATCTGCAGAATTCCCTCCTGTGAATGGAGATCTCGCATTCGGTCCTATCGGATAATGCAGTATGCAGCGACAAATATATAAACAGTCAAGTAAGCAGTAAGCATGATAAGTGTTTACATAAAATGTAAAAATGAACATGCAATCAAGGCAATTCAAGTGTCAAGCTTCAGAAATGTCAAAATACGTTTCTATGATACAATATAGTATTAAAGAAACATGCAGCATCAATCGGAAGTTTCCATACAGTCAATGACATTCACCAATATGTATCGAAACATATGTAAGTAGTCAATGAAATCTGTCACTCACAGTAGTCCGTAGTCAGATAATGCTTAACGAATTAAGCGGTTCAGTTTACTCTGTCAAATCGGCGGTTTCCTGCAGTTCAGTTTCAAATCTGGCATATTAATGTCAAGTCTGTAACATGATCTATATAACCCTAGTTATATAATCAGGTTATTGTCATCTTGTCGAGTCTGAGGTAGTTCCTATCGTCCCAAAGTGAGTCTATTCTTATCAGATTAATACGATCCATCTAATTACAGATATGTGGTCTAAGGGTTCATACAGAGTCTGTTAATTTATTTGTGCATAAAATAGTTATGCATCTTGAAGTTATGAGTTTTATCATAATCAAAGGATACTTTCGATTACAATAGGTTGTTTAAATAACTTAATCTGATTTAGGAATTAATCTTAGGCTTGGAACAAAAACCAGATTTGAATTTTAGGAGATAGATTCGAACAAGGGAGCAGATTCGAATATCCTCTTATTCGAATCTAAGAAATTAGATTCGAAGGTGACATAGGTTCGAAACACACTTCATAGACTCGAAAACCAATCCAGATTCGAACTCTCTTCATAGATTCGAAGGTCTTCTTAGATTCGAAACCCACTTTCAAGACACCTTCGAGTCTAGCTAAATAATTTCGAAGCTAATATATTCTAGGACAGATTCGAAACACTTAGATTCTATAACAGATTCGAAACACTCACACACACTCGAGATACATGAATATCTCGAATCTGTTAATCAATTTTCCATGTTTTTAACTACGAAATTCAACAAAAATACGGGAGTAATAGTCACTAACCTTCGTCCAAGCTATATCCTTCGACTATAGACGATTTCCAAGCAAAAACAGGTCCTAAACGAGAGTAAATCAGCTTCGAATGAAGGGAATATGAGCAAACTCGAATTTGCTCTTCAAAACCGAACTAAAAGTCAGTAAAAGGGTCGATTTTACCTTAAATCCGGACGAAATCAAACATGAAATGGTAGATTCTTGTAGAGCTCGACGATATCTAACCGATGGTGTATAAATCACGAGAATCTGACGGATCGTTTGGGAGAAAATCTAGAGAGAAGATGAGGTCTTAGAGAGAGAAGGAGAGTGTTCTAGTCTTCCAAACTTAAGAAATGAGGAGGGATGCCCTATTTATAGGAAAATAGGGAAAAATCAGATTTTCTACTGAATTTTCCGGAATTGACCAACTTTTATTCCCAACAATCCGATTTGCATTTCAGATGCAATAAATAGCAAAGAAGTTCTAGATTTGCTATAATTGTCTTTTAATCACATTTTTTTTCATTTTAGTCCGTTTCGTCATTTTCGGTCTTTAATTTGTCATTTAGCTGAATTTTAATTATTAATTTTATTTCAGCTAATTTTTGGGCAACTTTTCATAATTAATTATAACTTAATATAATTAACTATTACAGATTCATATTTTCGGTTAATTACTAATATTTGGATAAAAATTGCTTTATTATCCAAAGTCTGCTGCTGTAACATATGCAAGTATGTAATGCAATCTGTCACTCACAGCGGTCCTGAGCAATGCAAGTTATCAATGAACATGCAACAACAGTTGTCCAGTTTCAACAATGTCTATCATACGTTCCTAGCATACAATTAAGTAATCAATGAACATGCAGAAGCAGTTGTCCAGATTCTGTGGTGTCTATCGTACGTTCCTAGCATACAATTAAGTAATCAAGGAACATGCAGCAGCAGTTGCCCAGTTTTAGTAGTGTCTATTATACATTCCTAACATACAATTAAGTAATCAAGGAACAGGCAGCAACAGATGTTTCCATACAAGTCAGTAACAACAACCAATAAGTACCGAAACATGTGCAAGTAAGTAATGCAATCTGTCACTCACAGCGGTCCTGAGCAATGCAAGTAATCAATGAACATGCAACAACAGTTGTCCAGTTTCAACAATGTCTATCATACGTTCCTAGCATACAATTTAGTAATCAAGGAACATGCAGCAGCAGTTGTCCAGTTTCAACAATGTCTATCATACGTTCCTAGCATACAATTAAGTAATCAAGGAACATGCAGCAGCAGTTGTCCAGTTTTAGTAGTGTCTATCATACGTTCCTACCATACAATTAAATAATCAAGGAACAAGCAGCAGCAGATGTTTCCATACAAGTCAGTAACAATCACCAATAAGTACCGAAACATATGCAAGTAAGTAATGCAATCTTTCACTCACAGCGGTCCTGAGCAATGCAAGTAATCAATGAAAATGCAACAACAGTAGTCCAGTTTCAACAATGTTTATCATACGTTCCTAGCATACAATTAAGTAATCAAGGATCATGCAGCAGCAGTTGTCCAGATTTAGTAGTGTCTATCATACGTTCCTAGCATACAATTAATTAATCATTGAACAAACAGCAGCAGATGTTTCTATACAAGTCAGTAGCAATCACCGATAAGTACCGAAACAGATGCAAGTAAGTAATGCAATCTGTAGGTCACAGCGGTCCTGAGCAATGCAAGTAATCAAGGAACATGAAGCAGCAGTTGTCCAGTTTCATAAGTGTCTGTCATACGTTCCTAGCATACAATTAATTAATCATTGAACAAGTAGCAGCAGATGTTTTTATACAAGTCAATAACAATCACCAATAAGTACCTAAACATATGCAAGCAAGAAATTCAATCTGTCACTCACATCGGTCCTGAGCAATGCAAGTAATCAAGGAACATGAAGCAGGAGTTATCCAGTTTCAGCAGTGTCTATCATATGTTCCTAACGTACAATTAAGTAATTAAGGTACAGGCAACAACAGATGTTTCCATACAAGTCAGTAACAAACACCTATAAGTACCGAAACATATGCAAGTAAGTAATGCAATCTGTCACTCACAGCGGTCCTGAGCAATGCAAGTTATCAAGGAACATGCAACAACAGTTGTCCAGTTTCAACAATGTCTATCATACGTTCCTAGCATACAATTAAGTGATCAAGGAACATGCAGCAGCAGTTGTCCAGTTGCAGTAGTGTCTATCATACGTTCCTAACATACAATTAAGTAATTAAGGGACAGGCAGCAACAGATGCTTCCATAGAAGTCAGTAACAATCACAAATAAGTATCGAAACATATGCAAGTATGTAATGCAATCTGTCACACACAGCGGTCCTGAGCAATGCAAGTAATCAATGAACATGCAACAACAGTAGTCCAATTTCAACAATGTCTATCATACGTTCTTAGCATACAATTAAGTAATCAAGGAACATGCAGCAGCAGTTGTCCAGTTTCAGTAGTGTCTATCATACGATCCTAGCATACAATTAAATAATCAAGGAACAGGCAGCAACAGATGTTTCCACGCAAGTCAGTAACAATCACCAGTAACTACCGAAACATATGCAAGTAAGTAAGCAATCTGTCACTCACAGCGGTCCTGAGCAATGCAAGTTATCAATGAACATGCAACAACAGTTGTCCAGTTTCAACAATGTCTATCATACGTTCCTAGCATACAATTAAGTAATCAAGGAACATGCAGCAGCAGTTGTCCAGTTTCAACAATGTCTATCATACGTTCCTAGCATACAATTAAGTAATCAAGGAACATGCAGCAGCAGTTGTCCAGTTTTAGTAGTGTCTATCATACGTTCCTACCATACAATTAAGTAATCAAGGAACAAGCAGCAGCAGATGTTTCCATACAAGTCAGTAACAATCACCAATAAGTACCGAAACACATGCAAGTAAGTAATGCAATCTTTCACTCACAGCGGTCCTGAGCAATGCAAGTAATCAATGAAAAAGCAACAACAGTAGTCCAGTTTCAACAATGTTTATCATACGTTCCTAGCATACAATTAAGTAATCAAGGATCATGCAGCAGCAGTTGTCCAGATTTAGTAGTGTCTATCATACGTTCCTAGCATACAATTAATTAATCATTGAACAAACAACAGCAGATGTTTCTATACAAGTCAGTAGCAATCACCGATAAGTACCGAAACAGATGCAAGTAAGTAATGCAATCTGTAGCTCACAGCGGTCCTGAGCAATGCAAGTAATCAAGGAACATGAAGCAGCAGTTGTCCAGTTTCATAAGTGTCTGTCATACGTTCCTAGCATACAATTAATTAATCATTGAACAAGTAGCAGCAGATGTTTTTATACAAGTCAATAACAATCACCAATAAGTACCTAAACATATGCAAGCAAGAAATGAAATCTGTCACTCACATCGGTCCTGAGCAATGCAAGTAATCAAGGAAAATGAAGCAGGAGTTATCCAGTTTCAGCAGCGTCTATCATATGTTCCTAACGTACAATTAAGTAATTAAGGTACAGGCAGCAACAGATGTTTCCATACAAGTCAGTAACAAACACCTATAAGTACCGAAACATATGCAAGTAAGTAATGCAATCTGTCACTCACAGCGGTCCTGAGCAATGCAAGTTATCAAGGAACATGCAACAACAGTTGTCCAGTTTCAACAATGTCTATCATACGTTCCTAGCATACAATTAAGTGATCAAGGAACATGCAGCAGCAGTTGTCCAGTTGCAGTAGTGTCTATCATACGTTCCCTGCATCATCCGAGAAAATTATCTCTTTATTCGAGTTTCATCAAAGTGTTATTCGAGTTTAGATCTTTACTAATCGTGTTTCATTATATCATTATTCGAGTTTATTACTTCTTTCATCGAGATTCATACAACACCATTCGAGTTTATTGATTATATGATTCGAGATTCATATAATTTCATTCGAGTTTATTACTTCATTATTCGAGTTTTATATTAGTTTAATTTTTTATTTTTTATTTTTGAGTTTCATACCTTATTTTTAGGCCAGTTGTTACAGTCTCCCCCTGTTGAAGGAATTTCGTCCCGAAATTAGCTCGTGTTCTCCTCCGCTTGGACTTTTGAGAACAGCTGGGGGTACTTCTCTCGGAATTGATCTTCGCGTTCCCAAGTAAACTCAGGACCTCGTTTAGAGTTCCATCGGACCTTTATTATTGGAATTCGACTGTGCTTGAGTTTCTTGACTTCTCGGTCCATTATTTCCACCGGTTGCTCAATGAAATTTAATTTATCGTCTATCTCCTGCTCGTCCATGGGTATTACGAGTGATTCATCAGCCAGACATTTCTTAAGATTTGATACGTGGAAGGTATTGTGCATGCTGCTAAGTTCTGGTGGTAACTTTAAATGATAAGCTACGAGTCCAATTCCCTTTAAGACTTTGCATTGCCAATGTATCGAGGGTTTAATTATCCTTGTTTCCCAAACCGTATCACGCCCTTCCATGGCGAGACTCTCATCAGTACTCGTTCTCCTAATTAGAACTCAAGGGATTTTCTATTTTCATCTGCATAACTTTCTTACAATCGCAGACAACTTTTAGTCAGTTTCGTATCTGTACTATCCTTTCGGTTGTTTCGTGAATGATCTTAACGCCATTGATTTGGCCATTTCCCACTTCTTCCCAATAAATCGGTGATCGACACATTTGCCCGTAGAGGGCTTCAAACGAAGCAGCTCAATACTTGAGTGATAGCTATTGTAGTACGATAATTTCACTAAGGTAATTGAGTATCCATTACATAGGCCCTTAATGTGTGTTCTAGGGTTTCGATCATTCTATTATTCTGACCATCGGTCTGAGGGTGATATGTGGTACTTCATGTCTTAGTTTGTATCCAAAGCTTGAAGTAATAATTGCCAAAAACTTAGATGTAGATCTGCTATCCATTTCTGAAATGATTATAATAGGCACTACGTGTCCGGAGACAACTTCCTTGAGGTACGTTTGGACTAGCTTATTCATCCTGATGTTCTTCTTGATTGGTAGGAACGCGCGGATTTTGTTAGGTTGTCGACTATTACCCAAATGGTTTCTGATGGTTTATCTTAACTTTGGAGCGTGTTAGGAATTTTCTGACCGATTTGGCAAGTCATTCTTCATGATAGGCCACCCGTATAGTTTCTTAAGGTCATGATACATTTTATTGGATCCGGGGTGAACGACATATCTTAATTTGTGTCCTTCATCCATAGCCAGCTTTCTTATTCCACCAAACAGAGTAATCAGATTCTATTCATGAATTATCGATTTTTATTAGCCCTTATTCTAAACTATTTATCCACTTGTACTCTTAACGGCTTAGCTCCTTAGTTTTCCTCAGGTGATAACGAATTTTCACGGTTGCCATTACTTATTAGTTCCATCCAACGGTACTACTTCGTATTCGACTCTTTCTGGTTCAAGACGTGTTGGAGGCTCTTAGGGTCCGTGAGTGTAATACACTTCTTACCGTACAACTAATGTCTTCAAGTCTTAAGGGTAAAGACTACTGTTCCAAGATCTAGATCATGCGTTGTGTAATTCACCTCGTGACCCTTAAGTTTTCATGAAGTATAAGCTATGACCTTATCTTTCTACATCAGCCCATTGTGTGAAGTGTCATAGTAATCTATAAATTTCTCGTTCCTCTTAGGTGTGGACAAAATAGGCGCGCTGCACAGTTTGTGCCTTAATAACTGAAATGATATCTCCTGATCCTTGCTCCAATCATACTTAATGTCTTTTCGGGTCAGTTTTGTTAGAGTTCTGGTGATCTTTGAGAAAATTGCTTATAATAAGTGGCAAGTCGTAAGGACTGTCGTATCTCTATGGGGGTTCTAAGAAGTTGACCAATTCCCGATAGCCTCGATCTTTGCGGGGTCGACTTGGATTCCTTTACTATTGTTCACGTGACCGAGGGATTTCACCTCTCCTAACCAAAAGTCAAATTTAGAAAGCTTAGCATATAGTTGTTCTTTCTCCGATAATTCCAGAATCAGTCTTAAATGTTGCTCGTGCTCCTTCTCGTTTCGCGAGTAGATTAAAAGTCATTCATGAATACAATCACGAATTTGTCTAAATAAGGTTTGCACACCCGATGAGGTCCATGAGTACCGTTGGGGACACTGGTTAATCCAAACGGCATTAATAGGAATTTATGATGACCAAGACGGAATCTGAAAGCTGTCTTTGGAATATCTTTCTTGTGAACTCTAACCTGATGATAACCAGACCTTAGGTCGATCTTCGAATATAAGCTTAATTCTTGGAGTTTTGTCAAACAAGTTTTTAGCTTATTTAATTTCTCGGTAAATGCTGCACATCCCGAAAGTTCCATCCTTCTCCTTTATGAACAAAACTGGAGCTCCTCCAAAGCGAGGAACTCGGTTTGATAGACCATTTATCTAAGAGCTCCTACAGTTGGTTGGACGATTCTTACACTATTGATGGGGCTAATCGGCATGGTGCCCGAGCCATTGGTACCGCACCTGATACTAGGCCAAATTTTGAATTTGAATTGCCTCGATGTTGGGTGTTCAGGTAAGTGTTCTGGAAAAAAAAAAACTTTGGGTAACCATAAATAATAAGGATATTTTCGAGCCGCTTTTCCTTTGGCTCCCTCTCTGTCAATATTTCAGGGTCCTAATGCTAGGAATGATGCTCACTTTGGTAATTCTTGTTTTGCCTTGAACAGTAAGGACCTTCTTATTAGGTAAAGGTATATGAGCCGTCTTCTTGTGGCACACTATTTCCGCACGATTTTTCGATAGTCAATCCATGCCTATGACCACGTCAAAACTTCCTAGTTTGACGGGCATCAAGTCTGTTTCAAAGAGTTGGCCTACTAATTCTAAGGAGCATCCTCGACTTATATTATTTGTCTTAAGCCTCTTACTGTCATCAACTTCAAGGGCATAAGTGACACTTAATGGTGTAAGAATGGAATTTATCAGCTTAGTGAACTTAATGGATATAAAGCTCCTATCGGCACCAGTATCAATTAGTAGAAATGCATAAGTGGTATCTAATGGGGTAAGAGGATAAGTCTACGAGTTTGAAATTTCTTAGGCAGGTAGTCACATCTTTATCTTTTCCTACGCAGAGTTGTAGTTAAAACTTAGTTCCTCATAAAAGTTCTTGATACTTAATCTTTGTATAAGATGTGGTCAAAAATCTTCTGATAAATTCTTAAGCCTTATTTACCCTAAGATATATCAGATAGTAAAGCCTAGAGAAAATACTATAAAGAGATGCCTCCGGGGTTTCCTCGTACTCTAGAGCGTTAAGTCGTTGGGTTAGTTCTACATTACTGGCTTTGCGCTCTGCTAGGCGTTGACATAATTTGTCTATTCCGTCTTTGTTGAATCGCCTGGGTATTCTGGTTGGCCTAAGGTTTATTGGGGGTTTGCATTGCCTCCTACCTAACCCTTGCAAGGATCTCACCGACCTCTTGGTGGATTTTGTCGAAATTGGGGGTCGTGTCTGGCGGCCCTTGCCACCAACAGGGGCATCGTTCGTTGCGTAGGTTCCTGGGTAAGTGTCGGTACTTGAGAAGAAGATGACATTTCTAACTGTCTTGGGGTCCCTTCCTTGTTTCTCCACTCTTGGAGAGTGTGAGGCATCCATCCCCAGTGTCTTACGTTCGCCCATCGCTACAGCGGCGGGCTTGGCTGATGAGGGGGGGGGGGGTACCGGGATAGACTCCCGTAGTGCTAATCACACCCTTTTCCTAGGGGTGAACTTTCTTAATGGTTCATTGGGATGGTTTCAGTGGTGGTGATGGTGTAGCAATTTATGCTGCAGGGTCACAGTTGCCCTCCTTGTGTTTTGACGAGTCCATTACATCGTCATTGATTTGGGTCTGGGTGGGTCTCTGATCCCAAGTACATCTTAGTGTCACCTTGGTTTGTGAGAGTTCCTCCTCAGGGCCAAAGAGGATAATAACCGTATTGTTCGACATGTTATTGTCATATATGTGTTCACAGTTCTTGAAGAAAGTTTAGTTTTTGTAACAGTTATAGTCTAGGTACTAATGCAACCTAGTTCACTATAACTATGGCTCTGATACCAATCTGTCACACCCTGCTACCTCGGTTGGCAGCGAGACGTGACGAGTGCGGAAGCGTAACCATAATTATAACGAACGACCACTATATGGACGTTTTCGAAATATTTCATCATTAAAATTTAAAATGTAATAATGTTTTACAAAATGAAAGGAATGAAGTTCGCGTAATACAGAGATTCTAATACATAATTAATGCGTCCAAAAATAATGCAGTCAAATCTCCGTTAGTTTCGAAATATGCATGCGACTCCATGAAATGCGGAAGCTTGGAAAGTTGGTGTATCCGAAGGCACACTTGCCTTAATTACCTGAAAATACATGCTAAAATACGTCAACAAAATTGTTGGTGAGTTCATAGGTTTACACGAAAAGACCAGTTGTATGGACATTATCAGATGCGTTTGAATTTATAAAATCATAAATTCCATGAGATGTATTACATAAACCATCATGTCACCGAAACTTAATTAGAATGAGTTTGCCCCGAGCAGTATTCCCATACGTAATACCGTGAGTTGAATATATATGCACCCGCCGTTAGCTAAACCACTAACCCGAGTGGGGGACATGACTCCCAATAGATCTATCCACAATATATTCGCGCTTGCAAACAAATGCAACTAACGATTTCATGATATAAGGGCGGAAATCACATATGTAATACATAATAGAATCGAGAAGTTTTTGTGTCCATATAAAAACGAAGCATGTATTTCATCCCAAAACATAATAATGGATAAATGGGACTATGAAGACTCACCTTGTTGATTTTTGATGATATTTTTGGATCTGAGTTGAACACTTGATTGTATAGTTGAGACTCGTTCTAATATTTTTACGAGTTTGGGTCAATATTATCATAATACGAGTTTGAATATTTTATGTACTTGGGGGTGATGTATAAATAATGTTGATAATGATTTGCAGTTATGTTCAAGTAATTTATTTAAAAATATAATTTGTTGTATTAATTCCGATTTACAAAAATGATTTTAAGTAGTTTATTTCCAAGGACATTTTGATGCATGCATGCATACGTATGTACATATGTATTTATATATATACGAAAATGCATACATATATATACGAGCATGTGCATCATTATGAAGGGGTATTCATATATTTTGCATGGAAATTTTCACGAGTATTATGAAAACCGAGTTGTAAAGTATTATGTTTTAATTTTTCATGTTTTATAAATTTTTAAGGTGGGAAATAAAGTAAATAAGAAAAACTTACAAAAGTTGAGGAATGCTTGAATTTTGGCCGATTTGCTTTGAGAGAGTTTGTGAGTTGGTGTGTTTTTTGTGAAATGGGTTTGTCTTCTATTTATAGAAGAAAAAGGGTTATTAAAAATAATGATAAACTAATTAAAATTTAGTGAAATGATGAAAAGAAAAGGTGTTTTCGGTTGAGTGTTGGACAAAATAAGTGTGGCCGATTTCATGATTGTATGTTGTGTAACATCCAAGTTTCCACAAACAGTACACGTCATAATATTTCATTTCATTAAGTAATAAATATTACTAATTGTTTGATACCACAGGTCCATCAACATGAATACTTAATTACAACAATATTTTAAAATCAAATGGTGGTCTAACTAGCTTCTAAATCTTCAATCAGAGTACGGAAGACTGAACAAGCTACCCGAGACCGCAACATCTTTTCAAAATAGGCATCATCAAAAGTCCAAAGGTCTGCTATTCATCAAAATCCAGATTCACCTAGCCTGGGACGAACTACCTGCTATGATCTTGCCTTTATCAGCTTTTCCTGAAAAAGAGTTGTCATGACAGAGTAAGCTAACAATGCTTAGTGAGTTAACAGAGTTCCATTAGTTACCACACATATATAACATACTATCAGCTCCTGCCGGCAAGTCAGTACGTCCTGAGACAGCAAAAAGGTTGGGAGACAACCCAGTTTGTTTTCCCCTATGTAAGGCCGAAGCCCTACGGGAAGTGTATGGAAACAAGTCATATAGGAAAGGAATCTGCAGAATTCCCTCCTATAAATGGAGATCTCACATTCGGTCCTATCGGATAATGCAGTATGCAGCGGCAATTAAATAAACAGTCAAGTAAATCAGTAAGCAAGATAAGTATTTACATAAAATGTAAAAGTGAACATGCATTTGAGGCAATTCAAGTGTCTAACTTCAGTAATGTCAAAAGTACGCTTCTATGATACAATAAAGTATTAAAGAAACATGCAGCAACAAACGGAAGTTTCCATACAGTCAGTGAACATTCACCAATAAGTATCGAAATATATGCAAGTAATTAATGAAATCTGTCACTCACAGTGGTCCGTAGTCAGATAATGCTTAATGAATTAAGCGGTTCAGTTTACTCTGTCAATCGACGGGTTCCTGCAGTTCAGTTCAAGTCTGGCATATTAATGTCAAGTCTGTGTCATAATCTATATAACCCTAGTTACATATTCAGGTTATTGTCAATTCTGGCTGTCGAGTCTGAGGTAGTTCCTATCGTCCCAAGGTGAGTCTATTCTTATCAGATTAATACGATTCATCTAATTACATATGTGTGTCCTTGAAATATAGCCAATCATATTACTAGCTAGGTGCATCATGACATACGGTTTCTAAGAGTTCATTCAGTGTCTGTTAATTCATTTGTGCATAAAATAGATGTGCAACTAGAATTTGTGAGTTTTATCATAATCATATTATACTTTTAATTACAATAGGTCGATTAATCACTTAATCTGATTTTAGGAATAAATCTTAGGCTTGGAACAAAATCAGATTCGAACAGCATCAGATTTAGACAGATTCGAAATTTAGGCAACAGATTCGAATTAAGGGACAGATTCGAATTAAGGGACAGATTCGAATTAGGGTTAGATTCGAATTAGGGTTAGATTCGAATTAGGATTAGATTCGAATTAGGGTTAGATTCGAATTAGGGTTAGATTCGAATTAGGGTTAGATTCGAATTAGGATTAGATTCGAAACAGCACCCTTCGAGTCTGTACATGAATTTCTCGAATTTGTTCTTCATGTCCATCGGTTTTCCAGGTTTTAGCAACTTAAACATGAACATAAATGAGGGAGAAATAGTCACTAACCTTCGTCCAAGCTATAACCTTCGACTATGGATGATTTCCAAGCAAAAACAGGTCCTAAACGGAAGCAAATCAGCTTCAAATGAAGGGAAAATGAGCAAACTCGAATTTGCTCTTTCAAAACCGAACCAAAAGACAGAAAAGGGGTCGATCTTACCTCAAATCCGGACGAAATCAAACATGTAATGGTAGATTCGTGAAGAGCTCGACGTTATCTAACCGATGGCGTATGAATCACGATAATCCGACGGTTCGATTAGGAGAAATGATAGAGAGAATGATGTGATCTCACCCGAGGAATGTGTGATAGATCACGATTGCCCGATCGTTCTAATGGTTGTTTCAAGTAACTTGGATAGGACCGCGACCCATTGTCTATAAACAAGACAAGAACCTTGGTATAAGTGGAACCGCGACCCGTTGCCTATATACGAGGCAAGAACTTTGGTATAGAGAACGCCACAATCAACCCCACCAATTTGATTGATAAGTTTCGAACGCCACAAGCTAAAACACTCGATAAGTTCTGAAAGTTCGTAAGGAACAATAAGAGTTAAAAACTCACAATTTTACTCAAAAATGAAGGATGATTGAAATGGTTACATTGAGTGCCTATTTATAGGAGAAAATATAAGACCAACTACTTATCTAGATAAGTTGCACAAGCTATCACGATAAGCTATCAAATAAGCAAGACTACTTATCAAAAGGGCATTATTGACATTTCACCACTTGAAGCTTCTAGTAGGTATTAATCATGCAAGTAACTTCTATCTCTTTATCTCCTCCAAGTAAATGACCATAATGTTGAGAAAACCTTCAAAATGCCTTGAATTTAATCTTTGACAAGTTCTTTAACATGGACACCTTTATGGGCAGATTCATGGATGTGGCTAAGGACATATTTTGGGCCCTTTTTATTCTTGAAAATATAGGAAAAAGGCTAAGGTTGAAGTGGGCTTTTATTTCACTCAAATTGGGCTTAAAATGAGGAAGTTATGGCCAAAACAATGCACATGGGTGGGCTTGGCCGAATTTTATTTATTTTTGGGCTTTTGTGGATTAAAGTGAGAACTTGGGCTCCAAAACTTGGACTAATATTAGTCTTCAACTTGGATCAACATTAGGAAGCGTGCTTGGTTGTTTTGCGAACAAACGGGAGCTTGATTCCGACAATATTTAATCATTCCATTGAGAGCATCCTGGAACATCTTGGATTTTGATCTTGTGATAGGTCCGATCTTCCACCTTAACGGATCTTCGTCATCTCGGTCCCTGGACAGGTTCTCATCATTCCCCTCCTCTTGAAAGTGATTTGTCCTCAAATCTTCACCTGCATCAAACAGAGTCAAGTCAGTTACATTAAAAACATCATGAACATTATACTCATCTGGAAGATCAAGTTTGTAAGCATTGTCATTGATTTTCTGCAACACTTGAAATGGTCCATCTCCTCTTGGCATTAACTTTGACTTCCGTTTTGTTGGAAACCGTTCCTTCCGCAAATGAAGCCACACCCAATCTCCTGGTACAAAAATAATCTTTCTTTTTCCCTTGTTTGCTTGTTGTTCATACTTCTTGGTGCGCTCTTCAATGTTGTGTTTTGCCTGCTCATGGATTTGCTTGACAAATTCCGCCTTCTTCCTACCATCTAAATTCAAATACTCATTCACAGGTAAAGGAGTTAAATCCATAGGAGTTAATGGCTTAAATCCATACACAATCTCGAAAGGTGAAAACTTAGTAGCAGAATGCACATTTCGATTATATGCAAACTCAACATGGGGTAAGCATTGCTCCCAAGTTTTCACATTTCTCCCCACTATTGATCTTAATAAAGTACCAAGTGTACGATTCACAACTTCAGTTTGTCCATCCGTTTGGGGATGACAAGTTGTAGAAAACAAAAGCTTTGTTCCCAATTTTCCCCACAACGTTTTCCAAAAGTAACTTAAAAACTTTGTGTCCCGATCCGAGACGATAGTTCTTGGCATGCCATGCAATCTAACCACTTCTTTGAAAAACAAATCTGAAATATGTGAGGCATCATTGGTTCGATTGCATGGAATGAAATGCGCCATTTTCGAAAACCGATCAACAACCACAAATATCGAATCTTTGCCATTTTTAGTTCTTGGCAATCCCAACACAAAATCCATAGAAAGATCAACCCATGGTTCACTTGGTATAGGCAGAGGAGTGTATAAACCATGAGGTTGAACCTTTGATTTGGCTTGTTTACAAACAATGCACTTTTCACAAACTTTTCCAACATAAACTTTCATTTTTGGCCAAAAGAAATGTTCCTGCAAAATATGCAATGTTTTTGCCACACCAAAATGACCCATAAGGCCTCCACTATGTGCGTCCCAAACCAAAAGTTCACGTAAAGAAGTGTTTGGAATGCAAAGCTTTGATTCTTTGAACAAAAATCCATCATGTATAAAAAACTTTTCAAAAGAGCCCTTTTCAGAACTTTG
>JAANYP010007849.1:0-41922 GCA_020465985.1 Centrapalus pauciflorus | reverse complement strand
GAATTTATGGTGATGCCATTTGGGCTTACCAATGTGCCAACAACATCTATGGATTTGATAAATATGGTATGTAGGCCCACATTATACAATTCTGTTATTGTCTTTATAGACGATATATTTGTATGCTCGAATACTAAAGAAGAGCATGATGTCCATCTTAAAGAACTATTGGAGTTGTTACGTAAAGAAAGGTTGTATGCAAAGTTTTCAAAATGTGAGTTCTGGTTGAGGAAGATAAGGTTCTTAGGCCATGTGATCTTGGGTGATGATATCTTTGTGGATCCATCAAAGGTAGAAGTGATTAAGGACAGGGAAGCACCTCAAAATATCTCAGAAGTAAGAAGTTTCCTAGGTTTTGGAAGATATTTTTGAAGATTCATAAAGGATTTTTTTAAGATAGCTGTGCCATTTACTCACTTGCTCGCAAGAACAGCCCTTTCAGTTCGAATGAACCGTAAGAAGAAGCTTTTGAAACTCTGAACGAGAAACTTAGAGAAGCCCTGATTTTGGTTTTACCAGAAGGTAATCAATATTTTATTGTGTACAGTGATGCATCCAAGTTGGGTTCGGGATCTGTATTGATACAGAGGGGCAAGGTTATTGCTTACGCCTCACGACAGCTGACGAATTTTGAGAAAGACTACCCAACACATGATTTGGAATTAGCAACAGTTACTTTTGCGATTAAACTCTGGAGACACCGCCTATATGGGACTAAGTGTCAGCTTTACACGAATCATAAGAGCTTAAAGCATATATTTAAGTTATAAAGAACTTAATATGAGACAAAAGCGGGCAATTGAGCTTATTAAGGACTATGACTGCGACATTTTGTACCATCATGTAAGTTTTTCTTCAGCTATACTTGATAACATCCGAGTAACTCAGTTAGAAGCATTAAAAGAAAAGAGTTTTGAGCTTGAAGATTTGAAAGGTGAAAGGAAGTTGTTAACGGAGAATGTGTAAGGCTTAAAGTGTCTTAAAGACCGTGTGTGGGTACCGAAGTTGGGAGACATTAGAAAAAGGATTCTGAATGAAACTAAATGAGGTAGGGTCGTCGAAAGTCAAAGAGCCGACGTGGCATTAAGGAAAACGAGTCAAACGCTAACGTAGCGCTACAGCTAAGCAGCATAGTGGCAAGGCAAGGAAGAGGGAAATATACTCCTTGGGGGCGGCGCCGCAAGACCAAGAAGTACGATACGGTATTTAATGAAACACATAAGGCATTTAATGCCAGACACGTGTCGGGACAAAAAGGGCAACAACAACCAAAAGCAGTACAGTACGGCCTGGCCAGTCCCATCACACACAAGGAGTAATCCGCACAGGATATTAAGGTATGAATATTACGAAAAACATAGAACTTCCATTATCACAAGAGCATTGAAGAAGAAAGAAAACTTACTTAGGCATCAGAGTGTCTCCCCCAGGAGACCACTCTGGGCCCTTACCGTTAGTGTATTTTGCAGAATAGCATTCAATGACAGGAGCTCAAGAGACACCCGTTCAGAGCACTAACATTTTGGCGCCATCCGTGGGACCGGAGAGGTCTGTTGTTGGGGAGGCCGACACACCGGCAAGAATGTCAACCTCCCTGACCACCCCTACTCTACCGCCAACAGTCAGGGTCACTGCAGTAAGACCGCAACGCCTGTTTACCACGACTGGAGGGAGTGGAGTAACCACAACGGAGAAGCAGATACGTTGCCCGTTATGCCTAGTTTTCAGACAATCGTTTCTCTCCCACAAACGATTCCCCGGTACCCATTCCGAGGAAGCGCATCGAGAGTGATATGTCAAGGAGACACTGAGCCACCTCCCATGACAGGAGCTTACCAGAGTGTAATCTCGTTTTGTCAAACCTTCACACTTCCACCTCCTTCGTCCATACCCCCACTAGTAAGACCATTAGAAGGGGGACCCACTTTCATGCAACCACCCCTTTACACACCCTCCTGGACAGCACCCCCACCGCCGCCTTATAATTCCAGTTTGAACGTGGAGCCGCCTCTTAATGTAGGAAATGCAGAGAGAGGCGTGCAAAGTAGATGGGAAACAGACCAATGGAGATATTTTCCCCCACCATACTGGTTTCAAACAATGTGGCACCCCCCTGGGTTTCAGAGTGGTTAGCAGGTGCACCTGGCGGTCAACCGTACTAATGCAGGGGTGAACTTGGAGCTTGAAACGTTGAGTGCACCATATTCGGTGGCACATGATGAAGATCGCGACCTACACATGGATCAATCTCCTTTCACTGAACGTATAACTAGTTTTCCATTCAAAGCGGGTCTGCTCTTAGCCAAGGGAATAAAAACTCATGATGGTACCACAGACCCCGACGATCATTTAAAAATATCCGAGGGGATCATAGAGTTATAGCGTTACCCTATGCCCCTATGGTGCTGGTTATTCTCAGTAACAATGCAAGGTATCGCTCGCCTGTGGTTCAATAATCTAGCGTCATCGAGCATAGACAGTTACAAGGACCTAAAAGACCAGTTCAGAGGCAACTTTCTTCAACAGAGGGAATACCGTAAGAATGCTTGTGTGGTGTTAGGAAGGGGGCAAACTCTAGAAGAATCGTTGAAGGAATAGTGCGATAGGTTCCTAAGGGAATCCTAGAAGGTAGAGGGAAAAACAGATGCTATGGTGATAAACTATTTCGTAATAGGTCTTCGGCCTGGAATATTCAATAGAAAGATGATGAAAAAGCGGCCAGAAACGATAGCAGATCTTATCGAAAAGGTAAACACTTTTGTAGAGACGGAGGAGTTTAATAATAAAAAGAGAGGAAGACAGAAGGAAGAAAGGCGAAAGCCAACCTTACAAAGGTTGGGCAAGGGACACCCAAAGTTCCTGAATACAACAAACACCATAATAACTCAGGACCACCCCACCGTTTCACGCCATACCAACAGTTTACCTCTTTAACAAAGTAGCCAAAAGAAATACTGTTGACCGAACTAGGCAGAAGCTCTTTCAGACCCCCAGCAAGAATGAACACAGCCCCTTTCAAAAACGATCGCAGTAAATGGTGTGAATTCCACGAAGATCATGGGCATGAAACCAATAGTTGTGCGGATCTAAAAAGGGAAATTGAAGCATGTGTAAAAACTGGAAGACTGAAGCACTTGGTGCGCCCATGAAGTCACAACATCCCTCAAAGAAGGAAGATGAGCATGATAAGAAAAAGTTCACCTGGAACGGAGATAGAAAAGGGATAAAGATCATGATCAAAATTAGAAGGAGGAAATATTGATGGTACGAGGGGAAGTGGGAATAAGAAGAGTAGTTAAAAGGTACTCATATGAATGGAGAGAAGCTATTGGGTTCACTGCGGAAGATCTTGAGTTAAACCCTTCCAGCGGAATGGAGCCTTTGCAGATACGGGAAAATATCGGAGGAGTATTTGTCCCCAGGGTATATGTGGACACGGGGAGCGCAGTGTAAATCATGTACGAAAGTTGTTTCAACAAGATGCACCCGGACATACGGAGGACTTTGACACCAGCCACTAAGCCCATTGTGGGGTTCGCAGGACAACAAAGTTGGCCAATAGGAAAGGTAAAGGCATTAACCATCATGGGGAATGAATGGCTATCTAAGACAATGGATGTAGAGTTCCTGGTCATAAGGGCAGATTCGCCGTATAATATTATAATTAGAAGGCCTGCTATGTTGGAATGGGGAATGGTGGCATCCACTATCCATGCCATGGTGAAATTCCCTACAGAGGAAGGAACAAGTGATCGTCCTAGGAGACCTGCCAGAGTATGTACACGCTACGGAGGAGGCCCAGGCAGCGGAGTCAGGGGGGAAGCATGAAAGAGCGGAACAGCAACAATCTCCAGACCAATTTGCAATCAATCCGAAGTATCCGGAGCAAACAGTGGGAGTCGGTATGGAGCTCAGCCCATGGGTCAGAAGCAAACTAACAAATTTGTTACATGACAACTGAGACGTCTTTTCATGGGAACCCAAGCACATGACAGGAGTGCCAAGGAGGATGACGGAGAACAGACTGAACGTGCATGCTAGTAAAACTCCGGTAAGACAGAAGTGTCGAATACAAGCAGAAGACAGGGCTAGAGCAATCGAAGAACAAGTATCTAAACTTCTGGAGGCAGGCATCTTATAGGAAGTAACCTATCCTACCTGGGTAGCCAACCCAGTCATGGTTAAGAAATCCGATGGGACGTGGCGGATGTGCATCGATTTCACCGACCTGAACAAAGCTTGCCCCAAAGACTGTTATCCTCTACCGGACATAGACCAAAAGATTGAAGCAGTGATACCATTCAAGTGGAAGTGTTTCCTAGATGCATACAAAGGTTATCACCAAGTGCAAATGGTGAGGGAAGATGAGGAAAAGACGACTTTCTACACTGTTAAGGGAGTATATTGCCACGCCAAGATGCCGTTTGGGTTAAAGAATGGGGGGCAACCTACCAAAGACTTGTTGATCGGGTATTCCAAGAGAAAATGGGAAGGAATATCGACGTATATGTAGATGACATGGTGATAAAAAGTAAGGCAGAGGATAAGTTGCTAGAGGACGAAAAAGAAACATTTCATAACCTCAGAAAGGCAAACTTGAAGTTGAACCCGACGAAGTGTACCTTTGGGGAAACAAAGGGTATGTTTTTGGGATACATGACGGATGAAGAAGGATTCCGAGCAAACCCAAAGAAAATACAGGCGATCCTACAGATGGGAGTCTCTTCAACAATCAAGCAAATGTAATGCCTAAACGGAAGATTAGCAGCCATGCACAGGTGGCTATCAAAAGCCGTTGAAAGGTCCCTTCCTTTTTTCAAAACGCTAAAAAGATGCTTCAACAAGAAGGATTTCAAATGGACTGAGGAGGCGGACATGGCTTTCACAAAGCTGAAAGCTTGCATACAAAACCTGCCCCATCTGGTGGTGCCTAAGGCAAGAGAAGCTTTGTTTTTGTATCTTTCCAGAGCAGACGAAGCAATCAGTGCAGTATTGGTGGCAGAAAGAAAGATGAAGGTAATTGCAAATATATTTTGTCAGTCGAGCGCTGCATGGGGAAAAAGTGCAGTATACAGCCCCCGAAAAGTTGATAATGGCCCAAGTACACACGGTGCAGCGTCTGAGGCGGTATTTCCAGGCACATGAAGTAGTGGTACTCACTGAATTTCCAATGAGGCAAGTCCTGTTGAAGCCGAAAGCCTCCAGCCGCTTTATAAAATGGGCAATCGGGTTAGGTGAACACGACATTGGGTTCAGACCCAGGTTGGCGATAAAAGCACAAGTAATAACTGACTTCATAGCAGAGATGCCTACAAGTGCCAAAAATCAAAATAACCTGGAGGACATCACGAAGGTTGAAGAGGACGTATGGCAGCTATTCGTAGATGGAGCCTCAGGAAAAAAGGATCACGAGCTGGTTTGCTGCTGATAACGCCTGAGGGAGTAGAAATTGGACATGCACTACGTTTCCATTTTAAAGCTTCTAACAATGAAGCAGAATATGAAGCACTCATCGCAGGTTAGGAGCTGGCCCGACACATGAAGGTAAGGGTAATACGAATATCTATAGATTCAGCGATGCTGGTAAACCAGGTAAACGGATCATATGAGGCCAAAGACTCCGTAATGCAGAAATACCTCCAAAAGGTAGAAAAAAATTGATACGTAAGTTTGACCAAGTAATACTATTCCGTATCCCCCGCAGCATAAATCAGAAAGCGGATTCTTTAAGTAAACTGGTCACGGTATCTGATAAATTCAAATCAGAGTATTTATATTGCTTCTTGATTTGTTTCCTTGAAGGACTATGACTTCTCTGATAGTAGATATGCTGGAATCTTCGTGTAGACATCTTTTCTTGAAAATCAGCACTTTCTGTTTATGAAACTGTTGAGCAGCTTGAATCACTTGACAGCTTGAACAGAGCAGCTTGAGTTGATTTACTCTAGCAGCTTGAACTTTTACACTGGCAGCTCGAGTTTCTTCAACTAACAGCATGAACTTTGTATTTACATATAAACTCTACTAACAGTTTGAGAAGTCTAACTAACCTGGCTCTGATACCACTTGTCAGGATCTAAAAGTAATTAACCAAGACTAAAGGATTTGAATTTATCAGAGTATAAATCAATAATCTTGCTTTGAATCAAAGTTTAATTAAGAAGTTTGCGGAATAACACTTAATTATTTTAACAAGCTTTCAGAATCAATAGCAGATAAACACAAGAAATAATCAAGACTGCTTGTATTGCTGATTTCAATGATTACAATCACCTCTAATCTGTTTGATTAGACGAAGAACACAAATTGTTCTTAGGGTTTTACAACCTTAGAGGCTTTAAACAAAAAGCAATTACAAACTTGAATATGCAGAAAACTCCTATACAATAGAAAGACCTATTCTATGTATTTATATTGCTTCTTGATTTGTTTCCTTGAAGGACTATGACTTCTCTGATAGTAGATATATTGGAATCTTCATGTAGATATCTTTTCCTGAAAATCAGCACTTTCTGTTTATGAAACTGTTGAGCAGCTTGAATCACTTGACAGCTTGAACAGAGCAGCTTGAGTTGATTTACTCTAGCAGCTTGAACTTTTACACTGGCAGCTCGGGTTTCTTCAACTAACAGCATGAACTTTGTATTTACATATAAACTCTACTAACAGTTTGAGAAGTCTAACTAACAGCTTGAACTTACTTTGACTATTTTCCAACAATCTCCCCCTAACTTAAATTCTTTACTCAAGACTTTAAGTTCTATACAAAAATGGAAATGAATAAGTAAACTGTTATTTACAAACCAAGGCTTTCAAAAACTTACAACTCTGCAAGCTTCTGATTTACAGCCTTCAAAAATTATTTCTTCATCTCGTCACTATCACAAGATATCCTAACAGATTTCATCTGGAGTAGCATTTCCTTTGGTAGATCATAGAATTCAAGATTGAAGAACATACCAGATCCATCTGAAAATTTGATTCTGTAAGTCCTTGATTTGACAAACAGATCAACTTGCTTGATCTTCTTTCCCTTCTTGTTGGCATCCTCTATATCTTCCCTTATAGACTCAGGATCAAAAATGGACTTCAGATCTTTGATGACTTGCTTCACTTGTGGTAGAGTAGATCTTACTTGTGTCACAGACCCAATATTGTGCATCTTTGTGAGCTCATCTCTGGTCAACTTCTTAACCATGTGCCAGAATGTGTCATACTCTTCTTCTGGACCAGATTTCCTTTTCACTATAAACTAAACTCTTAAGTCAATATTGTCCAGTGGCTTGGCATACCAGTAGTTGATAAGAGGCTTTGTAAAGTCATGCTGGTCTATTAATTTCTCCAACTCCATAGCCTTTTGTAGTTGTTGCTGAAACAACACCCTTTTAACTTGACCCAGCTGTGCTTGTGATAATGACTCTGGTGCAGGAATGGACGCAACAGCTTGATCAGAAGGAGCAGGGGCACTGGCAGCAGCTTGAACATGACTTGTACCAGTTTGAACTGGTTCTTGGGATGATTGGACTTCTTGGGAGACTTTTGTTTTCTTTCTTTTGTCCATTTCTTTGTCATGGATCTCTTGCAGTCTATCAGTGGTCATGGACTGAGCCATCTTCTTTGGAATGCCAGCTGCAAAGGCAAAATTGATCAGAAATCTTCTATGCTCAGCCTTAACGTGCCCTGTTGGCAGCTTCCTCTTCTTTTCTCCTTGTTTGACCACAAACCCTTTTAGGTAATCACCTAATGTTTCATCATCGTCCATTGGGGGCTGGGTTTGCTGGTCTAACTCTTGATCCTGTTCTTCTGCTAACTTTCTGGCAATTTCAGCATCAAAGGCAATCTGGGCTTCTTTGGAAGTAAATTTGTGCTTTGGAGACTCAATAAGAATGCCCTTGCCCTTATCTTTTATAGCAGAAGTTGTAGCTTGGACTGTACTGGTTGGAGCTTGGACACCTTCTCTTATAACAACTCCAGTTGCTTTTGAAGAAGCAGCTTGAGTTTCTAGGCTAACAGCTTGAGAAGCTGTTGGGACTGTTAGCCTAGATGGTGGAACTGTTGAGGCTGCTTGGACTGATGCTGTTGGAGCTGCTTGGACTGCTTTAGGAACCTCCTGATTCTCCCCCTTTTTGGAAGCATTGGTTTGGTCAGGAGGACCTACAACCTTTGCCACTTGGGTTTGAATCAAACGCTCTAATTTCATGATCTTATTTCCACAGAGGGTAAACCCTTTATGGAGATAATTCATTCTTTGATTTTGAGCCGCTTCTGCCTGCTTTAGTGCAAATATCTGTGCTCCCTGTGCAGCAATGATGGACATGTGGTATTCCAACATAGCTACAACAGGTTTCATCTTGGGATCCGTTAAAAGCATAAGTTGCAGACTAGCCTCAAGATCAGAAAACATCTGTGTTGCTTGTGATCTATCACTGGCAGGAATACCAGAAGTAGAAACATCTGGGCCCCTCTGTTCTTGGTTCTGGGGACTTCCAGCTTGTGTTTGTACACTTGCTGTTTCCATGGGTGTGGTCTTAATGATGTTAGCACTGTCCTGTGCCTCTTGTGCAGAGACAGCAGTAGTGTCAGCCACAGAACCCGTATGGATCATCTCTGGAGAGATGTCCACCTCCTGAGTGAGAATGGGAGTGTCCTCAATGTGTGCCCTTTGGATATTCTATGCAGAAGTGTCCTCCTGCACAGGGTTATATGGTTCTTGTCTGAGGGCTGAGGAGGAAGGAGCTCCTGGTCCTCTTTTCCTTTTATATAGAAATTTTAGTGGGGCTGGGGGCTGTACAATAGGATCAGAAGGAATTTGTTTATCATGAGGAGTGGGTTGGGGTCCTGGGGGTGTAGCAGTGATGATAGGTTGAGCCTGCTCAGGACCCTCTCCTCTGTTTCTTGGAATGATGTTCATCATTGCAGAAGGCAATGGAACATCTACACTCAAAAAATTGGCACTTTGTTTCAAAAGTCTTTTGATGGAAGATAGTGAGTGCCTGTGGGAAACATGTATCCTCTTATGTAAATGAGAAGTGATGCAAGTGTGTGCAATTATTTCTGCCAAAAATCTAGGATACATTAAAAACTTCCCATTCTTTAGAGAATGATGCCTTAACATCCCCTGAAAAATCATATTTGAGAAATTGAACCGTTGGCCCGTTGAAAAGCACACTAAGGCAGTGGCAATGTTGGAAGAAAATTCTGACCAACCGGTTCTTTTGGGGCTTATACACTGCTGAATGATATGTACAAGATATTTCCACTTAGGTGAAAAATGTGCTTTCAAGAAAGTAAATGAATCAGTAGGACCCCTATATCCAATATTGTAAAGACCAGTATGTAAAGCATCAAGGGTTAGGTCTGTTATACCTGTGGCATCTTGAAGATGCAAATGGTGTCGAATGGATTCCTCACTGATGGTGATGGGAGTGCCATCAATTTTGGATAGTATAGAGGGAACTCCATTGATGGTTTGGACAGAGGCACGGTTCCAGAATTGCTCAATATGAGAGATGTATATGGTGGGATTGATATTGAGTGCATGATGGATATGGGAGTGTCGAAGAAAGTCCATCATGTCATGGAACAGTTGAAGTTCTGAGTGCTTTAGAGAGTAGGGAAGGCAGTTGTGTTCTTTAACAAACTCCATTGAAGATCAAACGAAGGTTTTAGGGTTTGCAAAGAAGAGTGTGTGAATCGTTCAGAGAGAAAGGAAAGGCCGTGGAAGGAAAGTTTGTAACTTGTAGTTACAACTGAACGAAACTGGGACCTTTAAAGGTTTTGAAAAAGGTTGGGTCCCGCGCACACACATTTGAAATTACCGAAATACCCTGCACACTTTGACAGATCAAGTGAATAACTAACAGTCCGAGAAAATGAACTAGCAGCTTGAGAAAATACTCAACCTGTTAGTTAAAACTTAGGCATCTTTTAATGAAACAGTGACTCCCCCTTAAATAAGCATATAAAGTTGAGAATAATGAAGACAAGTTAATCCATGTTTACCATACCAATGTTTGATACTAGGAAAGTGAACCTTCCTACATCAAAAGGTTTTGTAAATAGATCAGGTAACTGATCATCAGTATGTATTTTGGTAACTTGTATTAACTTCTTCTCATTACAATCCCTTATAAAGTGAAATCTGATTTCTATATGCTTGGTTTTTGGGAATTTCACTGGGTTTTGCACAATGCTGATTGCACTTGAATTGTCAATATAAATGGGAGTGGATAAGAAGTTCATACCATAGTCTCTCAATTGATTTTGAATCCACATTACCTGTGAGTAGCAGCTTGCAGCTGCTACATATTCTGCTTCAGTGGAGGATGTGGAAACAGTTGTCTGCTTTTTGCATTGCCAAGAGACCAGTCTTGCTCCTAAGTATTGACATCCACCAGTTGTGGATTTTCTGTCAATGTTGCATCCACCATAGTCACTGTCAGAGTAGGCTGTTAATGTAAGAGGAGAGTCTTTAGGATACCAGAGGCCTAAATGAGGTTGGCCTTTTAGGTATCTAAAGATTCTCTTAACAGCAACCAAATGAGAATCCTTTGGAGAGCATTGAAACCTAGCACACACACAGACAACAAACATAATATCAGGTCTAGAAGATGATAGATACATAAGTGATCCAATTAGAGATCTATATAAATGAACGTCCACATCAATGCCATCTTTGTCTGTATGGAGCTGCTTGTGAGGATCCATTGGAGTGCTTGCAACTTTGGTGTCTTGATACCCAAACTTTTCCAGTATGTCTTTAACATACTTTGATTGACTTATGAAGAGACCAGTGGGTTTCTGCTTGACCTGCAATCCTAGGAAGAAAGTGAGTTCTCCCATTGAACTCATTTGGAACTTTTTGTGCATTAAAGTTTCAAACTCTTTGCACAAACAATCATTTGTTGAGCCAAAGATGATGTCATCAACATAGATTTGGACAAGCAGAATCTCAGCTTTGATGGACTTAGTGAAAAGAGTTTTGTCTAGAGTGCATCTCTTGAACCCATTCTGTTGAAGATATGATGACAGAGTGTCATACCATGCTCTGGGGGCTTGATGGAGACCATAGAGAGCCTTGTCTAACTTGTAGACTTTGTATGGATACTTGTAGTCCTCAAAACCAGGAGGTTGACACACATAGACCTCTTCTTCAATTGTCCCATATAGAAAAGCAGACTTCACATCCATTTGATACACTTTAAAACCTTTGAAGCTTGCATAGGCCAAAAATAGTCTGATGGCTTCAATTCTTGCCACTGGAGCAAATACATCATCATAATCTATGCCTTCTTCTTGAGTGTACCCTTGAGCTACTAGCCTTGCTTTATTCTTGATGACTATCCCTCTCTCATCTTTCTTGTTTTTGAACACCCATCTTGTACCAATTGCTCTCTTTCCTTTAGGAAGATCAACCAGTGTCCATACATTCTGAAGCTTGAACTGTAGAAGCTCTTCTTGCATTGCTTCAATCCAGGATGAATCTTTCAATGCTTCTGATGCCTTTTTAGGTTCCAGTTGAGACATGAAACAGGCATGTTCAAAAACAGCTAGACTGAATTCAGGAACTGCTTGTTCAGCAGCAGCAGATTCATTGTGAACCATTTTCCTTGTTTGTACAGGAGTACTTGGATCACCCAGTATTTGATTTAGAGGATGATACTTGTGAACTCTGAGGGTAGGCTCTCTTTCTGTCTGAAAAGAGGATCCAAGATTTGTATCATCTCCATCAGGACCAGTGAATGGTTCAGCTTCTGGAACAGCTTGACTTGAATCTGGGACTGGTTCCCTGTGTGATGAAGCTGTTCTCTCAGGACTTGGGAGTGGCACTTCAGTATCTAGATTTGTATCATGTTGAACATTCAGAACCCCTGGAGGGTCACATGACAGAAGTGGTATAGTGGTGTATTCATCCCAATTGGTTGGATCTGCAGCAGTTTGAAACTTTGTGCCAACAGCTTGAGAAATTGTATTGGCAGCACGAGAATTTGTGTTGGCAGCTTCAATCCTGTATGCATCAGCTTCTGCAGTATACTCAACAAAGCTCAGAGAATTTGTTAGTGAATCTAAATCAAACAACCAATCAGGACCAGTGCCTTTGACATTTGCAGTATTTTCATTAAATTCAACATTGGCACTTTCTTCAATGGTTTTAGACACACTGTTATATACTCTATAGGCTTTGCTTTGATTTGAGTATCCTACAAAAAATCCTTCTTCAGCCTTACTTTCAAACTTCCCTAAGTGAGTCTTAGTATGAAGAATAGTACATGGACATCCAAAAGGCTTGAGGAAAGCTATTAGGGGACTTCTGTTGTGGAATAACTCATAGGGAGTTTTTCCTTGAGATTGAACAACTTGAACCCTATTCAGAACATAACAGGCTGTATTGACAGCTTCTGCCCAGAAAGTCATTGGCAGTTTTGAATCAGCTAACATTGTTCTAGCAGCCTCAATTAATGTTCTGTTCTTTCTTTCAGCTACACCATTTTGCTGTGGTGTTCTTGGTGCACTATATTGTCTAGCAATACCTTTGGACTCACAGAAACTGTTTAGAATGTGATTTTTAAATTCAGTTTCATTGTCTGATCTTATCACCTTAACTTTTGAGTTTGATTGGTTTTCTATCTTAAGGATAAAAGACTTAACTAGCTCAGCAGTTTCATCTTTGGACCTAAGAAAGTAAACCAAGTAAATCTGGTGAAATCATCAACAATAACTAAACCGTAAGCCCTTTTATTCAAACTCAAAGCAGATGTTGGACCAAATAGATCCATATGAATCAGCTGAAGAGCAGATGAGATTGAATTTACTTCTTTGGCCTTATGAGAAGTTTTGTGTTGCTTGCCTTTAAGACATGCTACACAATGATCATCACATATGAACTCCTTTTGTGGTAAACCTCTTACCAGATTCTTTTTGACCAAAACATTCATGGACTTGAAGTTCATGTGACACATCCTTCTATGCCAAAGAGCAGACTCATTTGATGATGCTTTGGATATCAAACAGCTTAAAGTATTTGATTTGGATAAAAGATCTGTGTCCAAACAGTAGACATTGTCCTTTCTTGGTGTTCTTAGTAAAACAAAATTTTCAGGAATTTTGAAATCTTTTGAAAGGACAATGCACTCAGAATCTGTAAACAAAACAATGTTTTGTTTGTCACAAATTTGAGAGACACTTAATAAATTATACTTAAGCTGTTCAACATACAAAACATCATGGAAAATCATGTTGCCTGCATTAACAGTACCATTACCTGTAACCTTACCGCCTTTTGAGTTGCCTCCAAATGCAACAAATCCTCCATCAAAGCCTTTGAAATTTGACAAGCACTCAGAATTGCCTGTCATGTGCCTAGAGCATCCACTGTCCAAATGCCATCTTGTTTTATGAGGTGACCTGTGATTGCCCTGCACAAATAAAAGCTTAGTCAGTAGTGGAGTAAACCCAAACCAAATTGGTTTTGGGTTGGTCTTGTGTATTGACATAACTAAATACTGTCTTTGACTTCTTATATTTAGTGAGATCTACTGATGGAGTCCTTGGAGAGTATTTAGTGATTATATGAGGTATCCAGGTATTTTGATCATCTTTTCTGCTAACAGTCTCAGATGATTCACTAACAGTTCCAGATTGATGCTTAGCAGCTTGATCTGTGTTTTTAGTGCTAACAGCTTCAGTATTTGCACTAACAGCTTCAGAATTTGGCTTAGCAGTCTGATCTTTTGCATCAGCAGTTTGATCTGAAGATTTGTCCTTGTCACACCATATTTGTTTAAAGCTTAATTTAGGCTTTGCCAAAACTTGTTATTGGTGTGTGAACTGTTTTTTATTAACTTTTGAAAGCCTGTGATCAACTGTTTTCTTTGGAACTGGTGTAGCAGAAGGTTTGACCTTTGAATGTTTTGCCTGAGTAGGACTTGATTTTTTTTGATTTACAGTCTGTTTTGCAACAGCTGGTTTATAAAAACAATCCTTGGCCAAGTGATTCTTCCTGCCACAGTGAAAACACCTTTTGACTATTTGAATTGGAGAACCAGATTTATCTGACAATTTCTGGTTCTTGTTCCTCTGATTTCCCCTTACCTGCTGTTGTTTGGGAAACTTTTGAACACCATGCTTTTGGCATGTGCAGACAGGAACATTTTTACCCTTTTTATTATTCTTTGAAGAAGATGCAGTGTTACAGTTAGAATGTACAGAAACTTGTGGAGCAGCATTGCATACACTTATCTTCTCTTTTCCTTTCTTACTGGGGGCTTGGATCTCTATGGGTGCACTCATTGTTTTGTGTTCCTTCTCAACTGCTGTGCACTCATGCTCTCTATTTTGAATCTGATCTTCTTTAGATTCAGGGCTGGTATCAAAGATAGGATCTACAGTAGTCATAGACTCATCTAATGGTTCATTGACAAGTCTATCAGCAACTTCACTCATTGGATGAATGTATTTGTTATTGTATGGGGGTGGAGTAGCCCTGTAGCCTATGCCTTCTTTGGGATTAACCTGAGATTTTACCCTATCCTTAAATTGGACTTCCATTAGGTGTTCCGGCTTTTGATTAGCCAATTTGAAGTTACCTAGATCTATATTGACAGATTCTAGTTTCTTATTAGCCTCTAACACCTTTTGTTCAGTCTCTTCTACCTTTTTATTCAGAGATTCTATTTTCTTATTTAGCTCCTTTTTCTCCCACTCATGATATGTTCTATCATGTCCAATTTGAATCTCATCATCCTTATAGTCATTGATCTGTTTTTCAAGATCTTCTATGGCTTGCATATATTCATATCTCCTTTTCTTCCATCTTAGCTAGAGTTTTGCACATGCTCTCATTATGGTATCTGTACTTTTTAAACATATTTTTGCATGATTGAGAGCAGAGTTTAGAATTTACCTCAGAGGGTAGTTCAGTGGAGGAGACATTTGATGTTTCTGCCATTAGAGCTTGATTTTGAAACTCTTCCTCTGTCTGATCACTCCAGTCAAACACATTGTCTTCTTGAGAGACAAGTGCTGTTGATGATGATGTCTGATTGGGCTGTGGAGTCCTTGATGACTGTTGACCTTGAGATCTACATTCTCTGGCATAGTGACCAAGCTTATGACATTTATAGCACTCAACTTTTGACTTATCAAAAGCTGGTTTGCCTTCTGTTCTGGCTTGAAAGTTGGTCCTTCCAGTTCTTTTAAGAAACCTTTTGGCCCTCATGGTCAGCATTGCATGTTGCCACTTTAAATCCATCTCTTCAAGATCATCTGGATGAATTTGTTCTAAATCTTCAGCATTTAGAGCAAATAGTCCATCATTGGCGACAAAAGCCTCATAGTGAGCTGCAGCAGAGTTGCCATCACCACCTGAAAAGGAATCACTGCTATTAGATTTTTCAGAAGACAGAAGAGCAGTATTGTGATTATAAGAAAAGGATTTCTGTTTAGTATCAATCTCAGTCTCAAACACTCTCAGACTGTTGTACAGATCATCCAGTTCTATCTCATCAAGAGTGTCTTTTGTTCTCCATTGTGCAGCATAAACTGTCCATTCTTCTCCAAGAGATCTGAGAAACTTTCTGTTGACTTCATCTTGATCCAGACTGACTTTTGCACTTTCTAATTCACTTATCAGTTTGTTGAATCTGTCAAAAATTTGAGTAAGGTTTTCATTCTTGCCACCAGAAAAGTTCTCATACTGCTGTTTCAAAAGATCCTTTTGATTTCTCTTGGTACTGGCATTACTAGCAAATCTTTTCTTTAAAGCATTCCAAAGAGAATGAGCAGTATAAAACTTTTTGAACTGGTGTTGATAAGAATTAGGAATGGCTGTTTGTAAAAGTGTAAGAGCTTTCACTTCATTCATTCTAGCCTTTCTTTCAAGTTCAGTTTTTGGAGGAGTTTTGACTGGTTTTCCCTCATCATCAAGTTCTGAATCAACTACAGGAGGAAATTCAACAGTTTCCCATATGGCATAATCAATAAATTGAATATGCTGTTTAATCCTGAGTTTCCACATCTCAAACTCAGTGGGCTTGAGCATAGGCACTTTGAGTCCTTGCCCAGAAGCACTGCTACTATTTTCAAATTCCATTGCAAAAGAATAAAAATTTGAAAGAAAACTTTCGACTTTGAAAAACAAAGAACAACCTGTCTCTGATACCACTTGTCAGGATCTAAAAGTAATTAACCAAGACTAACTGATTTGAATTTATCAGAGTATAAATCAATAATCTTGCTTTGAATCAAAGTTTAATTAAGAAGTTTGCGGAATAACACTTAATTATTTTAACAAAAGCTTTCAGAATCAATAGCAGATAAACACAAGAAATAATCAAGACTGCTTGTATTGCTGATTTCAATGATTACAATCACCTCTAATCTGTTTGATTAGACTAAGAACACAAATTGTTCTTAGGGTTTTACAACCTTAGAGGCTTTAAACAAAAAGCAATTACAAACTTGAATATGCAGAAAACTCCTATACAATAGAAAGACCTATTCTATGTATTTATATTGCTTCTTGATTTGTTTCCTTGAAGGACTATGACTTCTCTGATAGTAGATATGCTGGAATCTTCGTGTAGATATCTTTTCCTGAAAATCAGCACTTTCTGTTTATGTAACTGTTGAGCAGCTTGAATCACTTGACAGCTTGAACAGAGCAGCTTGAGTTGATTTACTCTAGCAGCTTGATCTTTTACACTGGCAGCTCGAGTTTCTTCAACTAACAGCATGAACTTTGTATATACATATAGACTCTACTAACAGTTTGAGAAGTCTAACTAACAGCTTGAACTTACTTAGACTATTTCCCAACAGTATTGAAAGAAAGAAGCATAGAAAGACCTGTAGTGGCCCCGGTGACGTACGATGATCCGGGGTGGATGACACCAATCATTGATTACTTGCAAGCAGGAATACTACCTGCAGACGTGGCGGCAGTAAGAAAGATCAGGATTAAAGGACCAAGGTACGTAGTGGAAGATGGAGTGCTATATAGAAGGTCATAGTTGACGCCCCGACTCCGGTGTGTGGGGCCCAGGGAAGCAGATTATATTGTAAGGGAAATGCACCAAGGAATCTGCAGCAGCCATGCAGGTGTAAGAACTATCGTGCGAAGGATAGAAAGAGCAGGATACTTTTGGCCGACAAATGTGTGCAAATGTGGAAGAAAGAGTAAGAACGTGTGAAGCCTGCAAAAGCACAGCCCAATCACCAGAGTGCCGCAGCAAAACCTGGTAAGTATACAGTCACCTTGGCCATTTCACAAGTGGGGAATCGACTTAGTAGGACCTTTCCCACAAGCCCCAGGGAGATTCAGATTCCTGGTAGTCGTAGTCGATTTCTTTACAAAATGGATTGAAGCACAGGCGTTCATTAACATCACAAGTAAAGCAGTGCAGAAATTCGTGTAAAGCTCCATAATCTGCAGGTACGGAATACCTAGAGAGCTGGTAAGTGACAATGGATCACAGTTCATAGACGCATCCTTCAAAAAGTGGTGTGAAGAGCTACACATAAAGCAATGCTTCACATCGGTAGGTTACCCACATGCTAATAGGCAAATGGAAATCACAAATAGGAACATAGTAGCAGGGATAAAGAGTCGCTTGCAAGAGTCTAGAGGGTCCTGGGTAGATGAATTACAGAATTTATTGTGGTCCTTCAGAACCACACAGAACACAGGGACCCAAGAAACCCCTTTTAGTTTGGTGTATGGATTAGAAGCAATAATTCCAGCAGAAATAAGACTACAATATTATAGAGTGGCAAACTTTAACGAAATTTCCAACGAAGCGGAGTTGAGGCTGAATTTAGATATTCCGGAAGAAAGAAGGGAATTATCGCACATCCGACAGGAGAAGTACAAAAGCAAAGTAGCAAGGTGGTATAACAGGAAGGTCAAACACACATAGTGTAAGCCAGGGGATATGGTGCTAAGGAAGAATGAAGCCAGTAGAGCACAAGACCAAGGGAAGTTAGGACCTGCGTGGGAAGGTCCATATAAGATTGTAGAAGCTTATGAAGATGGGTCGTACATCCTGGAGACCCTGCAAGGTGTCCCAATACCAAGAACATGACACATTTCTAACCTGAAGAAGTTCAATATATGAAGAAAAAAATGAAAGGGAAAGATAGGGCATTTTGGCAGATATGATTTTTTTAACGATCAGCCCTATATGTATGTTAATGCCAGGCGCTAAAAGTAAAATTTTAGTAGCCAAGCAGTTCTTATTAAATTATCAATGTCAAGCGCTAAAGTAAACTTTAGTAGCCAAGCAACGACTCTATGGTCAGTGCAACAGCAAAGCACTGCTTCGTAGCAAGCCAGTAATACTTCAAGTATCAACAACAAAATGTTATGCTTGAATCCAGCAAAAGGCACTAATGACATGGCCACTCCATCAAAACAACTGACGATGTAATCCAAAACAACCTAAAAAAAGTAATAACAGAAAACACTCCTCCTTGCAGCTCATGCCCAATGAGCATAAACAAACAAATAATAAGAAGCATAAAATTAATAGAATCCAAAGCAAGGTTCAGCTAATTGTCTGCCTTCACCGTTCATAAAAACAAAATAGAACCCAAAACAAGGGTGAAGCAGCTTATACATCATTGTTCATAATTAATACATCAGATTCTAAAGAAAACTAAAAACAGGGGATCAAGGGGCGTCAGGATGAACGTTTTTTAACAAACCAAGAGGCAGATCACAACTGCCCCGAAGAGTCTGCACAAATGGCCATTCATGATTCACCACTCCCATATAGGCCTCATTCAGGTGGGCACCAACATCTAAACCTGGTTGGAAATAGGGCAACTCTTCATCTGGCAGCTGCAAGCCATGCTCATCACAGAGCTCCCGACAACCCTACATGCGTCCTACAACTAGGACTCGATCTTGCACTTCAGCAAACTTGGAGAAGAACTCAGGAGCACCGAGCAATTGTGAAAAGATAGAGGAAAATTCCTTCTCAAATATCCAGGACTTCTCGTGAGCCAGTTTTTGTTTTTCTAAGGAGGCAAGGAAAGTTCAGCCTTCATCTTCACAAGCTCATCACTAAGCTTCCGGACCTCCACCTCATGATGGGCTCGGACTTCATCTAGACAGGATTTCCTGAACCGCTCAAGGAGAATGGGGAGTATCATGACAGAGGCCACAGCATGGATGTTAGCATCTTTGATAAGAAGATCATCAGATAAAGTTCTGCACACTTAAGGTGCAGGGGGAGGCAAGCAGTGCTTCAAAAATTTCTCCTCGTCATCATAATTATCAACCAATGAAGTAGGGCGAAGAGACCAGGGAGGTATGTAAACGGGACCAGTGTTAGTTGAGGTGCAAGCATGGGAGGCCGAAGGCCTAAGAGCAGGACGAGATACTAGTTTAAGTGTATCTTGACCAGTAGGGAAGGTTCAGTAGTGGTAACATGAGTACTAACAGCTTGCTCAAAAGGGGGCAGCTCAGGACAACTTGAATATGCAACAAGAGGACTTCGAGGGCGACCTGCATCTGGGTCAGGGGGCAGCGTAGTTCCCACCTCACCTTTGGGAGATCTAGGAAAACTATTAAGGGCATGCATGCGCTTAGTGGGGGGGGGGGGGGGCGGATTCCTCCTCATGAGAACAACCTGGTAGGTATAAGTTCGTAAAGGACGGAACACGAACAGAAGGTTCAACAGACACAACCATTTCTGAAGTAGCAGCAGCATTTGAACTAAGAGGCATGGGATCGACATTAGTCTGTGACTCCCCATATACAGAAGCATCATCGGCGCCGAATGAGACAGACTCTTTTTTCACCCTACTAAGAGCAGGACGGGCTCTGGTGGCAGGGCGACTGGGGCATTCAGGCTTCAAGTACTTCGCAAGATCCACTTCTGCAAAAGGGAGAAAAGAAGTAGAAGGAAGTAATATGCATTATATATATATATATATATATATATATATATATATATATATATATATATATATATATATATATATATATATATATATATATACACACACACACATATAGCCCATACATACAATAACAATACTTACTACGTTTGTGAGCGTCAACATTATCTTCTCAGAAGCCATGTGAAAATTTTACAGAATACCTTCTTTCGCCAAAACCTGTTCAAGATATGAACAACGAGGAATTTGAATACAGAAGTTGCAAAGCTTTCTAATATCTTCAACATCATAAGATCCTTCATCCCGAAATGAATTGTCAATAGTGCCCTTATTTTATCAGTGCATTTTAAAACCGAAAATCTCAGAAGGAACAAAGAAAAAACGGCTTTTCCAGGTCTTGATGGAATTGTCAAAACCAGAATTGATACGTTTGATGCCATGGCGATAAAGAGGAGTAAACCAGTTACCGTTAGAAACAAGGTGGAAAAAATAGCAAAAAACCTCTAAATGCGGAACGATGATCAAAGCATGTTAGGTCGCCTGACTACGGATCCTATCTTGACGCGACACCTGCCAACGAGTGCGGAATCCTCGTTAGCGGCTTGACGGATAGACCACGCACACGAAACACGGAGACACACACTGTGATAGACGAACAACGGAACGTCCCGACACGTGATTCTCTCCAAGAACAAAACTCTCTGATAACTTGCAAGTTCGAGATCGCCTTTGCTAATCTCTCTGATAAACTTCTGCAAAAGTCTGATAATTAATCGAATTAACCCTTAATTATAACACCCAGTTCGAATTTGCCTAGGACAAGTTCGAATAAGCCCAAGGCCTTTCGAACTTGTCCTCTACAAATTCGAATCTTAGGCTTCAAACTTATGTTTGAACTTATGTTTGAACGTATCTTTGAACTTATGTTTGAACTTATTGTAACACATTATACAAAGTTCAAACATACAAACAATCAATATCAAACATATATAATCAAACATATATCAAACACTTGTTAATGTGTAATAACAATCGAATTGACTTTTAGATAATATGTCTATACTTAGACTGCTATCGTCACACAGGATGCACTAACAGACTCCCCCTTGACGATAGCTTCTAACTATTTATATTTTGTCTAAGTACTAGAACTATATAAGCTACTATTTGCATACACTCCTAGATCAATACAAACTCTAACTATCTTTTGGAATTTCCTACCTTCAGATCTCCATCCTTCATGTAAGAAAATTGGCTGATCATGAAGCTTTTCCAAGTCATCGTTGGATAGATTGATTAGATGTAGAGGATCGTATACTCTCAAAATTGTCTTCTCTTCTTGATCCTTCATAACGGCTTCAGCTGTTTCGTTGTCTACGTACCACCACTTCATGTTAGCAAGTACATCATGTGGCAAAGACTTTAACGGAACTTTCTTCAAGCATCTGACAGGCTTGTAAACCATTTTAGCCCAAGGTTTACCCGTATGGGGATCTATTCTCGTCTCATCTACTACTCCCTTACCTGACCTTGGCTTTAGCCTCTCAAGCTTTCCAGATCTACCCTCTCTTCTGATAATCTTAGCGATCACTTCAGCATAGGGGTCATCTCCAATGTTTACAAGGTCTTTCCAGGCCAACTCCTTCACCTCACATTTAGGCAATGTATTAAAAACCTTCAAGGTTCTCTTCAAATATTGTAGCCCGCCTCTTCTTTTAAGCACAAAAAGCTGCAATTCCCTGTCGAAGAACCAGCTAAGTATTCCACCTGAGAGGTTTTCAGAATTTGGCACTCTCATCCTCTTCTTCATCTTTTGCTCTGATTTCTTTTCTTCCTTTCGAAACCAAAGATTTAACAATTCTGCTCTGCTTTGCCCTTTATTAGCTTCCTCAAGTTCTGAATCATCCACAGAGGCCAATTTAATTTCATCTATGTCAATAACATTGTGATCGTTGTGCACATATTGTTCTATGATAGGCTGTGACGGGATGATTACTTTGTCTACATTATCGTCTTCGTCCTCTACAGCCTCTTCATCTGATTTCCACTCTGCTATATCTTCAGGGACAAACTCCCCTTCTTCCAGATCTTCAATCTCATCCTCAAAATCAAATATTATTTCTTCTTCTTCTATATTCATCAGAGCTTCTATCATTTCGCTCTCAACTGTCTTAGAAGTTTCACCTTCAACTCTTTCTTCTACTCCAGACTGACTGGGCTCCCCCTGAATTGATGCTTGCTGAGCAATTGAAAGATCTGCTAGCTCACCTTATCTTCCAGTCTCGGGATCATTTCCGTGATCATCTCTTCGAAGCACTTCAGCCTCTCTGCAGCTACTCTCCCCCTGAGCTTGAAGATTTTTCATTAACTGCTCCAGGAGAGACTTCATCGTTTGTATCTCAGACGCCTGATCGAAAACTGTTGCTTTCAATTTAGCGTTTTCCTGATCAAGTCTGGCAATGTGGGATTGAAGTTCTGTTACTGCCGTAGATAGCTGGAAAATTTGGACTGATTGGAAATCCACCTTGCCCTTCACCTTTGTAAACCGCTGATTGTCAGTGAATGTCGTTGATGTTGATGGAATGGATGTAGATGGTGATGGAGTGATGGGTGGTTGAGCAGCTGGATTACAGGTTCAGGAGCAGAGGTGGATGAAGCTCCCTGCATAAATCGGTGCCTCCTCGCCCTATGCCTAAGAACGAGGGGAGTTGGATCTTCTTCTTCGAAATCAGAGTCATCATCATCTGAATCTCGAGCAGCTCTTCTACCTGTCTCTCTCGTACTAACAACTATTCTTGATCCATATCTTCCAATTCGAACAGACGGATCAACAGGTTCTACTTCTACTTCCTCTACTTCCTCTGAACTAGATTCAGACTCGGAGGCGGTCATTTCTTGACCCTCTACCTCAGTCTGCATGATCTCTCTTTCTGCAACTACTTGACCCTGGACCTCAATGTCCATATCCTCACCCTCTGGTGGCTGATATTCATCAACATCTCTTAGTAGATCATGGAGATCAGTTGGAGGCTCCAAGATATCATGAACCAGTTGAGCTGCAATATCTTGCTAGGCCTGAGTTCCGTGAGCCCATATCTCTTCTAGAGTCTCTGCTCTTGGATCGATTTCTGGGGACAAGGTTGAAGGGCCTGCAGTGTCCGAAGATGGACCTGCTGCCGTAGGCTCTGAAATTCTGCTTGAGGATGGCCTCGATGCCTGAATTTGTCTCTCTGGAGCTCTCTGCCTCCTGCGTGGTTGCGGTTGTGGTTATTGTTGTTGTGGTGGCTATTGCTGCAGTTGCTGCGGTTGAGGACCTTCACCAGCCCAGTTATCTCCTTTCGGAGCCACAAAATCTGGTTTAAGTACTGATCCAAACAATGGTGTCACCTGAGGCCTGACCTGCTCAGCCCTGCGTGCATTGTGCGACTGGCAGTCAGCAAATATTCTCTTATCTATAATCGCCACGCAGTGAGTATCTGGAAGTTGAGGCAGGTTTGGCAAGAAGTGGCATATAATCATCATAGCAAAGTGCGGGTACATCAGGAATCTTTCACGGACTGGAGCCGTGATTTGATGCACAAACTTAGCAAAGAACATTTCAGAATAACTGAAGCGCTTGTTATATACCAATGCAATCACAGCTGACTGCATCTTGGACACAATGTAGTCAAATCCAGCCTTTTTCGGTGCAAAACACACCATAAAGACATGCACCAAGTACCTCCATCCGATTAAGACACTTTTCATATACACGGCTTTGGTGATATCTAGGGCGTATACCATACGTAAGAAGGCCACTTGCCTTATATTCACTGGGAAATCAATGGGCCCCGCCTCCTGATCTTCTGTTCCAAGCTGTAGTATCTGACGAAGCATGGCAACTGAGAATACAATAGGCTGCCCCCAACTCCTGTTCGCAAAACCGTCGGTGTTACTGAACAATCTACTTGGAGGTGCTCCCAAAATTGTCTTACATATGGTAAGGTTATTTGCAGGTTATGGGTTAAAGCGTAAGAAACCCTTGAATGCGTAAAAAATTCCACCATTTGTCGAAATGGTTGAGCTTCGGGAAGCTCTCTATCAATAGACATTACCATGTTATGCTTATTAAAGAACGCGCGATCACCCATATCTGCACATAAATACAACAACCCATATTAGTAACGAAAAAATAAAAATGAAACTTGTTTGATTCCGAGTTTGCTTTATTTCGAACTTACATAAGATCGAAATCCAACACATTCGAATTTCTACAAGTTTTGAATTTATTTTATAAAAATATTCGAATTTAAAGATAAATTCGAAGGACATGTTCGAATTTGACTGAATTCGAATTTGTCGATATTTTAAACAAATTCGAATTTTCTGAAAAGTTGGAACATGATGAACATGTTCGAAGTCGGTCACTTTCGAATACAAATCCATGATTTTAACCCCATTTGACTTAGAAAATAGTATCAACTAGTCCTATTGTGTTCTAATCGAAGTTATATGTACTTTATTTGAAGTTTCACCGGTTAAAACTTGTGATTTCGAATAACAAAGTTTAAACCCCAAAAACTTGAAATATGATCGATTTTTTACTAAAAATGAGTCCTAAACTACCTAAACTTTGTATAATAATGATTATTATACCTAAGTGTGTTGGTAGATTCAAAAACAAACGAGCAAAACTTCGTGAAATAGTGCCAAACTCGAAATGATAAATTCGAAGAAATAAGTTCAAAATCTCCTGGATGCAAGTTCGAAGCAAGAAAATCGAAGGTAGGTGAATTGAATGAGTCACTGTTGACCTATTTATACCAACCATATTCGAACTTGCATTTAAATTCGAATTTCCTTGCATAATCGAAGGTTTATTCGAATTTGTCTTGAATTCGAATATAAATGAAAATTTTGAAAATCCTTGAATAAAATTCAACTTTTTCAACTTTTTTGTGTAACAGAACTTTACAAACCTTGCAAACTTGTTTACACCAAGCAATAGATTTTCACGCAATGCTCGTTTATTCAACCAAAAATGTATCCTAGTAACTTTGACCTTTTTCCTACTTAATAAAATAAGAATAAAATTAAAAAAATAAAAATAAAAATAAAAATAGAAATAGAAATAAAAATAAAAATAAAAAAAAAATAAAGTAAAATAAAGTTTGACTAAAAATGTTAAAACTTAAGCTACTCAAAACAACTTTTAAAAATGTACAAAGTAGACTAACATAATATTTTTGGCGAGAAAGTCAAAGAAGGTTCAATCAGATAGCGGTGTCAAATACGCACTTTCAGTATTACACTTTCACATGTAGGAATTTTTGATTCCTTTGATTGTTTGCCGTGACACACATTTCTAGGTAATTGTCGGTATTATTTTCCCTTAAAACATGTTACACTTTGGAATATCCCTTGGCCTTTTTATTTATCAAGAAACTACCTTACGTGTCTCATACTTATACATACTTTTATGATCAAGGCATACACACAATGAATTTAACTTTTCGGTATTGCAAATTTTCTTTAAAAGGAAAACGTCGGACACAGTTCTGTATTCACATACAAAAGAGTGTCTTAGTTTGTCTTAATGTTTATTTAAAGCTAACAAGACAGCGGTGATAGGTCTGTACTGACGTATAACAAAGCGACTTATCTTGCTAACTCGAGTCAAACCAGAGGTAACAGGTCTGTACTTACGTACAACAAAGTGACTTGTTTTGACTCTCTCCTTACTATCATGATTTGTCTTTTCTTTTCTTTTCTTTAAGATGTATTTGATGTGGCTATACATCTCCCAAAAAATTTGCATACCTCATTTAGAATCATTGTCTGTATGTCTCTAACTTAAAAATTAAGACCATTTGGTCATACATCTAAGTTAGTTACACATATTACTTTTTCTTGAATATTTTATTAGCTTTTGAGATTCCCTTTGTGTATTATGCCTACCAACACATCAAACTAGAAAATGTATGTCACTTAGAGTTTAAGGTGTATTATGTGTGAAAGTTTAACACTTAGAGATTGTATCGACTGTGCTAATTTTCGTCACTTTGAACCTATGTCTCTAAGACTTAACTCAATTTTCTAATATTCTCTTTTTTTTTTTTGAGCTTTTTATGGTTTTCTCTCTTTTGTCTTTTGTTTTTCATAAATAAGAGTAAGCTAAAAAGTAATCTATTAACTTACTATAAAAGGAAAAAAATTCTACTTAACTACTAACTTACTATTAAAAAGAAAGAAAATAGACTAAGGTCAAGTTACTCTTGATTATGCATACCGTTTAGTTGAACTAACAACTCAAAACGTGATTTATCAAAAGCTTTAGTAAATAAGTTAGTATTATTATCTTCCGTTGCCACTTTTACCAGCTTTATTAAGTTCTTTTCAGCACAATCACGTATAAAATGATGTCTTATGTCTATGTGCTTTGTTTTACTGTGTTTAACTTGATTATTGATTATAGCAATAGTAGATTGGTTATCTATCCTAATAGGAGTATGAGTATAAGTCAAACCGTAATCCCGCAATTGTTGTTGTATCCACAAAACCTGTGAACATCAACTACCAGTAGCAACATATTCGGCCTCACACGTTGACACGACTACCGAAGTCTATTTCTTGCATTGCCAGGATACGAGTCTCCCTCCAAGGAACTGACAACCTCCAGTTGTTGACTTTCGATTCAAGCTGCAACCTCCATAGTCTGAATCCGTGAATGCTTCCAATTCCAGATCACCATACGCGTGATACCAAAGTCCCAGCTTCGGTTTTGACTTGAGGTATCTCGGAATCCGCTTCACAGCTTTCATATGCATCTCTTTTGGATTAGCTTGAAACCTAGAACAAATACACACAGCAAACATAATGTCAGGTCTAGAAGCAGTTAAATACATAAGTGACCCGATCATGGCCCGATATAAAGTCGGATCCACATCAGTATCAGTTTCTGTACCCGGTCCGAGATTGTGATTCACTTGAATCGGTGTGCTAAAGTGAGCAGTTAGCTTTGTTCCTTCCATTCCGAAGCGCTCTAGGATGTCGTGGACATAGTTCGTCTGATGGATAAACATACCCTCTTTCTTTTGTTCAACTTGCAAACCCAGAAAGAAGTTCAGCTCTCCCAAAGCACTCATCTCAAAGTTAGACTTCATCACCTTCTCGAAATCTTTGCACATCTGCTCGTCTGATGACCCGAAAACAATGTCATCGACGTACACTTATACCAAGATAAAATGTTCACCCTTCCTTTTCACAAACACTGTACTATCAGTTCTCCCTCTTTCAAACCCGTTGTCCAAAAGATGAGTAGATAGCGTCTAATACAACGCCCTTGGTGCTTGATGTAGAGCATACAGAGCCTTATCAAGACGATACACTCTGTGTGGATACTTTGGATCTGTAAACCAGGGCGGTTGTTCAACGTACACCAGTTCCTTCACTTTGCCATACAGGAATGCACTTTTTACATCCAACGGGTAGACTTTAAATCCTTTGAAGGATGCAAAGGCGAGAAACAAACGGATTGCTTCAAGCCTTGCCACTGGCGCAAAGAGCTCGTTGTAATCGATTCCTTCCTCTTGGATGAAACCCTTTACTACAAGTCTTGCCTTATTGCGAGTCACAATACCCCGATCATCTCTCTTGCACTTAAAAAACCCACTTGGTTCCTATTGCAACTTCTCCTCGAGGTAACGGAACTAACTCCCACACTTCAAGTTTTCTGAATTGTGACAGTTCTTCTCGCATCGCTTCAACCAAAGAATTGTCTTTCAGTGCCAATTGCACATTCTTCGGCTCTACTTGAGAGATCAAACATGAATACAGGCAAGTGTGAAAAGCCTCGGAGTCATTAATCATCGACAACAGCACTGTGTTGTTATTCAAACTACTCCTAGTCCTCACACCAACATTCGGATTTCCTATGATGCTCTCAACCGGATGATCCTTATTAATCCTTGATGTTTCAATCTCATCAACCCTAAGATTATCTCCTAAGTTTGATCCTATTTCACCTAACGGGGGAACGACTTCAGATGCTACATTCTCTTCCTCATGATCACTGTCTTCGGAGTTAGAATTTGTAGACTGATTCTCGTTTGTAGGCAACTCAGAATCATTCTCTGCTGGAGATCTATCTTCTGTCGTTGTAGGCTCAGAAGTTGATGGAAAGCTTGTCTGTGGAAAACCTTGATCGTCGTCATTCAGATTTAATGACGATAAGTCATGTTCGATTGTACCTGTATTTCCATCCAAAGGAATGTTAAATGATTCAAACAGTTTGTCATAATCAAAAATCCATTCCGGACCAGTTTGGGGTTCATGTGTATAACTTGTTACATCAATGTTATACACAATTTCTACTGTACCGTTAGATTTGTTAAAAACCCGTTTGTTTGGTGAGTTAGGCACAAAACCTAGGAAATAACCTTCGTCAGCCTTTTCACCAAACTTAGGTTGATGTTTTGTTTTCATTAAAGTACACGGTACCCCAAACGGTTCGAAGCCAGTTAAATTTGGTGGTCTTTTATTCAAAACTTCATAACAGGTTTTGTTCAATGATTTGACAGTAAGGACCCGATTTAAAACATGACAAGCGGTATTCACTGCCTCCCCCCAAAACATGGTAGGAAGCTTTGAATCCGAGAGCATAGTCCTTGCTGCCTCAATCAAAGTCCTGTATTTCCGTTCTGCCACCCCATTTTGTTGTGGCGCATATGGTGAACTAAATTGATGCAATATGCCTTTTGATAGGCAATATACACCAACTACTGTGTTTTTGAATTCTGTCCCATTATCACTCCTGATACGTTTGACCCTCGTCTCATAAAAGTTTTCGACTTGGTCTAAGAACCCAATCAACTTTGCAGCTATCTCGTCCTTCGTACCTAAAAAGAAAACCCATGAAAATCGTGAGTAATCATCAGTGATAACTAAACAGTACCAACTACCACCTATACTCCTTTTGTTGATTGGTCCGAACAGGTCCATATGCAACAGATCGAAAGTGGCAGCTATAGAGTTCTGAGTCTTGGACTTGTGTGACTTCTTGCGTTATTTTCCTTACTTGCACGGTACTCACTTGTGTTCAAACTGAAAACTCTTCATTGGGACACCTTGCCCCAGTCCATGTTTAGTGATCTAGTTCATTTTTCTCAGGTGCAAGTGAGCCATGCGTCTGTGCCATAACACTGATTCGGTCTCTGAAGCTTTAGATAAAAGACATATTGGTCCCATTGAAGAATCCGGTTTATTCATGTCTAGCATGTACAAATCATTCTTCCTTGGGGCCCTCATCAGTATCCACTCTTCAGGTACTTTAAATCCCGGTTTTAGCACTAACGCCTCAGTATCAGTGAAAATCACTGAGTTCTTCTTATCACAGATTTGAGATACATTAATGAGATTGTGATCAAGTTTATCAACGTGGTAAACTTGATCAAGGTTGATAGTCCCATAAGTGACCACTCCAGTACCGGTGATATTTCCTCCTTTGTTTCCAGCGAATGATACGAATCCCTTGTTCCCTCCCTTGAAGTCTGTGAGTAGACTTCTTTCCCCAGTCATGTGCCAAGAACAACCACTGTCGATGAACCACTTATTGTTTAGACCTGTAGTTATCTCCTGCACATGAAAGAAAAGAGGTTAGTTATCACGGGGAACCCAAGCCATGACTGACTTGGTAATACCATTCTCATCCACATACGTGAACTCCTTCAAATACCCATCTCTCCTTTCAGGTGACTTGGGTGTTTGATTGAGAGCCTGTTGTGGTGCAGAGTGATTTAAATTCACTCTCGGCCTTTGTGTAGGCATTTGTTGTGGAGCCCTCGAATAATTTCTATTATAATGCATTTCAGATTGATACCCCTGGGCTCTACCTGGTGTCTGGTGTCTTACAGGAGTGTGTGACCTAACCGGAGTGTAAGCTCTTCTAGGTGTAGTACTCCTATAAGTTTGTTGAGGTCCTGACCTAGATTGATTATGGACTCTATTTGGTGAATTAGTCCTAACCACTTCATTTGGTCTACCTGACACCGATGTTTGTTTCACAGCAGTCTTTGGTGTGGCTTGCACAATCTTCTCAGTATTTTGAGAAGTACTTGTTCTTGCTACACTTTGTGAGGATTTAGGTTGTTCCGACTTTCCTACATTAGGAGTAGATTTTACCTTCCTATATGGACAACTAGAAGCAACATGACCCCTTTCATGACATCTAAAACAAGAAATTTTATCAATAGACTTCTTATGAGTGCCCTTTGACTTAGGTGTCTCACTAGTGTCATGTTCTTGCTTCCCAACTACAGTGACTTTTTCTTCTTTTTGATTATTAAAGTCAGGTTTAGCTTCTACTAGAATGTTATCACTGGAAGACTATACAAATTTGACTTTTTTAATCTTGACATTGTTATTAGTTACCTTAGTTTCTTTATCTTTAACAGATTCAGACACATGTTCATATGCTACCTCTGATTCAACTGGTTTATCAGTTTTATCGTGAGGCTGAAGCACATAGTTATCATTAAAGGTGGAGGACTCTCATTATACCCTAAACCTACTGGTTTCTTAGACTGACGCTGTGCATCTAAGATCTTCCCTAGTTTCAGTGAAGAGGTCCTAAACTTTTCTAATTTACTATTCACCTCTGCAACCTTAACCATTGCTTCAGCTAGCTCTACCTCTTTAATCTTAAGCTCTTTGGTTAACGCCTCTGATCGGGTGATAATTTACCATGTTTATTAAGCGTAAAAGAGTTGTTTTTAATATAAAAGTGTTATAGAATGTGCCGCTATTGAATAAATTCTGTGCTTGTGCAGGTAAACAAAATCCGGTTTAAAATTGCGAAAAAAGGAAGAAATTTCAGAGCCAGGCGCAGAGAGGGGCGCAGCCCTGCGCCCAGACCGAGTGCTCGACAGAAGAAATTAATTCACAAAAATACGGATTTTACAGAGGGGCGCAGGGGGGGGCGCAGGCCTGCGCCTACGGCTGCGCCCAGCCCATTAAAATAATAGACGGCCGTTTTTAGGGTTTTTCCAGTTTTTCCTATAAATACCAAGTCATATTTCAGAGTTCATGATCGTTTTTTTGGAGGAGAAGGCTAAGGAAAAGAACCCTGTTTGAGCGAAAACACGTACGAAGAACACACGAGTCGAGCTACGGTGATGGATCAACAACTCTTGAACGTTGCATCAACTATGTCCGGCTAAGCTCACCATAATCATTCTCGGAGGAAGCACATCGCTAAGTTTTACTTTATGAACGATTACTTTAAGTTTGCATGGTTTTTATTATTTATATTGTGATTGTAAACGAATGATTATTATTTTGTTGTTGCGTTTCGCAAGATAGTTCGTAGACATTTTATTATTCGTGCCGAGTTAATTATTTAATTAAGACGAGTAATCAAACGTGTCACGCGCTATGCCCAAGATCACGTAATGGTTTTAATAATAATTCTAACGAAGATTATGTCTATGTAATCTTCAAATCGTTTTTATAAATTAAACACAAAGCGAGGTGTGGAATCCGGGAATGGTTATCTTCGTACTTTATTCAATCAAACAATCTTCTTAAGTTTTCTTTTCACAAAATTCGCAAGTAATTAGTTTTATAAATCAAGCAATCACCTTTTTACAAACCACTCAATCTTTCTAAGTTACTTACTTTGCAATGCTAATCGCTTAAATACGTGCAATTAACCTCTCGCTCTCTGTGGATACGATCCCTACTTACCCTAGCTTCTAAGGTATTTAGTGGTATTTTTGACGGGTTAACGACACTCGCATCAAATTTTGGCGCCGTTGCCGGGGAGCGGTTGCGCTTAAATCACGTATTTTAGTAATTAGCTTAATTTAGTTGCCTTATTTTCTTTAGAGTAATTTAGGTAATTTAGTTAATTTAGTTAATTTCAATTAATTGCTTATTTGCTTTTATTTGCTTTCTTAAATTAGTTAAAGTTTCCTTATGTTGCTATATTCTATTTAATTAGTTTTTAATTAGTTTTAAGTTTTAATTATTGTTTTAGTTTATTAAGAAAAAGGGAATCGTGGCGCAAGCATCGATTCTCACCAAAAAGAAAGTAACTAATTCGAATTCTTCATCTAGCCCTCATAAGTTTATGCACACACGATATTCTGGTAGAATTTCACCCTTGAAGTTTGATCCAGAAATCGAAAAAACCGCTAGATCTAATAGGCGAGCCACAACTCAAACAAACGAAACTAAAAATACTGCTCCTAAAGTAAACGTGGAGGAAGAAATAATTAATTCGGAAGACGAGAACATCGAAAACGTTCTTGTCGACGTCCAACAAAACCAAAGACCGATGGGAGATCGTGGAACCGTAGAATCCCATTATAGGCCGGGTGATATCCCTGATCCATCACCCATTCTCTACCCAATTAATGAGAATGAACCCGAAATTAGGCCACAGCTATTTAGCATATTACCCGTTTTTCGCGGAGCACCAAGCGAAGAACCGTATGAGCACTTAGCTGAATTCACTGCCATATGTAAGGCCAATCACGTTAGGGGAATGACCGTAGATGCTCTAAAACTCAGACTCTTTCCTTTCTCTTTGAAGGAACGAGCGAAAAATTGGTTCGTGTCACTTCCCACTGATAGTATAACTAACTGGGATGAGATGAAAAAAGAATTTCTAACTGAATATTACCCAATTAGTAAAACTACAGAAAAACGTAAAGAAATCACTGGATTTAAACAGAAAATTGGAGAACAATTTCACGAAGCTTTTAATAGGTTGAATGAATTACTACGAACATGCCCTCACCATGAAATTCCTAAATGGATGCTAATTAAAACCTTTTTCGATGGGGTTAGTCAAGAAAGTAGGAATATGATCACCGCTGCTTCAGGCGGAACCTTTTTAGCCAAGGAAGATGATGAAGCTTGGGAATTATTAACCCAATTAAGCAAAGGTTTAAAAGTTCAAGCAGGTTCGGATAATAGTGTTGGTGTCCAAGTTATGGGCATAGACAACGCATGGAAGAAAGAAGTTAAATCTGACATATCCGAACTAAGCAAAAAGATGGACTTGTTGATGAAAGGAATGGGAAAGGTTACAGCGGCACAGGTTTGCTGTGTCACTTGTGGAGACCCTTCTCATCCAACCGAGAATTGCCCACATACCTTCACGCACGAAGAGTATGTTAACGAAGCTTTTGGATTTCGGCAACGAAGAGAACGGGAGAATCCATACTCGGAAACTTACAATCCGGGATGGAGAAAACACCCGAACTTTAGTTGGAGGGATAATCAAGACAATGATGCTCCCCCGAAGCCAAGATATGAGCAACCTCGTCAACAAAACCGAGATTTCCAATATGGATCGACCTCAGCTACGAAGGATGATCGGTACTATAAACGCCAAGACCCTAAAGAAGAAAATGATTCGCGACAAGTGTCGGGGAATTCGAAAGAGTTTTCCGAGTTTATGGAATTCATGAAGCAGCAAACCATGGTTCAAGCGAAAACTATGGAGATGCTTGGAAGGCAGATGGGACAAATTGCAGAATCCTTAACTAAACGAGAAGAAGGGAAGCTTCCAAGCAACACCACAGTTAACCCATCGCACCACCATGGAAAAGAGAAGAAATATGAAGTTAATGAAGTGAACGAAGTTAACAAAGTCACTACCCTTAGGAGTGGAAAGGAAGTAGATAACAAAATAGAAATGCCTAAGGAGAGTGAGACTGACGACGAGGTAGAAAATGTTTATGAAGAAGAGCCACCCAAATCGGAGTCAAAGGTTGAAACAAAAGTTAAGAAAGTAACTTTTAAGGAAGTAGAAGCCAAGAAACCAGTAGAGATTAAAGTTGGGGAAGAGAGTTCCAATACTGAAACTGTTCCCTACCCAACGGCCTTAGAAAATCCAGCTTCATTCCCTTATGGTAAGAAAGGACCTAAAAACGAAGAGTTATGGGATATTTTTAATCAAGTTAAAATTAACATTCCCTTAATCAAAGCTATACAACAAGTTCCTTCTTACGCTAAATTCCTAAAAGACCTTTGTACTCAGAAGCGAAAATTTAAAATAACTCTTCCGAAGCAAATCAACCTCACTGAACAAGTCAGTGCAGTTATCACGAGCTCACTGCCGCCTAAACTAAAAGATCCAGGATCACCCTTGATCCCGGTAACTATCGGCGATATTCAAATTAAAAAAGCACTTCTAGACTTAGGGGCGAGTGTTAATATTCTACCTGGTAATTTATTTGACCAACATGATCTAGGAACCCTACAGACAACAGATGTCATCCTACAATTAGCAAATAGGTCTACCAAAGTACCACGAGGAATGTTATCTGATGTAATCGTTAAGGTCGAAGATTTCTATTATCCAGTAGATTTCTTAGTGTTGGATTCAGATAGTGCTTACAAAGAAAGCCAACCGGCAATCATATTAGGACGTCCCTTCTTAGCCACAATCAATGCTCAAATCAATTGCAGGACAGGTGCATTAGACATAGCATTCGGAAACCGTAAACTCCGACTTAATGTCTTTAACAATGTACCCAATGCGCCATTGGATTCAGAGTGCTATATGATCGATCTAGTTGATGATTTAACACAACAACAATTATCAACAATAACATGTAAAGATCCAGTGGAGCTGCTCCTGTACTATAATGCGCATATGCTAGATAATATGCCTGAAGCTAAGGAGTTTGAACTTGAAAGTGTTCAGTCAGTAGATTCTAATCAACCACCATGGACACATAAGATCGAAAAACTTCCGACTGACCTTCCACCATCAGCAAAACCGTCTTTAGAGCAACCACCCAAGCTAGAGTTGAAACCACTTCCATCTCATCTCAAATATGCTTTTCTTGGCCCTGAGAATACACTGCCTGTAATCATCGCAACAGACCTTACTACTGCACAAGAAAAGGCCTTGTTAGAAGTGTTATCGAGATATAAGGAAGCGGTAGGCTGGACCATAGCAGATCTTAAAGGAATTAGTCCGACGCTGTGTATGCATAGGATTATAACTGATCCAACAGCCAAGCCAAGCAGAGATGCTCAGAGAAGGCTAAACCCTAACCTTAGAGAGGTAGTGAAGAAAGAAGTGTTGAAATGGCTAGATGCTGGAATTATCTATCCGATATCAGATAGCCAATGGGTTAGTCCCACACAAACGGTTCCAAAAAAATCTGGAATCACTGTCGTCGATACTCCTGAAGGAGAAAAGATTGCAACTCGCCCTGTGACGGGGTGGAGAGTATGTATCGACTACAGAAAACTAAACGCCGCAACCTCAAAAGATCATTTTCCTCTGCCATTCATCGACCAAATAGTAGAGAAGCTAGCAGGGCAGAAATTCTATTGTTTCCTAGATGGCTATTCGGGGTATAACCAAATCCCAATACACCCAGAGGACCAAGATAAAACGACATTTACGTGTCCGTATGGCACATTCGCCTACCGAAGAATGCCATTTGGATTATGTAACGCTCCAGCCACATTTCAGCGATGTATGATGGCTATATTTTCAGACATGGTCGGAGGTTCTCTTGAAATCTTCATGGACGACTTTTCGATATTTGATAAGTCATTCGAAGGGTGCCTCTCTCATTTAGAAAAAGTTCTTAAGCGTTGTACTGAAACTAATTTAGTACTAAGCTGGGAGAAAAGTCACTTTATGGTTAAAGAGGGAGTAGTCTTAGGACACATAGTCTCTGAAAGAGGAATGGAGGTTGATCGAGCTAAGATACAAATAATTTCCTCGCTACCACCACCAACTAATATCAAGGGGATTCGTTCTTTTCTAGGACATGCAGGTTTCTATAGGAGATTCATAAAAGATTTTAGTGCCATATCCAAACCCCTATGTAACCTTCTCCTAAAAGACGCACCGTTCAATTTTGATAAAGACTGTGCAGAGGCATTTAACACATTAAAAATGAAGCTCACGGAGGCACCAATTCTGCAATCACCTGATTGGTCTCAACCCTTTGAGATCATGTGTGACGCCAGCGATCATGCAGTAGGTGTCGTCCTTGGTCAAAGAGTGGACAAAAAGCCAGTGGTAATATACTATGCAACTAAAACCTTCTCTGAAGCTCAAATTAATTACACAACCACTGAAAAAGAATTGCTTGCAGTAGTGTATGCGCTAGATAAGTTTAGATCTTACGTCTGGGGAGCTAAGGTAATTGTGTATTCCGATCATAGTGCTTTACGACACCTCTTGGCTAAGAAAGATGCTAAGCCACGGCTAATTCGTTGGATACTGTTGCTACAAGAATTTGATTTAGAAATCAGAGACAAAAAGGGCTCGGAAAATGTAGTAGCAGACCATCTCTCGAGACTGCCAGCAATCACCACTGATATGCTGGACTCCATTCGGGACAATTTCCCAGATGAACAATTATTATTCGTCGCAAAAGTGCCTTGGTTCGCTAACTTAGTGAATTACTTTGTCACAGGGAAAACCCCAAACCACTGGAATTCACATCAACGAAAGTATTTCTTCTCTCAAACTAAACAGTACATTTGGGAGGAGCCGGATTTGTTCAAAATAGGAGTAGATCAGATTATCCGGCGATGTGTTCCAGATAACGAGCATTATGATATTTTAAATCACTGTCACTCGTATGCATGTGGAGGCCATTTTAGTGCTAAAAAGACAGGACATCGAATCCTACAAAGTGGATTCTTTTGGCCAACCATCTTTAAGGACTCCTACGAGTTTGTTAAGTCATGCCTACGATGCCAGCAGATAGGAGGTATTTCAAAAAGAGACCAAATGCCTATGACACCAATTCTTATAGTAGAGATTTTTGATGTGTGGGGCATAGACTTTATGGGACCCTTTCCTAAGTCATATGGTTTCGAATACATCCTAGTGGCAGTTGATTACGTCTCTAAATGGGTAGAAGCCGAAGCCACAAGAACCAATGATCACAAAGTAGTTTGCCAATTCGTTAAACGTAATATATTTTCTCGTCATGGAATTCCTAGAGCCATAATTAGTGATGGGGGTTCTCATTTCAAAAATATGTACTTTAGCAAACTACTTAAACATTATGGAGTGACGCATAAGATAGCTACCCCATATCACCCACAAACTAGTGGACAAGTAGAGGTATCTAACAGGGAGGTTAAGCGAATATTAGAAAAAACAGTACGACCCGATAGGAAAGATTGGTCAATACGATTAGATGATGCACTTTGGGCGTATCGTACAGCGTATAAAACCCCTATTGGTATGTCTCCCTATAAACTAGTTTATGGGAAATTATGTCATCTTCCGGTGGAGTTAGAGCACCGAGCCTTATGGGCCATTAAAAATGCAAACCTTAACTTCACAGCTGCCGGTATAAATCGAAAACACCAACTGAACGAATTAGAAGAAATTCGCAAGGAAGCTTATGAAAGTTCTAAAATATATAAAGAAAAAACAAAAGCTTTCCACGATCGAATAATTAAACGAAAGGTGTTTAATAAAGGTGACAAAGTCTGGCTATTTAACGCACGCCTGCGGCTCTTCCCAGGCAAATTAGAAAGTAAGTGGACAGGCCCATACACAGTAACTAATGTTTACCCCTATGGTGCGGTTGAAATAATAGATCAAAAAGGTGGTGAGCCATTTAAAGTAAATCGACACAGATTAAAATTATTTGTACAATGGGCTGACAATGAAATTATATCATCTGAGACAATGGTCTTGGAAGATATAACTTAAACATGTAAGAGCTCCAAAATGTCTGGCTGAAGACATTAAACTTAACGCTTTTCGGGAGGCAACCCAAAGAACTTTGTGGGTATGTTCCATAGAAACCCTCACGAGACTATAACTCGTCCACTCAGGCTACTGAGGGGTTTAAAGGCTTGTTGCATGTGCTAAGTGCAATCGTTTTCACCACGAAAGTGTGTTTTAATTTCTGCAATTTAAATATTATTATACCGTAGTTTGTTTTTCTTTTAAATCAGTTAGTCAAATAATAGTTCATCCAATACTCTGGTGTACCTATAGTAACCAACTAAGTTGGGGAACAATTTACCCAAATAAGAATCTGCAAAACCCATGCCAAAGATAGACGAAATTTGGACACATAAGGGACAAAAATTCGGTACAATGTACGACAAATCGTTACTTTTTGGGGGGACCAAACGCTACAAACAGCACACACGAAAATCGCCTGGGAGCAGTGCAGCGCACCGGCCGGCGCAGGCCTGCGTCCCGCGCAGCGCCTCAAGCGCACCGGCCAGCGCAGGGGTGCGCCTGCGTCTGCGCCTCGATGCGTTTCTGCGATTTTTATACCCTTCTCACTTCATTTTCTTCATTCTCTCTCAAAAACACTCCGAATTTTTGCCCATTTTTCGCTCCCAAGCTTCAACGAACGTGAAATCTACTCCAGATTCTTCATCTTCTTGCTCATAATCCTCAATGTAAGTGCATATCCTTCCATTATTCTTATTTTTCAAGCAAGAAATAGTAGGTTGTCTTGAAATAACTCTTTGCCCTAAAACCCACAATCTTGAAGATGAAATAGTTTGAGATGCATCTTGTATCCTTAAGTGCATAAATACTCTCAAAATATGCACATTTCATGTTTTATTGGTAACTTCTAAATATAGGGCTTCAAAAGTATTTTCCACTGTGATGTATTTAGAAATTTCATGTTATGAGATAATTTCTAGAGATGTGCATTCTTATATGTTACAAATCAGGATGAACATGTTGCTCTATTACAACTTCATGATTCGTATTGTTAATCGCTCCATTCGTCGTTCATAATCATGCATGTCACGACAAATCTTGCCATGTTTCGTTGCCATCTTCGTTCATGCACATGCACCAACTTCATGAAGAATGCTCACTACATTAACACTACTTGCACCTTCATGGAATGCATCGCACTTCACATTTATGTATTTCGCATCGGGTTCTTCGAAATCCATCGGAATTAACATGCTTGTGTGCCATTATGCATTTAATTGTGCTTAATTCCGTTATTCGTTGCTATGTGTACATAGATGTCGCAACAATTCACCGGAAATTCTCGTCGCCGTATCACTCGCACCCCGAGAATGCGTGTGCATACTCCCATTCCGATCAACATCGAGTATCCCTCACCACCACCTTCACCACCAGTTTCGACACCACCCACACATTTTTACATAGAAAAAACTCTTAAGGAATCTGATTTTAAACACTTTGGTATCATCGAGAGTTTCGACCGGCTCGGGTGGTCGGGGGCGTTGCAGATTGAAACGCCGTATGTGCATGAGACTGAGATTTATGAATGGATGCACACTCTAATCCGTAGAGAAGGGGCGGTGGAGCATGATTTTGAGCTACGAGGTCGCATAAATGGGAAAGAAGTGGTTGTTTCTAGGAAAGAACTATGTGATTACTTTGATTTCGACACGGATGTCCCGGTCACACGAGAATTTTGGACTGAGCAGGACTTATCAAGTGGGGTGTTGAGACACTCGGAAGGATGGGCTAAAAAGCTAACTGAGGTTTTTACTCTTTCGATTGAGCAAGCGAGAGTCTATTCAAAGTACTATAGGGGCGATCTCCGCCCTTGGGCCAAGGTTTTGTGGAAGCTCATTGTGTTCAATATTTTGCCAAGATCTGCTAATACCACTGCGGTTCGAACCCGTGAGGTCATTCTTATTCATGCTTTGCTCACTGGAAAACCGGCCATCTCACTCGCGTACATCATGATGCAAAACATTTGGGAATCAACTCTCGTGAAGCCACAAATGGAGATACCGTATGCACGAATGCTCACCGAACTCTTTATCAATATGGGAGTTATTTCGGACGGGGCAAGCCCACGCCTTTTGGGACCTAATGACGTTTGGTTTACACGGCATACTATGGCGGGTCTACAATTTGAACAGGTATCGGGCACATTCTTGATTAGGGACCCCACACATGGTACCGTCTCAATCATTCCCGCTAGTCGAGCTTTTTACCGATATGACCCACTTTTAGACAAGGGTAAAGCGAGAATTGGTGAGTTCAAATGTGAGAAGGATGAAGTGAAGTTTGTGAAAGCCGAGGTGAAGTTTGAGAGGGGAGGATCTTCAAATGCAAACTTATCGGAAAATGAGGTTCTAGAGGCACGCCTAACGGCCATCAAGAATGCAGTGGAAGGACTATTGGCAGCAAACACTGCAGTCCTTTCGGAGGTCGACAAGCTCAAACAAGAGGTCAACATCCACGGGATCACGGTGGGAGCTCACTCCCGTTGGCTCGCTAGCATCCAAACGAGGATAGAGGAGCTCGAGCGGGCAGTCGGCCGCCGTAGTTCCCACACCGTCTCCACCAACACCTCTCAGTTGACGTCACCTGATGACTATTGATTCCATCCTTGCGGGAAACTCTCTCTAAAAGACTTTGGTCCTGACTTTTAAAACAATTGCTACTTGGTTCTGTAAATGGCCGTAGGCCATAACAACTATATGTGTGGTGTTCGTGTTGGCACCGTAGACTTTATTTTCCCATACCGATCGCATGCTATGCCTACTAAACATTCGACTTGCTTATCTCTGTTACCTACATATTATCATCCTCAAAGACTAATTCTAGCCTCAGTAGTGTCGGGGACGCCACAATTTTTAAAGTTGGGGAAGGGGAAACACATATATGCGTTTAAAAAAGTGTAGGATAAATGCTGGTAAACCATAATTTTTATCGAAAAAAAAAAAACGTAAATTATCAAACCAAGCATACACCCAACCAACTGAAAAAAAAAAATGATGAAAATTTTTTGAACCGAACAGGCCCCCCAAGCGCAGCCGCCGGCGCAGGCCTGCGCCTAGGGGTGCGCCTGCCCGAAAACTCTCCACTTTAAATAAAATTTTTTTTTGCAAAACCCTACAAGAGCACCCCATGCGCCCCCCTTACGGCTCCTTCATCCTCTCCACCTATTTTCACCTAAAAAACTCAATTTTGCTCACAAAAATCACCAAAAATCAAGTTAGTGATTGACATTAAGCAAGAAGTAGCAAGGAACTTGAGTTTGCAACTCAAGTTGGGGAAGTTTGAAGTTAAGCTAGGGATCATCTGCCACAACTCTAGATTCAACCTCTCTTTCGTTTTTCAACAAGAACAAGGTACAAAAGCTTCACCATTCTTGAACTAGTAAGCTTTCATGGAGTTTGAAGATAAATTTTGACTTTTAGATTGACTTTTTGCATGACCATTTATACATGATAATTCTAAATGCTTCTATAGTATAGAATAGATTATTAAGTGAAAGCATGAGCACGATTAAGAAAAAGGCATGCTAGTCAATTTCCGGAAAGTTGATTGTTATTTGTGCAATTTTGCTTAAATTATTAAGATGTGAAAAAGTGGTTAAATTGATATATTTATGCATCTTTATATATGATAATTGCACAAGTTATCAATTATGGCTCTTTGTTATGAAAATAGAACGAATTAAGAATTTTATAAATATATATATACTTAAGTTGTCGTATTTGCAGATGTCTCGCCGAACTAGACAACGCGTGGGGGAAGGCGCCAGTTCGTTCCTCTACCCAACCGAGGGTAGAATGGAAACCCGCGACTTCAATCTCTCACAACATCCAGCGAACATTCGACGACAACTGTCTGAAACAGAAATTCTCCGGTAAGGTGTTAGCTCGAAAAAAAAGAGTTAGAAAGACGAGTTTGAGAATTATGGGGTAGTTCGATGCTTCGACCGGCTAGGTTGGGAAGGCAGTACTAGATTTAGGAGGGGAGCACATTTATCACGATGAGGTGGTGGAGTGGATGTCCACATACGACGCGAAGAAGGACGATCCGAGGTGATTCACCTTAATAGGTCGCGTTAATGGGCATGAATTTCCAATGAATGCCAAAGCGTTGCGGGAGGTTTTTGGGTAGATATTGGTGTTGGGGAAGACGGGGCACGAACTTCATTATGAATACCAACAACCGACGCCCAAACTAGCATTCATGATCGAACGTGGGAGGGTGAATGGACACACACTTGGCAGAGATACTAAAGATTGATTTAATGCGCGGCTGGATATCGGCATATG
>JAANYP010007848.1:55000-155262 GCA_020465985.1 Centrapalus pauciflorus | reverse complement strand
AACGGAGTCAAACACTTTCGTTGTGTTTCAAATTTTGTTTACTTTCATTCTTGGATCGAACCAACAGTCAGCAACACTAAAAAGGTGGCTTTACGTCTCAAAAATGATGGGGTACAAGAGTCTGCATTCCAATCAGATTTTTGAACAGAATGAAGTTAAGAAGGTGGACCACGAACTACACACCATAATGAGCCACATGAAAACAAAAGGATGCGCCATTGATATCAGGATTATACAGAAAGACTTGGAACAAATGGAATCCAGCCTTGCAGATCTCAATGAACAAGTTGAATGCCTCTACAGACATTTGATCAAAACTAGAGTGTCACTTCTGAACATCCTCAACTGCTAGAAAATGTCAAGATCCATCATGCGTGATCTAGTTAATTGTATAAATACTTGGGTTTTTCTTTGTCATAGTTTTCTTGTTTATAAATAGCAAATATACATACATAACTTGATCTCTGAATATATTTATTGAGAGATAATAGGCTCTAGTCAAATTCTACTTTTCTTACATTTTGACAAATTTTCTGCCATGTTTTGCCCAATAATTTGTGGATCAAATATAAACTCAAAATCCGAGTATTAGAATTTGATGGAAAACCAAGGTGCCACAACCTTAAATAAGAAATGCGAATAAACCTTCGTTTGACAATACTTTCTTGACTTGAATGAACCTTGATGCAAACAAATAGGGCAAATGAACACAACAATAATCAGCCCATATAATAAGCCACAAATATATATATAATGTTGGAAATCCCTTTATAAGTGTTAGTAAACTTTAAATTATATATGTTAGTATATTTGATTATTAATTATGTAATAGGTCCGGTGTGTGTGTGTGTATATATATATATATATATATATATATAAACCGGATAGGATATATTTGGGTAGTTATTGGTAGTTGATATTGAAGAAGTTTCCCTCCAAAATTAACCACCACATGAACCATTGCAATAGATCATTGGCACCGGTACAAAGTGTATAAAAGGATGAATAATTATGTAATTATTAAGTGTGTTAATAAGAAAAGTTAGTTACTAGAATTCTGTTTTCTCTCTTCCTTCTTTCTGCCTCTCGACAAACACACTGCACACACACAACATCACAGAAATTTTCTGCACAATCTAAGAGTGATGGCAAGGCAATTGAGAGCATCAAATTACCGAGAGAATCGAATGGCTTTCTACCATGATCCCTACGTCAACAATTGGTATCAGAGCAGGCTACGATTGGGACCGAAAGAAGACTTTGAAGGCGGATCATGGATGAAAGAAAAACTGCGCAGAATGAGGGATCGAAGGTTGCGTTTGCAGCGTTGGGAAGAAGAACGAAGGATCGAACTATTGGAGAGAAAAGAGAGACGATCAAGATGCTATAAGTGTCGAGAGAGAGGACACTTCGCTTGGGATTGCACATCGAATGGATCAATCAAGGGAAAAGAGAAGATGGTTGAACCGAGTATGGTTGAACCAAAGTTTGAAGATCCGTCAGTGAATGAACCAATGGAGGGATACACCCCCTCCTCACCAAACCAGAAAATTGAACCATTGAAACTGTATGTTCAAGTGTATAAGGAACGTATATGTTTCGATGGAGAGTACTTAGTACAAGGATCGGACAACGACAATTGGAACAACTTTTGGTATGTGAATTCTAAAATCTCTAAACACATGACACCCAACAAAGAATTTTTTAAAAAAAAACGAAGAGTTGTTTCATTGTGGACACTAAAGAACATGAAACAAACATACTTTTCACACATGGTATTGGGGTTATCAATTTGAAAACAAGCCACAACGAGTACGCAATATCATATGTATCGTATGTACCGGAAATCAACATCAATTTACTTAGCATGAAGCAACTAATCATGCAAGGCTTTGAAATTGATTTTGATGGACTTACTTGCAAAGTGTCACATGTATTTGATCCGGAAGATAAAGATGAAGAAAGTAGTTTTGTTGAAGAAAATGGTTTAAAAAAGCAAGATGATTATCTTACAAAATACTTTGAAGACATTGACAACTCAATTGATGTTGTCAAGTCACATGAAAATCAAGATGATGATAATTGGGAAGTTGTGTCATTAAAGAGTGGAAGCATTGAAGAATTTGTCAAATTTATGGATTTGATAAATAACAATCATTTTGTAATGGCTCACAAAGATGTTTTTAGAAGTGCTTTTGAAAGAGCATTGGATTGGTATCGTGAAAAGTATACCGGTTCAACGATAAATTTGCCATTCAAATTGTTTGGAACAAATATATGCTTGCTTGACCTCTACAAAATTGTTGAAAGTAATGGAGGATTTGAATGTGTTACATCAAAAGATAAATGGGGAGGAATAGCCAATGGTTTAGGCTTTCCAATTGATTTCCAAAATGGGTTAAAAGAAATCTACGTTGCATGCCTAGTACACCCTCAAGAGTACTACAAGTTTATTAAGAAAGCCGAGAAATGGCAATGGAAGCATTCAAGTGAGTTGAATGTTGTGGGCACAACTAAGGGAGAAGTTGGCCAAGATGAACCAAGCTTTGAGGATTGTATAGAACGAGGATGCTAGATTGATGACATGAAAGATGTGAACACAAAGGGCAAAATGAAGATGGTTGAAGGAACAAGCAACAATAAGAAAGAAGACGGAACAATCTATGTGATATTGAAGAAGGCAAGTGAAGCAAGTGCGAGTGTGAAGGACTCAAGTGAAGATAGTGGCAATGAAGAAGATGATGACCTTGTCATCATTGTGTGAAGCTCAAGATGGAAGACTCAAGTTAAAGTTTATAACACTTAGGGGAGTGTGTTGGAAATCCCTTTATAAGTGTTAGTAAACTTTAAATTATATATGTTAGTATATTTGATTATTAATTATGTATTAGGTCCGGTATGTATATATAAACCGGATAGGATATATTTGGGTAGTTATTGGTAGTTGATATTGAAGAAGTTTCCCTCCAAAATTAACCACCACATGAACCATTGCAATGGTTCATTCGCACCGGTACAAAGTCTATAAAAGGAGGAATAATTATGTAATTATTAAGTGTGTTAATAAGAAAAGTTAGTTACTAGAATTCTGTTTTCTCTCTTCCTTTTTTCTGCCTCTTGACAAACACACTGCACACACACAACATCATAGAAATTTTCTGCACAATCTAAGAGTGATGGCAAGGCAATTGAGAGCATCAAATTACCGAGAGAATCGATTGGCTTTCTACCATGATCCCTACGCCAACATATAAAATAAAAATAATCAAACAATATACGAGAAAATGATATTTTGTTATGGAAAACCCCTAAAATGATAAGGTAAAAACCACGGAACCACTTTGGCCACACAATCCACTACGACCAACAAGAGAACAATACAAATTCATCTCTAGATACTAAACTAAAGACACAAAGTCATCATATACATAGAAACAAAACATCTCTAAGACGTATGGAATTTAAGAAAGTAATGTGGAGAAAATATCACCAAACACTGCTACTAATCTGGCCACAATACCTCGGCCTCCTGACCTCAAAAACCAATCTCCATATAAAATAGGGACCCTCAAGGGTGAAGTTTCCAGCCTCTTGTTTTACTAGCGGGGCACTTATGTGGTGGAAAAACTACTTCGAAGGTTATAAATCTTGAAGTTCTAAAGTAGCTTGCTTGAGAGCAATTAGGGAGAAATTTAAGCTTAGGTATTGGCCAGCTGATCGAATGAGATTCAGGCTGAGTTCATCAAGTAGAGTAAGTTCACACTTTACCAAGTTAGTACAGAGAAAATGAAGGTAAATCAATTTGTGCAAGGTCTTCGCAGGAGATACATTAATTTGTTCTGAATACGGATCTACCTACGTATGAAAATGCAGTTGAGTATGCACTCGATAGAGAGCATGATATGTCTTTAGGGGATATGGATCAAATTAGATGTTGAAAGGCAAAGAACTACAGGCAGTTATATGCTCAAGTATGCTCAATATTGTTGCTTATAATCAAACTTGTGCTAATAAGGCTTTACAATGGAACTTAAGCTTTATCGAACGGGCTTTGACTTTGATTCTCTAGAATGCTCAACTTGTGCTTTAACAACTTTAGAAAAACTTTTTTCGGCTTAAATTACTTTCAAATGCTTTAAAGTTAAATAAGATTCCTTGCCCAAAAATGTTACTTAGACCTACAATGATAATTACATAATGCTTCAATGAACAATCATGTTAAATACAAGAAAAGACTCAACTAATCAGGATACTGATCACATGCCGCAATAATGGAGGGATCTCAGTCGTTATCAGGGTCACCATCTAGTTCATCCCATCGTTAGACACGATGGTTATCCAGGAAAATAAATTTTATTGGATGTTGGTTGTAGGCCGCAAACATGGTATCGTGGTCGCGACGCCCAAATTGGTCCGAGAATATTTAAGCATGAGCGTCCATGACTGTACCTCAATTGTCCTTGTCACTAAACACCGTTTGAAAAGTAACGATCTAGAATGACACTATGGAGACATCATGATTTTTATTGGATGTTGGTTGTAGGCCGCAATCATGGTATCGTGGTCGCGACGCCCAAATTGGTCTGAGAACATTTAAGCACGAGCGTCCATGATTGTACCTCAATTGTCCTTGTCACTAAACACCGTTTGAAAAGTAACGATCTAGAATGACGCTATGGAGACATCATGGTTGAGTTGATCGAGTGACAAACCCAACCATTGCGGCCACAACAACCTGATTACATCTGTGTCAATCACGAAACTCATCCAAAACCTAAGGGTGTGTTTAGTTACCAAAAATTTTCATCTCACTTTTTATAAAAAATGAAAACTTTTTTACTTAACATCAATTAAAATACTGAAAATTCATGTAAAGGAAGTTGCACAAGATACGTTGCCATAATTTCTAAAAACTTTTTTTTTATAATTTAACTTTAGGTGTGTTTATTTCACATATTCATGAAGGAATCTGTGGAATTGTAATGAAAATTTCAATCCTTCGTATGTTTCGTTACCTAAAGGAAAATGAAACATAATTCCTTTTGACATAAAATCAGGGCCGGTCCAAGGGGGGCAGCTGTTATGGCCCAGGGTAGCGTATTATTTGGGGCATTAAAATTTTGGCCCAATATATGTTATACTAGGCTTGGTTTAAACCCAATACACTCCCTATTAGACGTCGTATCTCAAAGCAGAAGAGGAAAAGTCGGTAGGTATTTCAAAAACAGGCGGCCACTGAATTTTTCTTAGAAAATTGCAATCGACAGAGCATGGGATGGGGGAATTAATGGAGTTTCAAACTTCAAAGGGAATTTCAATGGGTGAACTCAACTACTCAAGGATTCTGAGGCGACGAATTCTTGGAGTATTGTTGAACTCAACTACCCTTCAAAGGAGTTTCAAAAAACAGGCGGCCACTGGAGTATTGTGATCGTCAATCAACGATTCTGACGAATTCCTGGCATATATTAACGATTTCAAAGTCTTGATAGTCTTCATTCTCACATCACATAGTCTTGATCGGTCATCCTCACATTACATAGTCTTGATCAATTTTGTAGTTCAAACCAAAGCAGACACACAAATCGTATTCTCAATGAAGGCATGTCTGACACGTGGAATGAAATCTATTTCAAAGTTCATAATCTCAATGAACTGACGAAGGCACATATGTCTTGATCGATTTCAAAATTCATAGTCTTAACAAAGGTAAAAGGCTGAAATCTATTGCTTATTAGGGTATTAGTGTATTACATTAATAAAACTAAAATTACATCTGATTTGCTCAGATTTTATCAAGGTATCAAACCAACAGGAACTAATTTGGAACCTCAAAGTTAGAGCAATCTGATTTCGAACCAACAGAAGATAAAATTGTAAGTTTGGAACTTGGAACAATGTGATTTCAAACCAAGAGATGATTAAATTGCCTATTTTGATTTGGTTTTATCGTTCAATGCTCGAGTAGTCTTTTATCTTACGTGTTTTATTTGCTTGAGTGCTTAACTTTGCTTCAGTTATTGAATGTTTATCGATCCAAGTTGTAACATTTTTAAATAAAAATCAGCTTGTGGATAAGACACTAGCTTGACTAGATTTTAAACCTCTAAATATTAGTGTGTTGTTTAGATACGACATTTTGTTATTGTTTCGCCCTGGGTTCAGGACCTGCCATGCATAAAATTTCCTCTTCCATTGGAATATATTTTCTTACCTAGTAGGCAAAGAATTGATATTTCATTCCTACAATACGTTTTATCCTGTCGAACTACCTACCCTACCTCATCACACCCACCTACCCTATGCTACCCAAGCCTACCTAATCATACCCCACCTTACCCTACTCTACCAAACCATACCCCACATACCCCACTCCTATCCTATCCCCACCTACCTTACCCCACCCACCCATCTTACTCTACCTAACCATACGTCTCAAATTGGTTTATCGAATAACCGAACCAAAAAAAACCGGTTTAACTGGTTTAGGTTCACGAAATCCTCGAAAACAGGCATCTCCGCTTAACCATCCACAATATAATTTCAGTTTGGTTAATCATCCATGAACACCATTCATTTCACATAATTTTTCCCAAATATTCCATATTTGAAAATATGATAATTATGGTTTTTCTTCACTTTAAAAATGTGTCACATGCACAAGGAGTAAGCTTGAATTGCATATTAATAAGTGCACATGTTGTACATTTTAATAATTGTAGCATATTATATAATAATTGCACATGTTGGACACTTAAATTAATATATGATATCGAACTTGGTTAAATTTTATAAAATTGATCAATCTCATGAGGATTCCTTTTGTCTCTAAATAAATCAATAGATTTCGAGATGCCACTCGTGTGGTTAAATAGTATTTTATTACAATTGATTCACATTTGGTCAATGGTTGCTAGATGACAGGAGACATGCTGAGTTGGTGACAAAGAACGCTACATAAATATTATCAAAAACAATATTTGAATAATCAAATAATTAGCACATAAAAGATTTTGTATCGAAAGAAACACCAAAATAATGTAATTCGTGTTGCAAATCGATCAAAAATGAGCTGTCCATATGCATTTGGATCAGAGGGAGACATTGCTTAGACATGGCCATGTAATTAAAGATTCGCTAATCGCAACTAACTTACCTCGCCTACATATACCAAGTTAACAATTAGAGGAAAGATAGACGATAGAAAAACTTCAAAAAAATCAAATTTTTAGCTTTTTGTTTCCTTGAAACAAATGTCTGGTTTTTCTTCAAACATGAAAACTCCTTCCCATACCCGATCCATCAGCTTGCCTTCTACGTCAGACAAATTATCTATATTTTATGTCTCGTCTCAAGATGCGACCACAACATGTGGTTCTTCATCATCATCAAAAATATGCAGCAAACTAAAAGGTCTACATGGTATGTATGAATCTATCGAGACAATGCTCAGATTGCCATCCACTCAACAATCCTTAGGCCAAAGATGCCACAAGGAACAAATCAACGCGTTATTAGATGAACTTCTCGAGCTTCTAGATCTATGTAGCACTGCCAAGGATGCCTTGTCTCTATCAATGGACTCTGTCAAAGAACTACATTCATTTCTTCGAAGAAAAAGAGATTATAATCACAGGATGATCACCTCTTCGGTCATGGAATATCTATTGCAGAGAAGAACTGTACAGAAAGTTGTACATAAAGCCTTGTTAAGTATGAAGAAGCATGGCTCTTTGTCAATCAGGGATGACCAGAAAACCACATCCAGCATCAATATAGTGAAGGAAATGGAATCAAACACTCTCATTGTGTTTCAATCCTTGTTGACTTTCATTCTTGGATCGACCCAACAGTCAGCAACCCTAAAAAGGTGGCCTTATGTCTCGAAAATGATGGGGTACAAACGTGTGCAGTCCGATCAAATACTTGAAGAGAATGAATTTAAGAAGGTGGACGACGAACTACTCACCATTCTGAGCTACAACAAATCAAACAGGGGCACCGTCGACGTCAAGAATATACAATGTGCGTTAGCAGAAATGGAATTTAGCCTTGCAAATCTGGACGAAGAAGTAGAATGCCTTTGCAGACATTTGATTAAAACTAGAGTGTCACTTTTGAACACCCTCAACTACTAGAAATAGTTAAGATCCATATGTGTATATATTGTTAGAAACATAAATATTATTGAAACTTTAGATAAGATTATTATGTGTGACATTAATAATGTATATAATTATTAGCCTAAGTTGAAGTACCGGTATATGTACTAAACCGGTTCATAGTAGTTATGATGTAACTGTTATTCCAACAGTTGCATCGGTTCAGATTGGTTGTGTCTGTTGACACAATTTAGAAGCCTATATATATGTAAATGTATTCGTATGTATGAAAGTGTGTGATTAACAGAAATAAAGGTAGTTATTTTAGTGTAAATCTCTGTTCCTATTTTAGTGTTTTCTTGTGTTCATTACGAGTCATGAAGAACATCAGAAATATGCAAACTGATTTCAACAGTCCGCATACATCAGAATGTGATGATCCTTTTGCTAAGAGAGTGTTGATAGATATGGGCAGAAAGAATTCTATCAATTGGTATTAGAGCAGGTTTGACATCCCATCAACCGAAGATTCTTGGATTAAACAAAAGTTGCAACGTCTCAAGTTGAAACAACAAGATCAGGGACAGCCTTTATCATTAACACTCGCACAGAGAAAGCAACGAAGATCACGATGTTATGAATGCAAGAAGAGAGGACACTTTGCCTGGGATTGTCCTTTGAAATCAAAGGGAAAACAGTGTGCAGACACAAGCATTCCAGAATACACCCCTACTGCGATGAAGAATCAAAAGACGTATGAACATAGAGACAAGATTTGCTTTGCTGGGGAGTATATGTTAATTGGAACAGAGCACAATAACTGGGATAACATATGGTACGTAAACTCAAGAATCTCCACACATATGTCTCCGAATAAAAAAGTGTTCAAATGCTTGAAAAACTGTTTCATAGTAAACGATAAAGATCATGAAGATAATTTTGTTTTTGCACACGGTATCGGAGCAGTAGACATCACCACAAATTCAGCAACTTATACAATACCTTATGTGAAATATACTCCAGAGATTAACATTAATCTCTTGAGTTTGAAGCAATTGTTGCTTCAAGGTTTTGAAGTTGATCTGAATAATTTAAAATGTTCCATCACTCATATGTTTGACCCTTGTGGTTCATCCGATTTGTTTGATGAAACAGTAGGAGAGAAACTTCAAGATAATTTTCTCAAAAATTATTTTGAAGAAGTTGACAAATCACTAGTGTTTGAAAAGTCACAGAAGAGTCTTTCTTTATCAAATCAAGAACAAAGTAATTGGGAGATTAGATCCCTGAAAGTTGACAACATAAGTGAGTTTTTCAAGTTCTTGGATTTGATAAGTAAAGATGAGATTGTTATGAAAAACAAAGAAGCATTCAAAAGAGCATTTGAGAGGATTATTGGTTGGTATCATAAGACATATAACCATGCTGCACTTCAAGTCCCATTGAAATTGTTTGGAGTACAAATTTGCTTGCTAGACTTGTATAAAATCGTTACAAGTCATGGTGGCTATGAGAGAGTCACATGTCAAGAGAAGTGGAGAGGGTTAGCAAATGGCCTAGGCTTTCCCTCCTACTATGCACCAGGTTTGATGAAAATATTTGAAGATTACCTGTTTTTACCTCAATGTTACTATGAGTTCGCAAAGAAAGCCAAGTTGTGGCCAGAAGATGTTGCTGAGATGGGGCAACAAAATGATGCAGCAAGAGATAATGCTGATCAGTTTGGAACTAACATTGAGATAGATGAAGTTGCACACAAAGCAAGCAATGCACCTGGATTTGAAGACAGCATGAAAGTGGATGCTGATTATGTAATTGTTTGAAGATTGGATGCTGAAAAGTTTCATAATATTTAGGGGGAAAATGTTAGAAACATAAATATTATTGAAACTTTAGATAAGATTATTATGTGTGACATTAATAATGTATATAATTATTAGCCTAAGTTGAAGTACCGGTATATGTACTAAACCGGTTCATAGTAGTTATGATGTAACTGTTATTCCAACAGTTGCATCGGTTCAGATTGGTTGTGTCTGTTGACACAATTTAGAAGCCTATATATATGTAAATGTATTCGTATGTATGAAAGTGTGTGATTAACAGAAATAAAGGTAGTTATTTTAGTGTAAATCCCTGTTCCTATTCCCTGTGTTTTCTTGTGTTCATTACGAGTCATGAAGAACATCAGAAATATGCAAACTGATTTCAACAGTCCGCATACATCAGAATGTGATGATCCTTTTGCTAAGAGAGTGTTGATAGATATGGGCAGAAAGAATTCTATCATATATATGTTCAAATAGAGATCTTTCTTTGTCATAGCATTTTTGTAAATATCAAATATACATATAAATCCATAATCCGATTAATGAAATAGTTTATTAATTTAGAGGGGTGGGAGTACCCACCTTTCCCAAACCCACCTTTCTGTACACGTCAGCGCCACATCAGCTTTTCTCTCTCCACATTTCCCCACCTTTCTAACTAGGAAATACCCACATTTCTTAAACTTTCCATCTTTCTTAATTTTTTTAACATTAAATTAATTTTAACTAACAAAACAAATACTAGAACTAAAATAATTAATTTCATAAATATTTAAAAAGTATTACATAAACTAAAAATTAAAAATTACCGAATTAAAATAAAAAAATACATAACAATAAATAAAAACTAAAATTACGAATGAACATAAAAAAATACAAACTAGCCGTCTAAATTTGGTATTTGGGCAAGTGCAATATGTTTCACGAGATCTGATTGAAGGTTATTGTGTGTTTCCTGATTACGAAAGTAAAATACGAAACTGTACGAACGAAACAACAATTACGAAACTAAAATAAAAAAATACAAACATTTATGAAACTATGATAAAAAAACAAAAAATAAAATTATAAAAGTAAAAAGATATATATATATATATATATATATATATATATATATATATATATGTGGGTGTGTGTGTGTTTGTTTTGTTTAAAAAAAGAAAAAGAATAAAAGTGTTCTACCAAAAAAAAGGAAAAGAAGGGGGAAGAAGAAGGGAGAAGCGGGGTGGAGCGGGGAAGGGAGGCCGGAGCGGGCCGGTTTTCGGCGGGGCCGCATGTTGGGGATGGTGTAGCCGCCGGCGTGTTGCCGAGGTGGCAAAGGCCGCCCATACGCGGCTTGTGTACTCCCCTCTCCCTTAGAGATATTATCAGGTTTTGTCAAAATCTGCTTTTCTTACATTTAGTCATATTTTCTCTAAAGTTTCGGCCGGCCCATAATTTCTATGGCAAATTGAATTGTGAAAAAAAAACAACTAAAATACAAGTTTTGATGATAAAGATATACTGAAATGACTCTTAAAGTCAAGAAATATTAGTATATGGTGTGTAATGATGACATTACTACTGTATCATGGTAAATTTCATAAACCACTTGAGGGTCACACCGATGAGCACAACTGAGCAGATGCAATCGAACGATTAAATATATAATATTGGATATTGCTTATGACACCAAATAATCATTGAGATTAAATTAATGGATGATTAATTATATCTCAAAGTACGGGAACTAAAAGTACAATATTAGATACTGTATTGATTTAATTGTACGATGATAATTAAATAATTATCGAGTCTTTTATCTATTATTAGATATTAAATAAAATATGTGTTTATTTGATTTGGTATTATAATCTAATTATTAGATAATTGGATGGATAATTATAAACAAATAAATAAGAGATAATTATAAATAATTATCTAGTCATTTATATATTATTAGATAATATATAAAAGATAAATATTATTTAATAGATATATAATTATAGAGATAATTATATAATGTTTAAATAATAAATATAATTATTAAGATATATATTATATTATTATATTAGAGTTTGATTAAAACTAAAACTCTTAAATAATATATATATATATATATATATATATATATATATATATATATATATATATATATATATATATATATATATATATATATATAGGGTCAGGTTCTATGGGGCACCATATGCATCAGGAACCAAAAAAAAAAACCAACCACAGCCTTTAGATCAAACGATCATTGATGCATCACGCGATGCATGTATTTGGTATGCATAGGGGTATTTTGGGAAAAATAAATATAGCTACTCAAATAAAATTTAATTTATAATAATTAAATATTCAATCAATACCTAAACAATAAATGCTAAATAATATTAATCGATACACTTCCAAAATTACAAAATCTAAACAAATTCAAAAATTACAAAATCTAAACAAATTCAAAAAAGAAGATTTGATGTCGATGCATCTAATATTCATCTTTCAATTCGGGATGCATCTTGGTTCTCCATCCTCATTTTCGGTCATATTCAACATCTTCTTCGTCCCACCATAGTGCATCATCAAAATAGTGATGCATCTTCATCCGATTTATCTTCAAAACACGATGCATCTTCATTTGATTCATCAAAAATCACGATGAATCTTCATTTGATTCATAAAAAATCATGATGCATCATCAAAATAGTGATGCAAATTCATTTGATTCATCTTCAAACATGATGCATCTTCATCGGATTCATCAAAAATCATGATGCATCAATTTCCATAAAGAAAATGCATAAAAAACAACTATACCTTTAAACGATATAGTTTCATCATCATCATTGTGAAATCATCATCATCTTCATTAAAATGGCATCATGAACCGACTGCTATGCATGGGGCGGTGGCCGCCGACTCTAGATAGAGGGATGCCAATGGGGTGGTGGCCACTGAGAGAGGGGGTGGTGGCCGCCGGCTTTAGAGAAAGGAGGAGAGAGATAAGGGTGATCATCATCTTCATTAAACTGCACCGTGAACCGGCTTCTATGCATGGGGTGGTGGTCGCCGACTTTAGATAAAAGGGTGGCAATGGGGTGGTGGCCGCCGGGAGAGGGGGTGGTAGTCGGCCGCCGGATTTAGAGAGAGGGGGAGAGAGATAAGGATGAGGGAGAAAATGTGGGAGGGATAAATGGAATGTTTGTTATTTTGTTAATTTAATGATTTAATTACCTAAATTAATTCCTTCTATTTTAAATGTTTGTAAAATATATTTTAATTATAATTAAATATAAATTACAAGTTTAGCATTCCTAAAACGCCCTTAATGCATTTTTGGTTCCCATTTGGTTTCCGATGCATATGGTTTCCCATAGAACCCCAATCTATACATGCATACATACATACATACATATATATATATATATATATATATATATATATATATATATATATATATATATATATTGATCTGTATGTACGAAAATGTGGGTGACCTAAGGTGAGGAGATTCACGGCGCACACACACACATGAAGGTGGATGTGTGTGTGGTGGTTTTCTGGCCGTACGAACACACACAGTTATGTGTGTGTTTTTTCCGTTCTTCTTGTGTTCGATTGCATATTTGGCGCCGCTCGACCATGTCATCACTGGTGGATACCGAGAGCATCTCATTTGTGTATTCTTGTCATCGAATACAAATGTATGATTTTTATATGCCTTCACATTTACTTATCTTATGTATACTTGATGATCCGTGTACGAAATTCGTGATTTTAAAAAGTTTCCGTTGTGCATTTAATATGATTAATGTTTATGTTTTTATTATTAAAACGATACGAATTCCCAACACCTTTACTTAGTCCGATTAAGGGGGATTAATGATGTTTTTTGTAGTATTGATCGGGCAAACATGATGAAAATATTTTAGGAATACACATAGATTGCTCTCTAATATCTAAAGTTTTATGGACAAGGCAATTGTATACTAAATTTGCTACTTCCATTTTCACTTTATAGAAATTTCTAGAAACTATTTAACGTTTAAGTACAGCTCTACCATCTTGAGGCGTGTATATATTCATAAATATTGTAGAATGATGGTGTTCTTCTATATGATCCGACTTTATATCATACTATTGTGGGTAGTTTGGTCTATCTCACGGTCACTAAACCCGATATTGCTCATGTTGTTCATATAGTTAGTCGGTTTGTAACTGCTCTAACGACTGCACATTGGGGTCCAGTCCTTCGCATTCTGAGATATCTAAGAGGCACTCAGTTCCACAAGCTTGTGTTTCCTTACTTGTCTTGTTTTGAGTTACGTGCTTATAGTGATGCTCATTGGGCTGGGGATCATACTGATCGTAAGTCTACTATTGTTTTTTTGCATATTTCTTGGAGATTTCCTTGTTTCATGGAAGAGTAAGAAGTAGGATGTTGTTTCTCGTTCTTCAACTGAAGCCGAGTATCGGGCTATGGCTGCCACTACTAGTGAGGTTGTTGGCTACGCTGGTTACTTGTTGACATGGGTGTTCGATTATTTCAGCCTACCCCAATACATTGTGATAATACAGATTGCTTCTGGTTTTCATGAACGGACGAAACCCATTGAATTGATTGTCATTTTATACGTCATCATCTTCAGATAGGAACTATTTCCTTACCGTTTGTTCCCTCCGCTCTACAAGTTGCTGACATCTTTACTAAGGCGCACTCTACTCTCGATTTCGTTTTTTGTCTGACAAACTCTCAGTATTCATGTTGTTGCATTGTGAGTTTGAGGGGGATATTAGTGTAATATTGTGACGTTTATGTAATTGGGCTTCTAGGGTTTAGCCTTGTAGGGTTGTGTACTCTATATATAGAGTTGCTCATGTTTTTCTATTCATTCCATTGTATTGTATTCTTCTTTTGCTTGGATAATAAAGTCTTTAAGCATTCAATTCGGTCATATATTTGTCTTCAATTTAAGATGTCATTTGTATTGTTATTTATACAATGGCTAAGTTAATTGAAAATTTATATATGAGCATAATATAAATATTTTTAAAAATAAAGTTAAGTTAAAATTTTAAACTGAGAAATGACTGTCACTTACGAATAACAAAGATTTATGGACTTTGATTTAAAGGGCATAACCATCAAAGAGTAAGGTTTAATCGCTTTTGAGATTTCAAATCAGGGTTTTCATCGTTTATGATAATTGTTCTTGTGGTTTCAGAGAAAGGTTTTTTTTCATTATTGATTTGTTTGTTTGTTCTTGAAGTATCAGGATGAGGGTTGGTTTTAGATTAGGGTTTTGAGCATGGATTTCTACTTGTTGGCTTTTTTGATTTTTGAATCTATCATTTCTTGTTTTGAATTCTTCAGGTTTGTGTTTTTTTAGAGGCTTGATTGAATCGGTTTTTAAAACTATTCGTTAGGATTTCAAACTAAAGTCAGTCAAATATGGTGGTGGTGGTGGTATTGATGCTTCTTAAATATATTAAAAACTATAATATATAAAGAAATCTATATATTATAATAAATTAGAACAACTATTGTCACGTGTCATTCTCCTAATACACTACTTTTTCATTTTCCCGCTCTTTTTCCAAAAATAAAATTAATATTAATTTAAGTAACATGCATGTCATTTAATTGATTTAATGTAACAACCTAACTTTTGATCTAGTCTTAAATTCAGTATTTGAACCGATAATGTAATATTATTACATTATTTGAATTATAATTTAATTAAGTTATGAAATATTTAATTAAATTATATAAATATTTAAATTATGATTTAATAAATTATTAAAGATAATTAAATAAACGAGATATAAGATACAAAAGTAATAGTGGGTTAAGTAGCAAATATAACTAGATGAAGTATATAAACGTAATTAAAGAATCATTAATCAAATCTGACTCTCTCTCTACTCTCTCTCTACTTTCTCTCTCTACTCTCTCTCTACTCTCTCTCTAGATTCCTCACAAAATTCATCAATCTTTACCCTAATTTGCAAACAAATTGGAGTATTATTCAAAGGAGAGTTACAAGAAGTGATAAACAACGACAATCTACAACGAAATTTGAGGTAAGAATCGATTTCTTAAGTTTCTATATTTTCGGTTTTTAAGAATAAATTCGAATTTGACTATTTTATGTGATTAAAGTTAATTTAGCTCGAGTTTTAATTAGATTATGTATAATATAATCGAAACTTAGGCTTATTACCTAACATATTCATGATTTTAGGCTTAGAAATGTATAATTTAAAGTTGTAAAATATGAACAAATTCGAGATGTCAAGAACAAATTCGAAATGCATTAACAAACTCGATTTTGTAGTTAAATTCGAATAAATAGTCGACTTTGACTATTAAATTCGAATGAATGTTTGAATTGGTCATTAAATTCGAAATGTAGAATTCAATTTTTAGCCTATATTCAAATTTAATGTTTTCGAATTTAACTTGGAGTTTGACTTTGTCCTCAAATTCTAATGGAGGATTCGAATTTAATCATCAAATTCGAATAATGGTTCGAATTTAAACATAAGTGTTCGAACTTAATCACTAAATTCGAAATGGGATTTGGACTTACACCCCCTCATTCGAATTTGATGCATTTAAGAGTCCACATGATTGAATTTAGTTTGTATATATTTGAAATGGTGGCTTTGAATTTATCTATATATTTGAAACATGGAATTTGAATTTAATCCATCACCTTCGAATTTAAGCCTATACTCGAATATAGATTCGAATTTGATGAATCATATTCGAATTTAAGTATATAAATTCAAAACCCTACTTCCTAAATTCGAATATATTGAATAAAACACTTGGACGACGCATAAAATAACAAGAAGATTAGCAAAATGATTATATATATTTATATATATACTAATCTTTTGAGAATATTAATAAAATAAAGAATGATTTATGAATGAGTTATCAGAATCAGATATAATAAAGATTTTAAAGATAAAAGATGATGAGATTGACATGACATGATATGATTCTGGACAGGTTCATGAAATTCTAAACATTGATTTAAAGCGGGTCAAAGACTTGAATTGACAGAGATCGAACAGATTGAAAAAGATAAAATCCTGAGATAACTCAGGTGGCAGATTTTACATCTGTTTGATAAAGACCCAGATCAGTGAGTTATAGATATTCAGATTTAACATGCTTGAATTTCCGGTTGAGACATATTGTTGATGCTAGATTGATTTGACATTCGTATTATCAGCTGGATTATGATCTGTGCACACCATGGTTGGGTGTTGCCCAGTAGATCATGATAGCTATTTGATCATCATTTCATATGTTATTGCATTTATAGATCATTTCTGATACTGCTTTGAGACTATTGCTATCATGACTTTGAATACGTATGCTTCATCATTGCATATATTTGACATATTGATTCAGCTTGATTAGCCTTGATTATTGGTCTATTGTTCTAGACCTGGCTGTTTCACCAGTTCTACTGAACTTGGTAATGACCTCCGATATTCCGCCACGTTGATTTACTGGTAGCTAGCCCAGTATGTGGCTGATCCCCACGATTTAAGCGTGAGCGTGGCCTGAACATCATCCGACTCTATGACTTCTATGTCTCAATCATGAGTGGCTGTAGCGGCAGCCTTGACATATCACGCTAGACTTATGATGATCCGCTTGACAATGCATGTTTAATTTGAAAATCTATTTACTCACTAAGCTTTGCTTACGGTTGCTACATTAACATTTTTACAGGAAAAGACAAAGGAAAGTCACCTGCCGGACCTAGTACTTAGGTCATACAAGAATCAAGTGAAGTTTTCATAGACCTCTACTCAGCAAACCATTTTGGTACTGTTGGATGATGATATTGTGGTGTTCTGGGTAGATTTATCTTGATTGTGTGATGACATGAACTAGATTAGATGGTACCCTTTATAAGTTTAATTTAAAATCGGTAATCTGTATTAAACTTAAATCCTAATAATTTGTACTGTAATTTATAATTCCGCACTTAATTACTCTATCTTAGTTATGATTGATATCGTGTTGCATGATGTGGGACCTAGACTCGTGACTACCGTCCCGTAAGGGGTGGTCTTCACATTTAATTAGACTTTATGATTGAAACTTATTATTTGTGCTTCCTAAACTAATTGAAACTATAATTAATACTTATTAAATATTTTCAAATTAACAATGTAAAATAAAAAAATGTAAAAAATAAATAATAAAATGAATTTCAAGTTTAAATATCCCAAAAAATAAATAAATCTTAAAAAATGATAAAATAAAAACTTCAAACTTAAATTTTAATAAATTCACTACTACATTTTGAAGTTAAGGCAACACTTTTGATGCAACACATTTAAAAACTGTTGCTTTTTTATCTAAGTTCGCTCTAAAGCAACACATTGACAAAAAGTGTTGCATATAATGATTTAATGCAACACTTTTTTTAAAGTGTTGTCATTTTTACTAAAGAAATGCAACATTTTTCTAAAGTGTTGCAATTTTTACTAAAAATTGCAACATTTTTTTAAAGTGTTGCATATTTCAATAAAATATGTAACACATTTTTAGAGTGTTGCATTTGAAATGAAAAAAAAGCAACACATTTTTAGAGTGTTGCATTTATAATGAAAAAAATGCAACACATTTTAGAGTGTTGCATCTATAATAAAAAAAAATGCGACACATTTTTAAAAAAACATATTTTTGAGTGTTGCACTTATAATGAAAAAAATATATGACGTATTTTTAAGTGTTAATACTATTTCTTCTTGTTTTGTAATTTTGATTAAAAAATACGCATAGAAGTTCAATGCCTGATTTATTAGGATTAACAAATTACAAGATTTAATAATACATGTTTTATTTTTTATTTTTAAATTTAGAAGGTAATATTTAAAAATTAAATTGGTTAATCCTTAAGAAAAAGAAAAACAATCTATATCTATATCTTCTATATACTAAAAAGAAGATAGTCATTCTTTTTGATTGACACATCAGCACCCAAACAGAACACAACTATTCAGACTCTTGTGTACACACGTTACCCAGTTCCTTTTCCTAGCACACACAAACACACAATAACCCTCCGTCTCTCTCTCTTCTTTCTCACTCTACCCTCTGCTCTCTATCTCTACACCTCCGGCCGGCGACCGCCGCCACTGCCACTCGCCGGCGCACCAACACCACCACCATCTCTTCCATCTCCCTCTCGCCGCTCTGTCTCGCTTTCTTGCTCATTCTGCCTCCCTCGCTCGCTCGTCTCCCTCTCAGTTTCACAACCAATCGACAGCGACCTAAACCCTAAAGCCGCCGCCGCCACGCACCGTTGCCGCCACCATCGCTCAGCCTCACTCCCTTGACACTCACCTCACCTACACCTTTCTCCCTCTCGGCTACCACAACCACCGCTGCCGCCGCTGACCAGGAACGGCCGCAGGTGTGGCGCCGCTGGCCACCGAACCAGAACCATCATCGCCGCCTACCAAACTTAGTTTCCAGGTTTGTTTTTTAACTCGTTTTGCTTTTAGTTTGTTACTGATTTTTCAAATACATCAGCTATACTGTATTTAATTTGCGTTGATCAAGCTCCGTCTGTGTTCTGTCAATATTGTATATATAAATAAGATCAAGTACATGTGTGTGTGTGCTGTGTGATGATGGTGTGATCAATTAGATGTCAAACTCGCCATTAATCCTCTTTAGTTGCTGCTGTAAATCTAAAATTAAAACAAGCTTATTTCAGCATTGTTTATATATATATATATATATATATATATATATATATATATATATATATATATATATATATATATATATATATACACACACACACACACACATGAATATATACATGGGTGTGTGTTGTGCAGAGTGTGCATATACATATGCATATGTGTGTGTGTGTGTGTGTGTGTTTGTGACATTAAGACAGAAAAGACAACATCATTTTGACAGCATTTATAACATAAAAACATGAAGCTGTAATGTGTGTTCGTGTTAAAGATTATTCAATTGTATGTTTATGATCTAGATTAATAGGCAACCTTGGCTTGCATCATTCTTAATTATATATATATATATATATATATATATATATATATATATATATATATATATATATATATATATATTCCTTAACAGTTATTCTAGCAGAGGTTGTTGCTCTTGTTGCTGCTGGCACCGTTCATCGAGTTTGTATAACAACTTGGTAGCGTATCTTCTGAAACTAAATCCTTTACAGTTCAATTCTTTTTATACTAAATGAAAATGAAATTCCCCTTACACGAGTCTGGTGATTGATGAAGGAAACCTTTTATTGTTTGTTTCTTTCATTTTTACACGTGCGATCGATCCTTCACCTTCAGTAATACATCACATCTAAGCTGTCGTTATATTTTATTATTTTGAATTCAAATCACTCTTCATTTGCATCTTTAATCTTTTCCACTGCATATTTCCTTTTCCGAGGACAAAAAACTTTATTGATTCAATAATTAAAAATCTGTTGAAGATATAAGATCAAATTAACATAATCAAATAAAATTGATAATTGAATATAATGTATCAAGAGATATAATGTAGCAGAGAGAGACAACCGGATGGGTGGGATTAACAAGAAAATTGGTTCAATAATGGAGGGTGTTTACTGTTACTGTACCTGTGAAATGCATTTATGGCAGTGAAGAAGGTACAGAGTGGATTGGGATGCGTATGTTAGCAATGCTGCAATTTGGTTTTTGTTTGTTTCTTTCATTTTTACACGTGGGATCGATCCTTCACCTTCAGTAATACATCACATCTAAGCTCTCGTTGTATTTTCTTCCCAAGGTTGTTTGTTCCTTGATTAAAAAAATGTGTTTGGTGTAAATTGCTTCAAGAGTTAATGAGTGATTTGAAGGTGCAAGTTTTAAAGTGAATTTGTAAATATGTCCGTCAATTGTTTGGTGATATTCCTCAATGAACAACTATGCCACATATGAGGTGAGATGCTTCATTTAGCATCCTCATTTGTTGCTATGCTTTTTTGTTGTAAATTTGATTTATGTGCTTTAATGTCTTGCTGATTTAATTCTTCTAATTAACACAACGTATAGGATGAAAAAGCGATGATTCATGAATGAACAACTGACCATCTTCTTTTGTGATAATGCTTTTTGTCATAAAAATAGAGTGTGAATAATGACAAATGGGGATCTTTAATATTAATTTTAGTTTTCTTATAAAATTCGTGTCGTGCGTGTTTCATATTCAGACACATTTTTTAATCTGTGCCGTGTACGTGTTTCACAAATTCGTCTCGTGTCAAATTCGTGTCAGAAACACGACACGAATACACGTATTGTCAAGTCTAATCTGACCCCTACTCGAAGTTAGGTCTGCCATTGTTATTGCCTTTATAGTGTCGAGTGTTAAAATGCTAATTGTTACCTTATCCATACGAACGCTTGTTTCACCAAAAAATAAAACGCATTGCATTAAATTAGAACCAAACATAGGGTGATTGGTTTAGTTATTGGTTTTTCACTTTTTTTATAACCAATTCACTATCTGTTTAACTCACCAAAATCAAATTTGAATTGTTTTGTAAGTAAGCTTCTACATATTCTTGTAACTGATATATAAATACAGAAAGTGTACTAATTTTAATAATCTTTTATAATTTAATTTTCTGCCATTTGGATGTTATTTCCTTTTTGAATCATTTTTATTATATGACTGTAACACTTTAAGTGCAAATCTATATGAGTTATCCATCTTTTATACTTTCAATTGATATGTGTGTTTCTGTGTTCTTTTTATCTCGTTCCAAATTATTTCATATAATTGAAAACCATTACCAACCTTTCATAGATTTACACTCAATTACTTACCTGAGTGGAATATCTCTGAATTATCATATGTTTGGCAAGTTTTAAATGATTCATATTAAACTAGTGGACCTTTTTTGTCCTATCATTTTCTTTTATGCAGAGCAACAAAGTGTCTCTATCACCGTTGAGACAAAGAATTAATCGCAATAGTAGACGTCTTGAAGAATGGAAACATGGAGGCTCGAGCACTGATGTAACACTCTCTATTCTCAGGTAATTCTAAACTTTAAATATGGTTAGAATACGTAAATAGAGTTTTCAAAATTGGTGAAGTTAACAAAAGTCTCGTATTTGACTTTTAAAAGTCAAATAATGAATAAATGAGACTTTAATATACCGAATCACGAAATAGCTATAAATGATGAAATATTTATATAATTTTGATGTCTTTAAAGGATTTAGGATGTGTTGCAAAAAGAATCATCAAAATCCGACATCACATGAAAGTTCATTGCTATTTTAAACAAACTTTTGGTACTTTAATGCCCAAAAGTATAAATTATTAATGAATGAAGAAATATGTTTATATATTTGGTCTTTTCTAAGGATTTTAGACTTGTTACAGAAAGTATCGTTAAAATTGGACGTCAAACGAAACTTTATTGCTATTTTATGCAAAGAATTGTAGTTTAACGAGTAAAAATACAAATTTACTGTGGGAAGTGTAATATTTTTATAGAAATGTTGTTTTTAGAATATTTTTAAGGTTTTGTGAAAGTTTCATCGAAAACCTACTTAATTTGAAAGTTTGTTGCTATATTATGCAGTTTCAGGAAAGTTGATTGCTACTTTGGGCAGTTTTTTTGTGAAAAGTGATCGACAGAAGGAGAGTTGTGCATGATAAGCGTCGGTTTTGTATGAAAGAAGTTACAAGAAGATGAATTGAATATATACATTCCCAAGATTGTAATTTACTTTTTTGTTGTATCGCTTATACATTTGATGATCTTTATTTTGGTTGTAGACGTTAATATACTGGAAATACTTTTTGATCGATATGTTATGAAATAATATTATTTTTGTTAAATTGAATTGTAAGTAGAAAAACTGTCACGAAGTAATTAAATAAATATTTGTATTTGCATTAAATTTTAAAAATAATGAATGTGTTTTTTTCGTCTAGAAAATATTGCATTTATGTAATTTAAATCAATAATAAAGTGTTGCAATAGATTGATAATTGTGTTGCATTTACATAATGACAATATTTAAAAAGTGTTGCATTTGATAAGTAAAGTGTTGCAATAAGTTGGTAATAATAAATTAAATGTGTTGCTTTAGAGTATAAAAAATGTTGCATTTAGAAAGTGTTGCATTTATAAAATAATGGCAACACATTAAAAAATGTTGCTTTAGAATATAAAAAATGTTGCATTTAAAAAGTGTTGCATTTATAAAATAATGGCAACACTTTTGAAAAGTGTTGCATTATCTAGTGAAAGTGTTGCTTTAGACCTAAGGCGACGTTGGCTAAGGTGGCACTACATAAAGTGTCGCATTCGGTCATAGCAACACTTTTAAGGCCTAACACAACACTTTTCCCATGTTGCTTTAGGTTCATTTTGTTGTAGTGATTTTTTTAAAAAGCTCTATAAAATAATAAACTTCAAATTTAAATTTCCGAAAGAATAAATAATTTTATGAAATAAGAACTAAAAGCCTTATTTGAAAAAAAAATTGGTTTCAAATCTTTATGACAAATTATATTAAAATAATCATTCAATTTTCCAAATGTATTTTCTTTAATAGAATTGTGTATTAATATTTTCTAAAACTTCAAAACTAAAGTTGCAAATTTTATATTTTAAGATAACTTAATTTTGAATAATCTTGATTATTTTTTAAGTTGACGCTGGAATTGTTATATCAAGTTTTAATCACTTAAGCAATAGATATGTATTATTAATTAAACCATCTTCAATAAGAAAATTTATATATAGTTTAATTTAATATTCTCTAACAAATGTATACAATTTAGATTAATATACTTCAAAAAAATTAAAAAGATAAAACAATTACCATTTAAAATTTATTTTGTTGATTTCTATGATATTGATGATAACACAACAACAAATAAAATAAAGTGAAGGTTCAACATTTTTGAATCAGTAATAAAAAGATAACAATTAAATTGAATCATATATGTAATAACCATAACAGTATATTTAAATCAATAATTCAAATATTTTGAATAACATCTTAACTGTCTTTTTTGACTTAAACATTGACTTAGAGTCGTCATTATTCACCATTGACTCAATGATTTTGTACGTGTGTCATCGTCTAAACAAGTTTTCACTTTTCATAGAAACCCTTGTTTTTTCTAAAAACTATAACTTGAAAACTGAAATTGAAAAATGACTAGTTTTCGTTAACTAAACGCAACCATTTTGATAATGACTTTAATCAAACAGTTGGAAACGATGAACCATTTTGACAAGTCAAGATTCTTTACTCCTTCACGTTCAGTCTAACACTTTTCCAAAATTACCCAATTCCTCTAAATACATCACAACTTCTTCATCCATGGATACTTGTAACTTCATTGAGTTGTTTCCACACTCGTAGCTCACAGTCGGCCTCCATATCTCCGAAGAGCTTTTTCAAAGCGGTGGTTCTAGAAAAAAATTTATAGGAGCCGCATTTTCATAATTTTTATAAGGGTCATTGAAAGATCATCTCACCACTATAAGAAGTTTAAATTGTTGAAAAATATCAAACCTATTTTTAAAAATTTTCCTTAAGCACATAATAAAGCTTTAAAAAAAAACTAGGATCGAAATATTTTTGACAAAATATATAAAATACAAATAAAAATGTATCGGGGTCGATTGAACCCTCATCGTAATTATAAGTAACTAGTTTATTACCCGCGTATTACGCGTATATTTTTAATATATATAAATATAATAAATAAAAGGTAAAAAAATTAAATATTATTCTTTTAAACAAAAGTATATAATATTGATATTATTATTTATTATAACCTATTAATTTCATATATTTCTAAATTTACATGAATTTTTTTAAACTTTTATTATATTATATTATAATTATAATTCAGTAGAGTATTAGATTTTGTTTTATTTGATTTAAATTAAAAAGTAGATTATATTATATTTGGATAGATATAATTTAAATTTTTTTTATTTTTAAAACCTATAAATGTCACGTGTCGATTCATGGTGATAACACGTGGCTTCACAAGAACTAACTATAGCTACTCTTTTATTAGTATTTATTATAGATTTATAGATATAGATTAGATTATTAAATGTACTATTTATATCAATTCATATTTTTATTCATATTTTTTAGAATTGATAATTTATTATAATTGCTACTAATAAGTAATAATAATAGAAAATTTTAAGAATAAAAGTAGATTTTAAATTTTATAAATTAGTTTAAATTTTAAAAGGTAATACTTATGTTGAATTTTCATGAATGAAAACATATGAAATATAAAAAGGAAAAATTGTATCTAATTTGTCAACATTTTATACTTAATATGATTTAACTAAGCAAATTATGTTATGTTAATAAATAAATATTTGTATTAAGATATTAATTATAAAAAATAAATACAATTATAATATGCATTTTAAATTTAAAGACAATATATATGTTTTAATTAGGGTTATATGCCAAAAATAGCAACAACTTTTTGTAGTTTTACCGTTTATACCCACATTATTTATTTTTTATCATTAATAGCAACAACTTTTATATTTTTTACCGATTATACCAACTTTTGACCTGGAAACCTGCTATAGCATGTTACCATCAATTAATACCAACAACTTTTATCTTTTTACCAATAATAACAACAACGTTTTATATTTTTACCAATAATAGCAACGACTTTTAACTTTTTACCAATAATAAAAACATATCAAATTAAATTTTTCTTTATTTTTAACTAATCATTACTTTAAAAAAAACTAAATTTATGAAAATCGAAATACAATCAAATAAGTTCATAATCCATTATTTTTGTTTAAATTTTGTTAGAAATAATCAAATGCGATGTGTGCCTATAAAAGAGATAAAAAAATACGTTTTCTATAGATATTAAAAAATGAAGATTATTTTGATGTGTCGTATTTTCATGCATAGCCACGTTTTATAGGTATGAAAGGGTCGACCATTTAAGTGTAACATGACAATGTGAAACTCAAATCAATTTGTATAAGATTTCATAGAAATATAATGAACAGATTATGCTACATTTGTATTCTTTTTTGAATACTTCGTTCAACAATATTTGCATTATTTATTTATTTGATAAATAAATGAATAATATTATAAATAATTATGATCTAATCATGGATAATTAGTTCTTTAGTTATTTGATAAATAAAATGGCAATATTAAAAAGTTGCAACCGTTTATTTTATGAATAATTATATATGATTTAATAATTCAATTATTCTATCTCTAACAGAATTTTGGATACAAAATATAAATTATGAACTTATTTGAACGTCATCTGATTTTCATAAATTTAAATCATATAAAATTATCCATAAAATAAAGGGATGTATCTTTTAAATATTACCATTTTATTTATCAAATAAATAAAAGACTAATTATCCTTAATTAGATCATAATTATTTATTATTATTCATTTATTTATCAAATAAATAATGCAAATATTGTTGTAATAAGTATCCCAAAAATAATACAAATATAGCATAATGTGTTCATTATATTTCTGTGACATCTTATAGAAAATGAATTGAGTCTCATGTTGTCATGTTACACTTAAATGGTCGCCCTATCATACCCCTATATAGGCAATGCATGAAAATATGGCATATCAAACTTAGGAGGAGTGTGCAAAAAAAAAAAAAAAAAACCAATCTGAAACCGAAAAAACCAAAAAAACTGGAACCAAAAAACCAAACCGTTTGGACTTTGAATTTTTTAAAACCAAAAATTTCAGTTTGGTTTCGGTTTGGAGGTCAAAATAAACCGAAAAAAACCAAACCGAACTGAAGTTTTATAATTTTAGAATTTTTAAATACTCTTCCTTCGTTACATTTCTTCATTTAAGTTTTTTATTGAAAGTTTTAACTTTTCAATGTCTAAATTTCATATGAGACTAAAACTCACTTTGAATATTATGATGATTATTATTGTTGTATTATTATTGCATTTGTATGTTGTCATGGTTTTGAATGATAAAATGATTTATTGTCTAAATCTTATTTGTGAAAGAATGCATTAAGTGTTATATATTTTGATTTTATGTATCCATATATATGTTTATTCCAATATGTGTGTGTGTGTGTGTGTTTTGGTTTTAGAAAGAAAGAATTGAAATTGAAAACCATGACAAAAAACCGAAACCAAAACCGAATAAAAACCAAAAAATCAAATCGTTTAAAATCCAAACCGAACGGTTTCTTGAATATAGAAACCGATGTTTCGGTTTGCTTTTTGGTTTTTCCAAAAACCGATCCATGCTCACCCCTAATCAAAATAATCTTCATTTTTTAATGTCTATAGAAAACATATTTTTTTATATTTTTATAGGCACACATTGCATTTGATTTATCTCTAACAAAATTTAAACAAAAAAATGGATTATGAACTTATTTTATTGTATTTCGATTTTCATAAATTTAGTTTTTTTTAAATAATGATTAGTTAAAGATAAAGGAAAATTACTTTGATATGTTTTTATTATTGGTAAAAAGTTAAAAGTCGCTGCTATTATTGGTAAAAATATAAAACGTTGTTCTATTATTGGTGAAAAGATAAAAGTTGTTGGTATTAATGGATGGTAACCTGCTATAGCAGATTTCCAGGGTCAAAAGTTAGTATAATAGGTAAAAAAATAAGAAAGTTGTTGCTATTAATGATAAAAAATAAATAATCTGGATATAAACGGTAAAACTATAAAAAGTTGTTGCTATTTTTTGCATATAACTCTTTTAATTATTAGTAACCTATTGGTTTGATAGCTTTTGATATGATAAAATTGAAGTGATTAATGTAAAGAAATAAATTAGGAAAGAAAGATAAAAGTTTATTTATATATTTTTTTAATTAATTAAGTTTATTATTAAATAATTTCAAATTATGAAAAAGAGCGGGAAAATTAAAAATAATTTGTTGATAGGATGACATTTGGCAATGAGATGTTCTCCTTTATTATAATACTAGGTTATTACCCATGTATTACATAGGTTAACTTTAGAAATTGATATTTATATATATATATAATATAATAATTATATAAATAATAAAATTTGCTTAATTTTAGTTAGTTAGTTATTAAATTAATCCATATTAGATTTGCATAGATTTGATTTGCTTTTAAATTTAAAAATAAAATCAGTATATGATGTGGCAAAAGGAGAGAGCGACATGTGGCAAATTAAATGAGAGGATGCCATGTGGCAAATTAAATGAGAGCTTGCCATGTGGCATTTAGTTACTCTTTTAATAGTATAGATAAATATATATAGATTCCGTTCTTGCTTCTCCATCCATGGAGACTTGTAGTTTCACCGTGTTGTTTCCACACTAGAGAGATCACCGTCGACCTCCAAATACAACCTGTGACTTCATCGTCAACCATCGAATACAACCGGTGACTTCGTCGTGTTGTTGACTTGCTGCTAACACGGATTAGATCTGTTTCACCAAACATTTTCATATCTGTTTCATGGATTACTTTAAGAGAGCATTTTCTTTGAGGTTCAATTTGTGTAAAATGGATATCGATTTGGTTTCTGAATTTGTTATGTTTTTACCAGTCATTTTTTTAGAAATGATCATTTTTCCCTTCAGTTTTTGTCCTTAAACAATTACTTTTTTATATTATTTTAATTATCTTTTATCCTATTAGTACTAATTATATGATATTTAGAATTTTTCTTATTGTTACAATTTAACTAAAGTAATATTTTTTTAAATATGTTATCTTTTATTATTACTACTATTACTATAATTATTATTATTATTAGTATTATTATTTTTATTTTTATAATTATTACAAGAATTTAATTAAAATAATTTGATATGTTCTTTCTTTCATTAATTACCAGAATATATTATATATATATATATATATATATATATATATATATATATATATATATATATATATATATATATATATATATATATACACACACACACACACATATGGATTTGTATATTAATACGTTGTATTATTATTATTACAATTAAGTTCAAATATCTAATCAACTGTATATACATTTATTTTTAAATTTTTTTATTACTTTTTAAAAAAAATTATAATTATTTATATATATAATTTATTCATCTTTTTCAACATTATAAATTACTCATATAACTACTTCCTTATCTTTAATTTATTTATTTTGTTAAGTGAATGTGTTTTGATTTATTTTAAAGGTATTTAAACTTAACAAAATATATAAATTTGACGTATTATATGTATAAATTAAATTAATTTGTTAATACCGGTTTTGACCAAAACCGATTGGGTTTTTACAAAAACCAGAGGTTTGGAACCGGTTTGGAATATAGCCATTAGAAACCGGTTCAGGTCAGGTTCAAAAACCGGTTTGAAAATCTAGCCCTTTTTAAAAAAAAAATCCAGCCCTTTATCATGCTTTTTGACTTTTTTTGTTTTTCTTACCATTTTGACTATTCAAGTACCCTCTCATCTTATGCATTATCAGCTTGTACCGTATAACCATTGATTTATGTTTGATTAGTAGTAGTCTGTATGGGTCTCGTTTAGGGGTGTTCATTTTCGGATTATCCGAATTTCGGATAATTCAAAAATCGAAAACCTGAATTTTACTATCTGAATCCGTATCCGATTTTCGGATAATCTGAATTTCGGATATCCGAAATTTAAAATTTTAATTAAATTTAAAATTATAAAATGAATTCAAATATACAAAATACAAATATATTTACCTTATAATATATAAAAAAGTAATTGTGTCGTAAACGAAATTATATCATACTTTTTAAATTAAAACAATAAAAAACATGTCAAAAAGTAGTAAAATACATTTAAATGAGTTATAATTATGTTAGAGCGACATTATACATTAAAATTAAAGAATATAGTTATTCTTAGTCAAATAACTTATGAAAAAAAATATATAAAAAAAGATAAAAAAATTTTATTAACATTGGATTTCGGATTTTCGGATAATCAGAATATTCGAAATTATACAAAATCCGTATCCGGAATTTCGGATTATCCGATTTTCGGATATCCGAATTTCGGATAATTTCACTTTGAGTTTTTGGATCCTCGGATTCGGATATTTTTGAACACCCCTAGTCTCGATAATATCAAACATGCAGCTTTTGCATCTTAATTGGTGATTTTTATTGGTCCTGCTTTTGAGACTAATTAGTTGGCGAAAATATTAGACTTATTATTTTCAAATGTTTAAAAATTACAAAATATATTTTTTTTATACAAATATGTTTCATGGAAGTACACTATATCAGTATATCTGTAGATCACTTTTGCATTTTTTTTATTAAAGTATACAAAACATGCATTAGACTTAACATAAATTTTTTTAATACAAATATGTTCGTTTTTTATAACTTTTTTAGTACGTTTATGTTTGAATATGAATTATATTTGATTACGGAGTTTTTAGTGGTTAATAAAAAAAATAATCACGATGTTTTTAGTTAATAAAATTTGAAGTTTTTTAGTAAGTTTTGGTTTATTTAATAAAATTTGAAGTGTTTAACTATGTTTGAATAAGGTTTTTAGTTAAAAAAGAAGTGTTTGAAGGAATTTAAAAAAATATATAAAAAACCGGTCCAAACCGGTTTGACCGGTTTTTCCAACCCGAACCGGTTACAAAACGACCCAAGTTGGTTGGGTTAGGTTTGAGTTTTTCCCTCCCCCGAACCGGTTTATGACCCAAACCGGTTGTTGACTTTTGACCCAAATCGGCCCGGTTTTCAAACCCGAACCGGAAACCGGTCAAAACCGGTTTTACCTACCACTACTACCACTTAGTCACGTAAATACTTAAACTATAATAAAATAATAATACTAGTAATAATAATGTCAAATAAATAATGAAAATAAAACATACTAAATATTTTATTACTTCAATTAAAATTTAATACTAATAATTAGACAATATATTAAATAAATAATAGACTAAATTACATAAATGGTCCATGTGGGTTATATAGAATTACGATTTTAGTCCCTGAAAGAATTTTATTACACCACAAGTCCTTAAAATCGAAAAGTTGTAACATTTTGGTCCCTGAAAGTGTGAATCTATGTGAAATTTGCATTGAGCATTCACATAATTTTAGAGAAAATTACATAAATGGTCCTTGTGGTTTTTAGCAAATTACAGGTTTCGCCCCTAACTTTAAAAAATTACACTGGTAGTCCATATTTTGAAACCTTGTAACGTTTTCAGTCCCTAAGCAACTCAATTTTTTAAAAATTCTAATTTTACCCTTAGAAACTAATTTCATTTATTGTCTTTAGTGAATTAATTTAGTTTTTACTTTATATTTAATTATTTGTATATTCATAAATGTTTAATTAATAAGTAATATTTTATTTATTAGTATAAGAATTTATCTACAGTTTATTGATGAACTTTACCTATATATCAATAAGTTTTACACCTATTAATTTTAAATATATATTTAGTTATTTCTACATTCAATCGTTTTGAAGAAAAATATTTCTTTTTTTTATTAATTTTTTTTATAAAATATTTTCCAATCCATTTATATATTTTTATCTTCGTATATTAATTTATAAATGATGTAAAAGGTGTTTTTGAAATTCTAAACATGTAAATATGTACTTTTATTTATAAATTATAAAAATCATTTATTCTAATTTTATAGATTTTTATTGGTAGAATATTATATATTTTACATATGAAATAGTGTTAGTAAAATTGTATTATTCCTAATAAACTTAACAATATTATAATCTTTTTAGCATTTTTAAAGTTTTTATGGGTGTAACATATCATTTTTTCTAATGTTTGAAGAGTATAATATACTAGTTTAATTATTAAATATGGATCATTCTTTTAGTTCTTTTTGTATTTTTTTTACTTTTATTTCACAAACAACAGAATGTAAAAAACTTTTTAATTATTTCAAAAAGCTATTGATAATTTTAAATAGTTTGTTTTAAAAAAACACTATTTTAAAGTTAAAAAATAAAAAACTATTCTAATAATTTAAAAAACAAAACACTATTTTATGACATTAAATATATTTACAATCTTATTGAAAATTATCAAAGGTTTTTTAGAAATAATTTAAAAAGTTTCTCATACTTTTTTGTTTATGAAATAAAATAAAAAAGAAGAGAAAAAAAAAATAAAGTAGAACTTATATTTAATAATGAACATATATTTTATACTATTCAAACATTAGATAAAAATGATATGATATACTCATAAAAAAAATTTAAAATGCTAAAAAAATACAAGATTGTTAAAAATTATTAAAAACAATATATTTTTACTAACATCATTTCATAAGAAAAATTTATAATGTTTACTAAATATTTATAAATAAAAGGGATGATTTTTAAAATTTATAAATGAATGTACATATTTTACATGCATAAAATGACAAAAACAATATGAATAACATTTAAAAATTACTATGTGAAAATAAGAAGGATAATTATTTAAATATATAGATAGATGAAAAAAAAAACTTATAAAAAAATGGATAAACGAAATAAATGTTTCTATAAAAAAGAATGAAATTATAAATATGCAAATAATAATTCATAAATCAAAAACTAAATTAATTGATTAGGGAGCATATGTGAAATTCATTTGAAAGGGGAAAATTGGTATTTTTAAAAGATTGAATTGTTTAGGGACTGAAAACGTGACAAAGTTTTAAAATATGGACTATCAGTGTAATTTTTAAAAGTTAGGGACGAAACCTGTAATTTTCTATAAACAACAGGGACCATTTATGTAATTTACTCTAATTTTTAAGGACACAGAAAGTGTGAATCTATGTGAAATTCATATATCATGTGTATAACATTAAATTAAACATGGTTATGCGGAAAAAAAAAAATTTAAAATTTTTTTAAGATTGGTACCTTGGGTGCACTTGATTTCGCCCCTCTCTCTCTCTCTCTATCTATCTATCTATCTATATATATATATATATATATATATATATATATATATATATATATATATATATATATATATATATATATATATATATTTTTTCTTTTTATAAATTAATTATCCACATATAACATTTTATTTCTTTTGTTTTAATTATTAATTTTTATTTGTATGTTTATTGTTATTATTAATGTTAGCTTTTTTTTTAAATGTATAACTATAATTATTTATTTAAGATTATATATGATATACATTTCATTTTTTTTAAATTATTTATTGAGAATCCAAATTTTTCTCTATTTTTTTCATTTAAGAAAAATAAAAAGTAGTTGTAGTTTTTTTCGTTCAGAAAATCGAAAATCGAAATGATTTATTTTCTTTTCTCCATTCAAAACAGTTCAAAATAAGGACGTGTTGAAGCTTTTTTTCACTTTGAAAAAGAATATAATCAAAATGGTTCATAGTTTCTTCATTGCAAATACTTAATAAAAATTTTAATTCTAAATGGTTTGAAAAAATCAAGAATTGGAATTGTTCATCACTTTTTAGTAAAAAAAAATTAAATTCCAAATGGTTTGTTGTTTTTTATTTAAAAAATTGAAGTTTTATTGATTTTTTTTCTACGTTTAATTAAAAATCAGAATATTTTTTTGTTTGATAAAATCAAAGATCATAATGGTTCACCATTTTTTGATCAAAAAATTAAAAGAAAAAAATAACCATTCCGATTTTTATTTTTCAAAATGATTTTAATTTTTTGACGAACAATTTTGATTTTAATGGTAATTTTTTATTTTAATTTTTGATCAAAAAATGGTAAACCATTATGATTTTTAATTTTTTCAAACAAAAAAAACCATTCTGATTTTTAATTAAACGTAGATAAAAAAATCAATAAAACTTCACTTTTTCAATAAAAAACAACAAACCATTCGGAATTTAATTTTTTTTTACTAAAAAGCGATTAACCATTCCAATTCTTGATTTTTTCAAACAAAAAAAACCATTCTTATTTTTAATTAACGTCGATAAAAAATCAATAAAACTTCAATAAAAAACAACAAACCATTCGAAATTTAATTTTTTTTACTAAAAAGCGATGAACCATTCCAATTCTTGATTTTTTCAAACCATTTAGAAATAAAATTTTTATTAACTATATGCAATGAAGAAACCACGAACCATTTGATTATATTCTTTTTCCAACAAAAAAAGCTTCAAAACGTCCTTATTTTGAACTTTTTTGAATGGAGAAAAAAAAAATAAATCATTTGGATTTTAGATTTTCTGAACGAAAAAAACTACAACTAGTTATTTTTCTTAAATGAAAAAAAGAATACAGAAAGATTTCGATTTTCAATAAATAATTAAAAAAAAAAATAAACCAGGTTTTCATATATAATCTATAATAAATAATTATAGTATAGTACATAAAAAAAAGCTAACATTAATAATAACAATTAACATACAAATAAAATTAATAATTAAAACAAAAGGAATAAAAAACAAAATATTGTATTTAAATAATTAAATTATATACACATAAATTATATAGACATATATATATATATAAATAAATAAATATATATATATATATATATATATATATATATATATATATATATATATATATATATATATATATATATATATATATATATATATCCATCACATATTATATAATTTATGTGTCGATAATTGATTAGGTTGGAAGATACTTGAAGAAATAGTGATTTTGGAAAGAAAAAATATCGACTATTTTAAATTACTTAAACACAACTAACAAAATTACATATATAAATGTCAACAATAAACTTATAAAAATTTAAATTAATAAAGAAGATGAACTTTAAATTAATTAGTAAAGAAAATATATAATTTTAATTAAAACTAAAAGTTAAATTTTAAATAAAATACGAACAACAGTAAATGTAAATAAAATATTAAAAAATAAGTATATTTATAAATAAAATAAGTGTGTTTATAATGAATTAAGTATATCTATAAATAATATAATTATAACGATAAAATAAAATAAAATAAATGTTGGACTATAAATGGGTAAATAATAAAACCATAGGGACTAAAAGCGTCTCAATGAAAAGGGTAAAAATATCATTCTTACAAAATTAACGGTTGTGTCGTTAAGTTTAACGGAAGAGGGACTAAAAGGGCACAAAATTAGCAAAATAGGGATGAATTTGACCTTATTAAGGTTAAAGGACTGAATCCGGGTAAACCATCAAACCATAAGAACCAAAAATGTCATTTACTCTAAAAAAAGTAAAATTTTGGTTCTGAAAGTATGATATGTACATAAATGGTACCTGAAAGTCAATAGAACAAAAATGCCCCTAAATCTAACGGCTCAAGTTAACTGTCGTTAGTTTCAGGCACAAAAAAATTACAACTTTTCGATTATAGGGACTTGTGGTGTAATAAAATTCTTTCAGGGACTAAAACCGTAATTCTATATAAACCACAGGGACCATTTATGTAAGTTAGTCTAAATAATAAATCATTGAGAAAATGAAATATAAAAGAAATAGTTTGATTGGGGACTAAAAATGAAATAAAGTGAAATGGTAAATCCTTATTTTTAAAAAAAATATTGAAGAAAGGGACTAAAAGCAAAACAAACGTCAACTATAAGTACTGTAATTGTAATTATAATTTTATCGTGGTAACCATAATTTTTATATAGAAAATTGTATTTTATCCTGAAAGGATGTCATTAAATGTGTATTTTAATTTTTAAAATGATATGAAGGGCAAATTGGTCATTTTTTTATTTAGACGGTCAACTAGAGTATATAAAACAAAGTTAATAAACAACAATTGTTTATATAGCAAGTTAGCTTGATCCAAACAGTTACTTAATACAGACACAACTTAACGAAGAATTTCATACATATCATTCGAAAACTTTTGAATTACGTTTATATCCTTAAAACTTTTAAATTACATCAATATTCTTCTAAAATATTAAAACTCTTTTATATATCCCAATATCTAATTAATTATTGATAAATCATTTTTAAAAAATATATAACAAATATCTTCTTAATTTATTTATCATTAATTTTCTAAGATACTCATTTCTAATCCCTACACATTGTTTTTCTTGTTTAACATAATAAATTTGCAAAATATACACATCATATGATAAATATAACATATAAGAAATATGATATTATATATACATACAATTTCCTAATCTTCTACACCAATGCAAAAGTGCCACATGGCATGCATTGATTGGTTTTTTCTTTTTTTTATTATTTAATTTAAAATTTTCATAATATACCTTTATTTTAGTGTTTTCTTTTATGTAACCCCTTTACTTTAATAAATTTTTGTTTAATCGTCTTTTAACATTTATTATTACAATATTTTTTTACGCACCTAACATTATGATTTTAATGATACGTATGTTTAAAATTGTCTTTTGAAACTATAATGTTTATGTTTAATTGTATGAAAAAGACTTTATTATTCAAATGAGCAATACAATATTTTAATTAAATTTCTTTATAATTAAAATGTAACTAATTATTTTTAGATTTTTTATTAAATATAATCATGATTCACATTTAACATTACTCTTATAACGTTGATAAACCCTAATCGATTTATTTGAGACATTATCATTATAACTATATTTGATTTGATAGTAAACCAACAAATTAAATTGACAATTAAATCTAATCCATGTCATGATTTTAAATTATGGTTATGAATAATTAATTATACAATTTCGGTTCTGATCCGATTTAATAAGACATATTTTAGCATTGCAAAATCTATAAAACCAATTATAGGAACTAACTAACAATATCATTTTTGCTTGCTTCTTGGATATATATAAGCTTTCGAATTTCAGTTTTCGATTATGGTTCAATTGTGTTTTGTTATTTGAATTGTTTTAAAGGTATTTATGCATTTTTTTTCAAATTTATTTTTGTAATTAATATTTTAGACTCCGCATGACCAATCATGAATGGTTGGATTATTTTTTATTTTAAACTTTTCATAATATACCCTTATCTTTTAACCCATTTGTTTTAATAAATTTTTGTTTAAGCATATTTTAACATTTATTATTATAATGTTTTTAAAATTATGATTTTAATTATACATATGTTTGAAGTGATCTTTTGAAACTATTATGTTATGTTAAATGTATGAAAAAGGCTTTATTACTCAAATGCACAATACAATATATTTTAATGAAATTGCTTTATAAGTAAAATATAACTAATATATGTATCTGTCTGTGCATACATCTCTGCTAAATCAAAAGATTTGCAAATTATATGATAATCTAAAACTCTATCTTCCCGTAGCGAAACGCGGGTGTCACCAGGTTTGACACATCGCCAACCATGATTTGTTGGTGTTTTTTAAACTTCTCATATTACACAATTATATTTGTGTTATATTTTATTTAACATGCACCTTTATATTAATAAATTTTTGTTTAATCTTCTTTTAACATTTATTATTACAAAAAAATTTACACATTTAAATTTATGATTTTAATTATACATATGTTTGGAGTTATCTTTTGAAACTATTATGTTATATTAATTGTATGAAAAAATTTTATTATTCAAATTCACAATACAAGATTCTAATGAAATTAATTTATAATTAAAATATAACTAATATATGTATCTGCCTATGCATATACATCTGCTAAATTAAAAGACTTGCAAATTATATGAAAATCTAAAACTCTATCTTCCCGCAGCGAAGCGCGGGTATCACCACCTCGTTAAAAACAAAAATTAAACAATAATAAAAGGGAGAATTTCATTTATACCATTCCAAAACTTCATAATATCATATATGCCCAACCTAAAAATTTAATATCATATATATCACTCCTAAACATCATAATATCATATATACCCAATTGTGAGACCCAAGATTTCTCAAAGGTCTCAAGTCAAGGCCCAGTAGAAACGCAATATCAATCAGGAAACTAAGATAAAATTAACAGTTGCGGAATAAAAGTTAATTACAATCAGAGATAATTTTTAAGTAATAGGGGCAGACTTCTAGACTATTACATCAAAGCACAAATGTAAACTAACCCAAACCCCAAAGCTCTATCTTTAATCAAATATCAAGATATTGGAACAGATTCTAATGCACTTCAAGCTCTTTCAAAGTCCTGACCTATGAACTAGGTCCAGCCAATCCTTTGCCTTTACCTGAAAAATAATGCAACAACGGGTAAGCTTATTTGCTTAGTGAGAATGTAGAATTTCACATTTAACATGCAATTATGAACGCGGAAGCACATGCACTGCACTCGGCTCATGCACGGCTCAGCTCTATATGCACTGCACTAGGCTCATGCACAGCTCAATCTCGAAGGGACATTGGCCAATTAATGCTCTTTTTGATGCGCGACTTTGCTCAGCTCCCAGTTATAAAACTGTTGTTACTCTTGAGACTTTTAGACAAATTCATAAGGAATGCTCGGATGATGATAAATCCATACACACGCATCATTACTTCATTAGTGGGGATCAGCCACGTACTGGGCTAGCTACCAGTAAAAGCTCTATATGGATATCATCGGAATGCTCAGCTCTAGCTACCCTCTGTGCTTTCATCACGTAAATCAGCACATCATAAGCCTAACATTATCCCAACACTGAGCAATAGTGATGGTGTTAAGCTTAACAATCAAATGACTCGTCAAAGAATCGAATCTAAAAGAAGAAATACTCAGCTCAACAAATCATAGTAAATATACTATGACAATATATCAAATAAGCTCAAGATCAAAATGTCAAATAAATCAGAATCATGCAACAAAAGTCTCAATTCACATAATATGCAGTTAAAGTGAAATCTACAACTCACAGTTACTGGTTATTTTGCTCTTTCTGGCTCTGGCTCTGTTGCTCACAATCTGTAGTGGATTAGAACCACTATCTGACTTATGTCAGACTCTCAGATGCTCGCCATTTTGCTTGTTGCTCAATCTGTTATTAATATCATTTCTGATATTTATTAGCTCTTTATCATATGAATAATATATATTCAGTGTTCATTCAATTTAAATAGCTCAATATTCTCTCGTTGATCTTTTAATCCTTAAATAACCCTTAAACTCGAAGATTAAAAGATCAACGAGAGAATATTGAGCTATTTAAATTGAATGAACACTGAATATATATTATTCATATGATAAAGAGCTAATAAATATCAGAAATAACAGATTGAGCAACAAGCAAAATGGCGAGCATCTGAGAGTCTGACATAAGTCAGATAGTGGTTCTAATCCACTACAGATTGTGAGCAACAGAGCCAGAGCCAGAAAGAGCAAAATAACCAGTAACTGTGAGTTGTAGATTTCACTTTAACTACATATTATGTGAATTGAGACTTTTGTTGCATGATTCTGATTTATTTGACATTTTGATCTTGAGCTTATTTGATATATTGTCATAGTATATTTACTATGATTTGTTGAGCTGAGTATTTCTTCTTTTAGATTCGATTCTTTGATGAGTCATTATGATTGTTAAGCTTAACACCATCACTATTGCTCAGTGTTGGGATAATGTTAGGCTTATGATGTGCTGATTTACGTGATGAAAGCACAGAGGGTAGCTAGAGCTGAGCATTCCGATGATATCCATATAGAGCTTTTACTGGTAGCTAGCCCAGTACGTGGCTGATCCCCACTAATGATGCGTGTGTATGGATTTATCATCATCCAAGCATTCCTTATGAATTTGTCTAAAAGTCTCAAGAGCAACAACAGTTTTATAACTGGGAGCTGAGCAAAGTCGCGCATCAAAAAGAGCATTAATTGGCCAATGTCCCTTCGAGATTGAGTTGTGCATGAGCCTAGTGCAGTGCATATAGAGCTGAGCCGTGCATGAGCCGAGTGAAGTGCATGTGCTTCCGCGTTCATAATTGCATGTTAAATGTGAAATTCTACATTCTCACTAAGCAAATAAGCTTACCCGTTGTTGCATTATTTTTCAGGTAAAGGCAAAGGATTGGCTGGACCTAGTTCATAGGTCAGGACTTTGAAAGAGCTTGAAGTGCATTAGAACCTGTTCCAATACCTTGATATTTGATTAAAGATAAAGCTTTGGGGTTTGGGTTAGTTTACATTTGTGCTTTGATGTAATAGTCTAGAAGTCTGCCCCTATTACTTAAAAATTATCTCTAATTGTAATTAACTTTTATTCCGCAACTGTTAATTTTATCTTAGTTTCCTGATTGATATTGCGTTGCTACTGGGCCTTGACTTGAGACCTTTGAGAAATCTTGGGTCTCACAGGATGGTATCAGAGCAATAGTTTGAATGAATCATTGTATTACGTGTAATACATGATCTCAAACTTGTGCAATGCTATAGTATCAATCATGACAGGATGGCTTGAACTAAGATAGGTTTCAGAGACTAGTAGGACGGGGCATGAAATGGTACAATATGCTAGACTAATGATCTAAATACTTAGTGATTTATATTTCAGAGCTATGTCAGGAGAAGGTGGACCATCAGGTGGCATGACCCCAGAGCAAGTCCTGGAAATGATGCAACAACTAATAACCCAGAATAATGAGCAACAAAACAAGTTTATGCTAGAGAAAATTGAATCAATAAAGAAAACTGAAAAGAGAAATAAACATAAAAAGAAGCAAACTGAACAGTCAAGCGAATCCGATTCCGATAATGAACATGTCAATAAACGAGTTGTGCAGCCAAAAGGCTGTAGATTTAAAGATTTCAAAGCGAGTGGTGCCTTAACGTTTGAAGGCACAGTAAATCCAATACAAGCGTTAGATTGGATAAGTCATACTGAAGAGATCTTCAGTATCTCAGAATGTCTGGACAGCAATAGAGTTAAGTTTGCTACTGCACTGTTCGTTGGAGCTGCTAGAGCCTGGTGGAAAACGCAAAGAAGCATCTATGGTGAGGAAACAATTACGACATTGGACTGGGAACAGTTCTTGGAGATGTTCAACGCCAAATACTGTCCAACCGACAAACAAGACGAACTCGAGATGCAGTTGATGCAATTGAAACAAGGAACTAAGACTGTTGATGAATACGAGTATGAGTTCTCGAGACTTTGCGGCTACTCATCATATCAAGTAGCAACGGAAGAGCGTAAGATAAACCGATTCAGACTGGGTCTGAATCCAACTTATAGAAGACAAATGAGTAGCATAAAGTTTACAATGTATCTCAATATAGTGGAAGCAGCAAGGATGGTGGAGCGGGAATTCACAGATTCGAGTTGTGAACCCGTGATGATGGCCGTAAGTCCTACATGCCCATCTCCACCTAAGAAACAGAAGTCTAGTAGATTCTTAGGTTCATCAAAGGCCAGTCAGCAGCAGTCACAAGCATCCTCTACACCTCAGAAGACTAGAGTTTACTCTCTACAGTCAGGAGCACGATCGTGCAGACGTTGTAACAAATTTCATAATGGACGCTGCAACCCTAGAGATGTGACCTGTTATACTTGTAACCGGATTGGACATGGAAGCGATGAGTGCCCAGAAAGAAACGACGTATGCTACAACTGTGGTGAGCGTGGACATTATGCCAAGCATTGCGCAAATGCACGCGATCTTACTAATCAGGAACAACCAGTTGGCAGAGCAATTCAACAGAGTACTACGATGATACCTACAGCAAAGGCGCGAGCTTTCCATATAACTGCTGAGGATACCGAGGAGACACCAGAGACGCCAAAAGACCCCAATGGTAACTAATAATAATAAATTTCTTATATGCTAAAACGATTTAATTCTGTTACCATATGAATTTCAAATTCTAAAAAGTATCGAGTTAACTGTGCAACCCTGTCATCGATAGTGAATAATGCGGATGACATATGGGTTGTATAAGTTGAAGCTACTATACAAATACATTTCTAATCAGAAATTATACCTATAGACAATATAGGTATTGTTATCTGAATCAAGTATGATTCAATATCTCTAAGAAATCAAAATATAATCCTAAGCACCAGCTACTTCGTAAATCCTTGTAATCTAAATGATTACAGCGTGTCTTATAATGAGACAGAGGTAGAAGTTGTTGATCCAATAAATATTAATGAGAAGAGAATTATTGAAACAAATTGTCAAGCACCTAATGACAACTTGAATGAGAATCAAAGAAATCAGAGACGCAAAGCGAGAGTTGCAAGTGAATAAACTGAAATTTTGTAAAGACAAGCGATTGGCCATAAATGGTCAATGAAATGCCCGTATATGCCAAAATAAATGTAAGAATGGATTCTCACTATGTCGACGCGAGACTAGTGAGATATCTAATGTGGAATTCCTATTCCATCTAAATGCAAATAAAATGAAAAGCTTCCGTCAAAATTAGTAAAGTAATTTAAATTCAGAAATTCACCGATGAAAATTCAAATAAAAGTCTATACATATAATTAAAAAGAATCAAAGACTATTGCTTTGTCAAAAGCCTCTTGATCGAATTGCACAGTGAACTAATAGAGGAAGGCGAGGACGATAAAGTAGAAGATGTATAACTAGTCGTGGAGACGGTTTTGGAACCTTAGTAATTCGAGACCTAACTTCAACAACAGAATCTGCCATCATGTTTAATGAATCACACCGAGAAAGGCTAAGCAAATTGTCGATTTCTATCAAATCGTTTCCCTGGAATTCGACTCTGTATCGCATTTGTTTTCCATGTCGTTAAATGTTCCTATTCGCTGCAAGATTTGAAAGCGTATGATCACTTCAAGTTCTTGATTATATTTCACTTGCCTGAAATATCTCTTAACTGCTGAAACCGTTGCGAAGAAGATGTGGACGATTGTAACTCCAAACTTTGATTCGCTGTTCGAACACTTGTTTTGTTCGGCGAGCTTTAAATACAACATTTCAATATTTTTGTTTTGATCTCTCATACTCGACTTCTAAACACTCGATCTTCTTGGAGGAATTTACTTCTCGAGAGACTGCTTACATAAAAGATTTGGCGGAGATGACAGCGCAATTTGAGACCAGGGTAGTAGAGGTGGAGTCGTTACATAAAGAGTTGACTCCGATTGTTACGCCGGAGGATAGATTTCATTTGTTTGATAGAGCGAAGGAAAACTATAAGTCTTCATAACAAGACAGCATAAATCATAAGTCTTAAAATATCTCTTATGAGATTGCAAAAGTTAGTCCATGAAAATTTTGCAATACTACAGATGAAAGATTTAAAAAGCCATAACTGGCTCAAGATCAAATGAAAGAAATATATGAGCTAACTCATGTATTGAGTTATTATCTGAATTGAATAAGGCATAAAGCTCATATATATTAAGTTGCTAGCCGAATTGATTGAAGCAAATTTTAAATCACAAAGCATAAGTCTACGTATTAAGAGTATGAATAATAAGTCAAAAATTCTAAAATGATCAACGATTATTACATAACAGCAAAACATTGAATTCAATATAAACTCCGAAGAGAAATTTGAATTTCTTGTACTTATGAATCTCAAAGAAGCATAAATCATGAAATACAGATGGTGCTCGTTCAGTGGAAACACCACAAAGGTTCGCATCAGTCTTGGGAATTAGGAGATATCATAAAGCTATCTGCCCAAGTCTGAACATATCTAACTTCGGGGACGAAGTTTGTGCGTGGTGGAGCCCATTCTGTAACAACCCAACTTTTAGCCCAACTAAATATCTGATCATCGAACCATAATGTAATATTATTACATTATTTTGAATTATAATTTAATTAAGTTTTGTATATTTAATTAAATTATATAAATATTTAAAGTTATGATTTAATAATTATTAAAGATAATTAAATAAGAGAGATATAAGATACGAAAGTAATAGTGGGTTAAGTAGCAAACGTAGCTAGTTGAAGTATATAAACGGAAATTTAGTTTATAAAATCAGATTTCTCTCTCTCTCTCTCTATACTCTCTCTCTAGAATTTTCTCTCTCTACTCTCTCTCTACATCTCTCTAAGATTTCTTCTAAACCGACCGTCGGATTATCAAGATTTATATGTATCGGGAAGATCTTGAAGAATACTACAAGATTATACGGTTGCATGTTCGATTACACATAAATTTGAGGTAAGAATTTACGTATTAAGCTTCTATGCTTTCGGTTTTAAGATATAAATTCGAATTTAGTAATTTACATGAGATTAAAACTAGTTTTAGCTAGAAATTGATAGATAATGCATAATATAATAGAATCTAGGCTTAACATATTTTGTGATTTTAGACCTAAAACGCATGTTTTAAAGCTGTAGATGATGAACAAACTCGAGAAAACAAGAACAAACTCGATTTTGATGATTAAATTCGAATTGGGTTTCGAATCTAACCTTGGCATTCGACTTTAGTCATTAAACTCGAAATAGGTGTTCGAAATTAATACAAGGGCTTCGAATTTGCCTTAGGTTCGAAGAGAGTTTCGAAATTAACCCCAAAGGCTTCGAATTTAGTCTCTGAATTCGAATATAGTTTCGAATTTATCCTCAAGTTCGAATTTGATACTAAAATTTATGATAGTTTCGATTTTAATCATAGGCTTTCGAATTTAAGCATTAAAATTTAATGGGTATTCGAATCTAGTGCATAAGATTTCGAAATTGAGCTTAAGTTTGAATGTAATGGCTTCAAGTTTAGTATATGGGTCGAATTTGATGATATAAGTTAGAAGGATGTCTTCAAATTTAGTTAATGAGCTTTGAATTTAGTATGTAACATTGAAACTACTCTTAAACTTGAATATTTTGAATAAATCACATGATCAACACATAAAATGACAAAATAATTAACTTATGGATTAATATATATATATATATATATATATATATATATATATATATATATATATATATATATATATATATACATTGATCTTTAGAGAATATAATTTACAAGGAATACAAATGAAAGAAAGATTCTATTGAGAATGATGATTGTATAAACAAGATATGAGATTGTGAGATCAAAGACCAACGAATGAATCTTGAGCATTAATAAATGATGAACAATGAATATATATTATTCAGATGATATAAAGACTAATAAATATCAGAACTGATATTAATAACAGATTGAGCAACGAGCAAGATGATGAGCATCTGAAAGTCTGACATAAGTCAGATTGTGGTTCTAATCCACTACAGATTGTGAGCAACAGAGTCAGATCCAGAAAGTAAAAGAGCACAAATAACCAGTAACTGTGAGTTGTAGATTTCACTTTAACTGCATATTATGTGAATTGAGACCTTTGAGAAATCTTGGGTCTCACACCAATTTTAATTATTAATATCATTATAAAAGAAACTAATGTGTATAGATAACAAAATATATATACTAAACTAAAAAAACAAAATGTAATTCAACTACAAATTTCGAAAAGAAAATGAAAAGAAAGAACATAACATGTAACCAATTAATTGTATATAGAGAACTGCAGGAAAAATAAATAAATAAGAAAACTTAATAAGATGATACGATTTCATTACAAACGAGCAAAAACATAATACATTTTTCCTATTGTTATTGTTAATTTGTTTTTCTATGAAGAATTTATATAGTAAGTTTAAAAACATAAATTATATAAAATTATTAAAAAGGGATATTATATTTTAAAAAGTTGGATAAATATGATATTTTAAAGTTTAGTTGAAAGAAGAAATAAGTAAGGGTATAATGGCCATTAACTAATAAGAAATATTAATTATGAGTTTAAATGATATAAAAATAATTAAATAATAAATTTGGGTATATATGATATTAATGATGTTTAAGAGGGATATATGTGATATTAATAATTAAAGTTGGATATATATGATATTATGATGTTTTGAAGGGATATATATGATATTAAAATTTTAAGTTGGGTATATGTGATATTATGAAGTTTTGGAGGGGTATATATGAAATTCTCTCGTAATAAAAATACAATAAAAGTTTAGAATTCGAGACACCTAAATTAACTTTTGATTTATGCCTACTCCCAAAATAGATGGTTAAACCAAAATTGCATTATACACTACTATGGCAGCTCGTTGAGCTTCAATCTTAGTTGTTTGTGACTTCTATAATTTTATTTGTGTGTTCTTTTCATTTCATTGTGATTTTGCAGGTTGATAACGATGATTTTCTAGTCAGATAATTTCCAGATCTAAAGCATTCTAATTACAAGCTTAGCTAATTAAGATATCGGTGATAAAAATCGCAAGAACATTGTGTTAATCGTGATTTACGGGAAGGAGGAACGTTGGTTGATTGAGAGGAAACATCGATAAAAGGAACGTACAGTCTAATGGATTTTACTTTAGGGTTTAGGAAAGGGTATTTTAGGGATTTAATAATAAATAAACTAAGTAGATATTGTTTTAGTATAATTTTAGAACGATTAATATTAATTAATTAATTAATATACATAAGAGAGTTTTAAAAGCTTTGTAAGGATTTATATTGTAACTTAAAAGTTTTAAAAACACATGTATGCAATTCTTTGGGTTTATTATTTAAAAAAAATCAACATGTTTTCACGTTTTTTGCGTTTTCGTCCCTCCATGTTATTTTTTTCCAGTTAAGTCCTTAAGTTAATATTTTCTTTTTAGTTTAGTGAAATTTGAATATTAGACCCCGGTTTTTAGTTTTTTAAAAACCCGGTTTAGTAATTATAACCGGATTCTAATCATCAAATTTCACAAAACTAGAAAAAAATAATAATTTGAGGATTTTTATGAAAAAAAAATAACATTTAGAGACGAAAACGTAACAATCCCAAAAAATTAATGTCCATTTCTAACTTTTATACATTGACCCAACAATTTTGACCCAAAAACTTGACCAAAATTAGAAAACTAAAATGGTATCAATAAAAAAATAAAGCTAACATAAAGAGATCATGGGTCATATGAATTTAGGGTTTATTACGAAAAAAATCAACATGTTTTCATGGTTTTTTCGTTTTCGTCCCTCAATATTATTTGTTTTTAGTTTTGTAAAATTTGATTATTAGACCCGGGTTTTAATTATTAAACTGGGTTTTTAGAGACTGAAATCCTTGTTCTAATATTCATTTTTCACTAAACCAAAAATAAAAATTAACTTGAGGATTTTTATGGAAAAAAAAAATAACATGGAGGGACGCAAACGAAAAAAATGTGAAAACATGTTGGTTTATTTCATAAAAATTATAAAAGCCTTTATAAATAAAAAAGTTAATTATAAATAATTAAAATATAAAGCATTTGATCTAAATAAAAAATGAAAGCCAGAACAGAAAATCAAATTTTAATCCTGGAAAATGAAAATCAAAAATAAAAATGATGTTTTAGAAAGAATGTATATTGGCCCAGCCAAGCCCAATACCCTTTATTTGTTATAAAACGGCCCATTTCCACCCATTAGAGATGCACATTGACCGGTTTGTAACCGAACCGGTTCGGATAAAAACCGGACCGTTTTTTTTGAAAAAAAAAAACCGGTTATTTAAAAAACCGGACCGGATTCTAACCGGTTTTGGGAGGGATAAAGTGGAACCGGTATAACCGGTTTAGGTTATATAAAAACCGGTTTTTTTCGAAAACCGGTTACAAAAAATCCGATTTTTCAGAATTCTTTTTTTTTTTTTGGGCTTCGGTTTTGGGCTCCTCTTTTGTGTTTTGGGCATTTTTTTGGGCCATCATTTTTTTAATTTTGGGCTAACATTTCTTTTTGTTTTGGGCTAAAACATTTTATAATTTTGGCCTTTTGGGCTATAAATCTAAGAGATTAACAAATTTATAATTAATTATAATTTATAAATTAAGTTAAACACATATATTTTACTCCAATCAAATATATTTTTATATTATATTTGATTATAAAATACATAAGAAGTTTAAAAATTCAAATTACGACAACTTACAATTCAAACTACGACAACTTATAATTCAAAGTTTCAAACTACGACAACTAAAAATTCACAATCTTGTATATTCTTTTCTTCTATTCACCCAAATTTTGGTATTCGGGTTCTATATCATCGTCGTCTTCGTTTTCTTCGTTTGGAGGTGATATTCCAAGTTCAACTTCTTCGTTGTGTATATTTGTTTCCAACTCGACGTCGATTGAATCTTCTAATGTCGTTACGTGTTGCACTCGAGCCGCTCCATCCAAATAATCCTTCAAACATATACAACATTCTATCGACTCCGGACTTAGTCTCGACCTCCGTTGCGATATAACCCTGCCACTAACAGAAAAAGCGGATTCCGAAGCTACCGTGTAAGCTTGGACGGTTAGTAAATCACGGGTCATGGCGGCTAGAATCGGATATACCGGTTCCTTTTCTTTCCACCAAGCCAAAAGATCAAGGTTTTCAAACTCATCATATGTCATAGTTGAAATAATATCACTTGCAATATAGTGTCCTAACTCGCTACTCGGGGTATTAGTACGTGCTCGTTTCGATTGGGAATTTAAAAGTGTGTTAAAAAGAGATATAACGGTTCCCCTACTAGATGATTCCCCTCTCCTCATTTGTTATTGTATTATATTACTCGCACCATATTAAGTTAAATATTTATCGAATAACTCCGGGAAACATTTGTTAAAATAGTTTATTTGGTTTTGAATAAAACTGGGCTCGGTTAAATCTTCGTGTAAACCAAAAGCAAATGCAATACTTTCAATTAATGTTTCAACGCCACCAACATTTACCGTCGGGTTTAAAGTGGCGGCACAAGTAAGAACCGGTGGGATTTCCTTAAAATATTTCAAAAGTTTTTCTTTCATTGCTTTGCCAATATTGTCAAATACTTGGCCTTCAAATTCATAATCATTTAATTTGGAAGCTAACAAATAAATTTGATTTAAAACCAACGGGCTAGTAGGATAATATACACCGGATAAAAAAGTTGTTGCGTCTTTAAAAACTTTTAACAAATCGGTTATTTTCGCAATCATTTCCCAACTCGAACTCGGATAAACACTTGGAACATGGCCCTTCTCGTATAGGCGATTGTGAAACGGTTGCAACGTTTCCCTTTGCCTTAATGCGGAGTGCATCATCATCCATGTCGAGTTCCAACGAGTTGGAACATCTAAATTCGCACTTAAAGCTTTTTTATTAACCGATTTACAATAACATCTATATGCATTTAGTCTTTGGCTATTACTACAAAGAACCGATTTTATCATCGCTCTAAATTCTAATCTAATCGGTTCAATAACCTCCAACCCGGCTTGCACGAATAAATTAATAATATGTGCAACACAACGAGTATGAAAAAAAGCGCCATCTAAAATAGGATTTAATAACAATTTTAATCTAGGAACCGCATTTGTATTATTCGACGCATTGTCAAAAGATATCGAAAATACTTTTGCTTCTAATTTATAAAGGCAAATCACACGTTTCAAAAGTGCAAATAAATTTGCACCGGTATGTGGTTCGCCGAATAATTCAAACGCGATTGTTCTTTTCATCATTTGCCAAGTTTTTGAATCTAACCAATGTGCCGTAACGGCTAAAAAAGAATTTCCGGTGTTGTGAGGAGCGCTCCAAACGTCGCAAGTTAACGAAACACTATAATTATGTTCTAGAAAACCCAAAATCATTTTTTCCCTCGCAACACTCCACATTTTTAAAGCGTCACGACGTAGGGTAGTACGACTTACTTGTGTATAGCGTGGTTGCATCAATTGTTGAATCATCGTCGTGAAAGCTTCATCGTCAAAGTGATCGAACGGCAACGATTTCGTAATCACGAATTTTGTAAACGCTTCCCGTAATTTATCATTATCGTAAATAAAAACGCCACCTTGCGGGGTAACGTTCGGTTGAGTAGGATCGACTCTCATCCGAAGTGCCTTGCATGCTTTTGTAATATGATTTTTCAACGTCGTGTTTCCTTCGGCCGCAAAAAACTTTTGACAAAGTTTGCAACGAGCCTTTCTCGAACCATTTGACATTTCACACAAATCATAATGATCCCAAATTTCTTTGTTACGTTTATTCTCGAGCACCCGAACAACTTCAAGATTTCCATCAACGGAAGATTGTCCGGTCGTTTCGGGAGTGTTAGAAGCCATTTGAGATGAAAGAAAAAGATTACTTGGAATTTTCGGGATTACGAGAGTTGGAGAATACCGAAAATATCAAACGAGAGAGTTGGAGAATACTGAAAATATCAAGTGAGAGTGTTTGGAATCAATGGTAATCAACCAAAAACATTTCTAACCTATTTATAAACTATTGGGTGGCAAAATGGTAAATTTTTGAAGAAAAAATGGTCAAAAAAACGGCTAGAAATGTTCCAACGGCTATAATTTCGAAGTGGGCAAAAATCGGTTTTTTTCCGGTTAAAAACCGGTTAATTAACCGGTAAAATAACCGGTCCTCCCAGAAACTGCATAACCGGTTGAAAAACCGGTTTGGTTTAAAACCGGCCCGGTTTAAAAAAAAACCGGTTAGAGGGAATCCTGTTTCGGATCGGTTTCGGATCAAAATCGGATAACCGGATTTTTCGTGCACCTCTACCCATTACACATTTTGTTCATTTCACAATCTTTCAAGCCGGATTCCTTTTATCAATAAATATATTTAACAAAACACTGGAGCTGAAGCTGAAAAATAAAGAATGATATAAAATAAATATAAATAAATAAACCAAATTAAAATCAATACTAATTAAAGTTATTTTTAAAATAAATGTAAAAAGCACTTATTTCAAAATTGGATCTATCTACTCTGCTATTTATCTCATGTTCACGTACATCAGACTACTAAAACAGTAAAACCGGAAATTTAGAATATTTAGGATAACGTAATTAACGATTGTCTCATACATAATAGATATAATAAAACTTTCTTGTTTCAAATTAAGCAACCATTACAATTTTTTTAGTATCAACGAAGAAGAATACTTTTTATTGAAGAATTGTTATCAAACGTTAAATTTAGTTTCCGATAACAAACATAATGGCTGCGCATCACAACTTTCATTAATCAGAAAGACAAAGTTAATCCACAAAATGGTCTGTTCATTTTTATTTTACGTCTAAAAATAATCTACAAGTAAGTCTATATTTGATAGAAACTTAGATATTAAGGGTGTTAGCATAAGGGGAGTTGAACATTATATTATCTAACCATGGACTCCATAGTGTCCAAAAGGAGTCTTGGGTCCAATCCATGTTCATTTTCGGCAATTGTAGCTCACGTACCATATCATTTCCAATCGGTAATTTTAAACTTGATATCTTTTTATGGTTATTGTTATTGTTACTGTCACTGCTAATCGTATCACTAATAACGTCTGGTTCTTCTTTCACAACCTCATCCAACATAAACATCGAGTCTTGATGTAAATCATCGTGGCTTGATTCCAATGATGTTACTAGTGGTGGTGAAGACTCGTCTTTCGATTTCTCATCCAAGAAAAGTAGTAAATCTTGATGATATTCATCGTTGTTGTCAGATGCCACATGGCATGATTCCATTGGTGTTGCTGACGAGGATGCCAAGTCATCAATCTGAGTGTAGAATGACATGGCTTCTTCAGGAGATAGAGGAGGTGGTGCTAGGAGTGTCTTTGTTTCCTCTTCCATTGCTGCCCTTTGCTCCAACACCTTCATAGAAGTTGCCTTCCTATATATCTTACACAATACTATCTCCTACAAAAAGCAGAAATTCCAAAATTCCATTATTCAAATGTCTTGTGTTGTACATCATGCATTAAAAGTTATACATTATTATAAGGGTTAATGTCGCACAATACCAACATACTTTTGTTACCCATATGGTATATCTACTTTAATTTTCTATTCTAATATGGTACATTTCTACATAGAGTCCAGTAGAAAAACTGGACTCTATTCATATGAAAAACCAACTCTACGTGGAAATTTAACATATTAGAATAGAAAACTAAATTACATATACCATATGGGTAATAAAAAATTCATGTACCATACCGATACATTTGAGAAAATATGTTAGTATTGTGCGACCTTAACCATAATAATAATAATAATAATAATAATAATAATAATAATAATAATAATAATAATTATTATTATTATTATTATTATTATTATTACAACATGTGATACTTAAATAATTGTGTTTAAACTTCTATGGTGGTGGATGAAAAGCTTCGATAAGAAGCTAAAAGTAGAAGAACATGATTTGGATAAAAAGATACCAGCAAAATTGGAAATTAGGAAATAGTATTCATGAGTTTTTAAAACAGAATTCCTAGTCAGTAATTTTATTTTACTGATGAAAATTGTAGGATACAAAGGTCATATTCACGTTATTCCAAATGTCAGTTTATTTAATCGTCAAATAACATGTAGTTACTCTTTTATCAGAATCAATAGATAGATATATGGATACCTTGGCTAACGGGTAATTATCGGGTAAACGATACTCATTCATGACCCAATCGGTTTTGCTTCCTCTTGGTGCTCTGCCTTTATAAAAGACCAAAGTCTTCTTTAGCCCAAGATGTTTTTTCGGATCGGATAAACTGAATATCTTACGATCCGACCCAGTTGCCTTCCAGAACCCGTTTTGGGTGGTCCGATTAGGTCTCCCTCCACTTCCATGTTTTCTATCTCTTGGCACAAAAAAGTACCATTCCCTTTCACCAATCTTTGACAACCCTGCAATTTCCAATATATCCTCAAGGTCAAATTTGTAAATTAACACCTAAATAATGTTTTCATTTCTTTTTTATAATTGATAAAAATGAACTTATAGCTAAAAATTACATAACTTTCTCATTGAAAAGTAATGCATTTTCTTTGACTCGGTCAATGATTTTTACACATTATTCAAAAGGACCTTTTTACCCATGTTTTGTCATTAATTAAATTCTATCACAATTTTCTTCAAATGACACAAATAACCTTATAATTTGTGTGTACCTCTCTCTCTCTCTCTCTCTCTCTCTCTCTCTCTCTCTCTCTCTCTCTCTCTCTCTCTCTCTCTCTCTCTCTCTCTCTCTCTCTCTCTCTCTCTATATATATATATATATATATATATATATATAATATATATATATATATATTGTAGAACATAAATTTATACAGAATTGTAGAATTAATATTCGATGTTAGATATTCAAAATTATAACGTTGAATTCGATATTGAATATATAAACATGAGAGGACTCAATGTATAATGTTCAATATTGAAATTCAGTTGTGAATATTCAATCTTGAATAATAAAAAAATAGATTTTAAAAATGTAAAATCATCGGTCAAGTTTTGAAAATGATAAATTTTTTGTTTTCATGGTACACATTTTTTTAAATGTATAATCTTATATTATTTAATTTTGAAAATTGGGTTGCAGTTTTGTATTGAATATAAGTTCTATAATGATACTCTATGTGTGTGTGTATGAAAGAATGAAAACGAGACAAAGCTAATTAATAAGTATATCATTATATCAAATTAATAATTTCTGTGACCATCTATAACTGAAAACTCTGATCTAAACCTTTCGGAATCGAAAAGCACAGAAAAAGAACTTAAATTACCTGGCAAAGCCCAAGGATCATGAAGATAAATATTGAGATACGCAATGATATCAAAACGAGCATTCTTTCCAGAAACCATCTTTTTAAGATAAAAATCGAGCAACTCTTCTTCGGTAGGATGAAACCGGAAACCGGGCAATTGAAGCTCCAAATAAGTTGATTCCATAGTCTCTATTTTGAATACTTGTTTGTATGTTCTTGAGAGCTTTTTTTGAGTTGGAATTTCACTTAGAATGGGTGTGTGTATATATATAAGGTTAAAAGTTTGGCATGTGGGTTAGACCTAATGAGTGAAGTCTTTATAAAAGAGCTAATGACTTTAGCCAATGGGTCCAAATGTAGAATTAAGGGTGGGGTCACGCGGCTATGTTTTTTGGGGTTACATATTTTCCACAAAAAGATTTTTCCAAAAGCATTTATAAATATTAATTAATATACTTGTCACTAGCAATATGTATTTTTAGATTTAAATATTTTATTGAACGTGACAATTTTGGCTAAAATCATGCAAACGGATGAATGTTAGGCCAAATATTCCATATCTATATATTATAATAAAGCAAAATAATTATTGTCACGTGTCGTTTCCATAATGTACAGAATTTTCATTTTTCCGTCTTTTTTTTTCTAATTTAATACCTTAACTTAGTTACATTAAATGTTGATTTTAATTTTTTTTATTAATGAACTAATAATAAATTAGATATTCCAATATATTAAATTAATACTTACATAAAATAAATATTTAGCATTATTATCACTAATAATCATAATTATATCCAAATGTAAAAATATGGATAAAGTCTTATGCTAATTATTTTCTGACAATTTTAAAAATTTAACTAATTAGATAAAGAAAAAGACTAAATTACATAAATGGTCCATGTAGTTTATATGTAATTACGGTTTTAGTCCCTGAAAGAATTTTATGACACCACAAGTCCCTAAAATCGAAAAGTTGTAACATTTTGGTCCCTGAAACTAACGGCAGTTAACTTGAGCTGTTAGTCTCAAGGGCATTTTTGTCATTTTAACTTTCAGGGACCATTTTTGTTATTTTCAAATCTTTTATTCTTTATTTCTTTTTATTTCTTTATATTATTATTTATTTTCATATATATTTAGTATTTCTTTCTTTTTTATTACTTAATTATCCAATCTAACATTTAATTTTTTATTCTTTTTGTTTTAATCATTAATTTTTATTTGTATGTTTATTGTTAGTATTAATGTTAACTTTTTTTATATATTAATATAATTATTTTTTAAGATTATTATATGATACACCTGATTCATTTTTTATTATTTATTGAAAATTCAAATCTTTCCCTATTCTTTTTTTCATTTAAGAAAAATAAAAATTAGTTGTAGTTTTTTTCTTTGAAAAATCTAAAATCAGAATGATTTATTTATTTTCTCTATTCAAAAAAATACAAAATAATGATGTGTTAAAGTTTTTTTCATTTGGAAAAGGTATATAATCAAAGTGGTTCGTAGTTTCTTAATTGCAAATAGTTACTAAATTTTTTTTAATTCTAAATAGTTTGAAAAAAAAAACAAAAATTGGAATGGCCCGTGGTTATTTAATAAAAATATTAAATTCCGAATGGTTTGTTGTGTTGTATTATTTTTTAGGGTTTAGTATGAAAAAGCCAACATGTTTTCTTAATTTTGGCGATTTAGTCCCTCTATGCTATTTTTTACCAAAAAAGTTCTCAAGTTATTGTTTTTAATCCGGTTTTCGAAAAAGTTTAGTTTTTGTTCATAATCAACACTGTCTTTTCCACAAAAAACAAACATATTTTCACTATTTTTCTAAGAAAAATTCTAAAAATCACAAACAAATATATTATTTAAGGATCTTATTAGTAAAAAAAATAACACGGAGGGTCTAAACCGCAAAAATATGAAAAACATGTTGGTTTTTTTTTTTTCATATTAAACTCAAGTTTTTTATCTACGTTTAATTAAATCAGAATGGTTCTTATGTTTGAAAAAATCAGAAATAATAATGGTTCACCGTTTTTTAATCAAAAAATTCAAAACCATTTTAAGTTTTGATTGTTTTTATTAAAAAACGCGAACCATATTGATATTGATTTTTTCAAAAAAAAAAAAAGACTAAGCATTCTAATTTTAATTTTTTCGATTAGAAAATGACGAACCATACTGACAAACTATACTGATTTTCAAACCATTTAGAATTAAATACTTTTACTAAGTATTTGCAATGAAGAAAATATAAACCATTTTGATTATATTCTTTTTCCAAACGCAAAAAAGTTCAACGCGTCCTTATTTTGAACTTTTTTTAATAGAGAAAAGAAATAAATCATTTTTTATTTTAGATTTTTCGAACAAAAATACTACAATTAGTTTTTATTTTTCTTAAAATGAAAAAAAACAGAGAAAGATTTGGATTCTCAATAAATAATTGGAAAAAAAAAATGAACCATGTAATATTAATATTAACAATAAACATACAAATAAAACTTAATAACTAAAACAAAAGGAATAAAAAATAAAATGTTATATTTGGATAATTAATTTATAAAAAGAAAGAAATAATATATATATATATATATATATATATATATATATATATATATATATATATATATATATATATATATATATATATATATATATATATAGAGAGAGAGAGAGAGAGAGAGAGAGAGAGAGAGAGGGACAATGAGGTTCAATGTAAAACTATCAGGCACCTGAAAACTTGTGAAAACTGTACTGCACTACCATAAACGCATCAAATTCCCCGCGTGATGCATCAAAATCCCGCGTGATGCATCAAATTTCCCGCGTGATGCATCAATATCTCGTGTGATGCATCACCTTATTTACGATCATGCCACCGCGTTATCGGACGGTATGCGTAGGTTTCCATAGTTTTCAGGTGCATAGTGGTTTTCCATTGATCCCACCCCTATACATACATACATATATATATATATATATATATATATATATATATATATATATATATATATATATATATATATATATATACATATATATATATATATATATACATATATATATATATATATATATATATATATATATATATATATATATATATATATATATATATATATATATATATATATATATATATATATAGTATGAAAATTACATAAATGGTCCCTGAAAGTATAAACTTTACATAAATGGTCCCTGAAAGTCAAAAGGAAAAAAATGCCCCTGAAACTAACGGCTCAAGTTAACTGCCGTTAGTTTTAGGGACTAAAATGTTACGACTTTTCGATTTTAGCGACTTGTGGTGTAATAAAATTCTTTCAGGGACTAAAACCGTAATTTCATATAAACCACATGGACTATTCATGTAATTTAGTCTAAAAAAATTAGAATTAGATGATAAATCTTTAAATGTGAATATAATGAATTTTAATTATTGATTTCGGAAATGCTTATCAATAGTTTTAAATTTAATCTTATCATTTTCAAAAAATATATACTAATTTACGTAATGAAATCTTTAGGCTTCTCACATTAATATTTCAAACTCGAAGTAAATTTATATCTATAAATACTATTAAAAGTAATAAATATATTCATATCTCATGAAGTCACGTGGTATAACCATTTGACAAATAGCATTAAAAGTTTGAAAACTAACAAATATTTAAACTATATCTATCCAAATCTAATATAATCTATATTTTAAATTTAATTCAAAGCAAATCCAATATTTGGGGAAATTATGCAAAAAACCCTAAAAGTACAAAAAAAATTCGATTAAGTCCCCGTTTCATTTTTTTCCTGATAATTACCCCAAGTATCCAAATCTTATTAATTCCATCATTTTTACCTTGTAACCGGTATAAAACGGTTACAAGTCCGCGTGGAATCGGCCGTTGCTGATATGTACTTATAAACCTATTCTTACTTTTTTTTTTACCCTAACCCAATTTACCCTAACCCCTAGCTAAGACAAATATGAAGACAGTATTGAAGAGGAACTGAGGAAGCGTAGATGAAGACGGTCACAGTTATCGATGAATCTGTAATACTAAGAGGAAGCAAAGTCGAAGGCGAAATTCAAGGTTGTTTGTGGAGGTTTCACAGCTTCAACAACAAGTAAATATCTTGGTGTTGTTTGTTTTTTAAGAGGTTGATGTTTGCGGTTTGCAGACTTAGCTGTAGAAATCTGTGGTCATAATAGATGGTCTGAAGGTCTGTAGACGTCCCGCAAACGGAAGACGTTCGCAGAAGCGGGAAGACATCCGCAGATGATGCGGCAGACGCGGGAAGACGTCTGCAGACGCGGGAAGACGAAAAAAAACAAACGCACTTTCATATAAAACGTCTTCCCGCGTCTTCGAGTTCGCAGACATAAGAGGTTCGAAGATCTTCTAAGAAAAAACAAACAATGCCTTATTCTGCCTTAGCATAAATTGATGGTTGTTTGTTAAGCATAATCGAATGCGAATTTAAAGGTTGCCTTAACATAAAATCGATGATATTTTTCGTTTATAACTACACACCAGTAACGACCGGTACCACGTGGACTTGTAACCGGTTACAAGTTAAAAATGATAGAATAATGATATTTGGATACTTGAGGGACTTGTCAGGAAAAAAATATGAAAGAGGGACTTAATCGATAAAACTTTGTACTTTTAGGGTTTTTTACATAATTTTCCCTAAAATCTAATACTCTAATAACTTATTAATTATAATATAATAAAATTTTTAAAGAATATAGAAAAATAAAAACTATTCATATATATACATTTAAAAAATATAAAAAATTAATAAGTCATGATAAAAATATTATCATCCTTGTATACTTTTATTTGAAAGAATACATTTGACTTTACATTATATATTATTGTATTATATATAAAAAAATAATGTATTATAAATATCTGCGTAATACGCGTGTAAATAAACTAGTAAGTTTATATAGTATATATCCGAAGGTTGTTAATAAAATATAATTTGTTTAATAAATCATTTTCCAATATTGTTTTAAAACGTTTGTTACATCTTGGGTTTTTTAACATGCACGCTCTTGATTTATTTGCATGATTTAAGCCGAAATCCTCCCTAGTACACAGATCACACACCATTTAATCACATGTAATATATGATCAAATCTATCAATACTATTAAATTCGTAACTAACATGACAACGTGTCATGATCTCTTTTTATTTGTCACATGTCGTCCTATCCTTTTGTCATTTCATTTATTAAATTTATTTTTAATCTTAAAACAAACCCAACCCATGCTCACCCCTAAATTTAATAATTAATAAACTAAAATTAAGCAAACTTTATTATTCTTATAATTATTATATTATACATATTTATATATATTTATTTTTAAAATTAACTCATGTAATGCATGGGTATTAACCTAGTAAGTATTAAGTAATAAAGAAGAAATTAATATAATGTGACATGTCACATTGTCACCTCCACGTTTAATCATAAAAAATAAATATTTATTATATTAACTAAAAATAAAATATAATTTAATTTTTTATATTTAAAATCTATATATATATATATATATATATATATATATATATATATATATATATATATATATATATATATATATATATATATATATATATATATATATATAGTAATAATTAACTATATCCATCATTTGTCAATTTATTATCTAATTCAAATTCAAATTAAAAACTAATCATCATATTCTAGTATGCTATGTATAATTTTAATTTTTAATGTATTTACATTTTACATATTAAAAGTTATAACTGAAAAAAGACATTTGTATATTAAATAAAAGGATTTATTACAAAAAAAAAAAAAAAACAACACGTTTTCACGGTTTTTGCGTTTTCATCCTTCAATTTTTTTTTAGTTTTATGAAATTTGACAATTAGACCCCGATTTTAATTATTAAACCGGGTTTTAATATTCATTTTTCACTAAACTAAAAATAAAAAATTAGCTTGAGGACTTTTATGGAAAAAAAGAAAGGTCGAAATACAAAAATCGTGAAAACATGTTAGTTTATTTCGTAATAAACACTAAATAATAAAATAATTAACAGGCAGTACGTTCCGCAGTTCACCATTTAATAATGAATACCGAAATACCACAAATACATTAAAGAATATTATTTTGAAATAGTTATAATTTTAATTAGAAATCTTATTTTATGAGTCATGTTCAACCTTTTCATAAGAATTAAGAACTTTCTGAAAAAAAATAAGTGGACCCAAATGTCGTCAATACTAATGGTGAACCCTCTTGAATTTAATAATCGTTCGTCATTCAATTCTTAAAAAGAAAAAAATAACTTTACATATATTATATGTTAATTCTTAACAATTTATATCTATAAAAATAAAAGAGAATATATAATGTTTTCCATTTTATTATAGAAGATAAAATATAATTTATTATTAAAAATAAAAAAAAATATAATTTGTTATTTTATAAAATCTATATATATTAATAAATATTAACTCTATCCATTATTTTTATTATAGAATGACTTGTGATCTTTTTTTTTTCAATGTATCTATAAAATTTAGATAATTTTTTAAAGTAAAATATCTTAAATTATATCAATTAAGAATATATAAATATATAATAAAAACTTAAAATAAAGTACTATAATAAATAAATATATTATAAATCTAATGGCGACAAAATTTTAATTTTCTAGATTATCACTACAAGAAACGGGGGTATTAGCGGCGACTAAAGTCGCTGCTAAAGCTCTAGTTTGTCGCTACTAAAGCATGTCGCCGCTAAAAAATCGTTGCTAAAGCTTTAACACTAAAAGTCATATGTCGCTGCTAACACTAAATACATACAAATACACACACTAACACTAAATACACTAATTACGTACAAAATACAAATCTGGCTGAGAGAGAGAGAGAGAGAGAGAGAGAGAGAGAGAGAGAGAGAGAGAGAGAGAGAGAGAGAGAGAGAGAGAGAGAGAGAGACCTAACACACACATTACATATTTTTTAACCTAAAAATACACAAAATTAGGAGCTTACCTGAAAAAATAGCGTCCGACCGTCCGACCGAAGATTCAGTGAGGGAGATCGTTGGAGGAAGAAGATGAAAGGGGGGCGCCAAAATGAGGAGAAAGGGGAGGGTGAAAGAGATAGAGGTGAAAAAAAAAAAAAGAAGCGGCAGTAAAAGTGCCTTTTTTGTGGTATTAGTGGCGACGCTTGTCGCTGCTAAAGCTAATAGCGGCGACACATTTCCGCATTTTCAAAGTGTCGCTGCTAAATCTCTTTGTTGACACTAATTATGTTGCCGTTATTGGTGTTATTTCTTGTAGTGTATAATCTTATACATATAGGGATGGCAAAAAAAAACCGAACCCGACGGGGAAAACCGAAACCGATCTAAACGGGGCGGTTTTCCCCGAACCCGATTAAGTTAAACGGGGGACACAATTACCTAACTGAAACACTTTCAAAGCTACACTACATAAATGTGTACAAAATATACACTATTTAAAGGTATACAAACTCAAAAATACATAGCTATATGGTTTCATCTCATTAGTATATTAACAAAAGTTAAAAATTACATAAAGACTATTGACATCTTTAAAACAAGAATGCAATTGATGTGACAATCTTTGGAATAGGTGGGGCAAAATTAAGATAAAATGACACTTTGAATGAGTCATAAGTCAAGAATTATCGTAAATATTTGTGGACTTTGAAATTATGGTAAAGAATGTTAAACCAAATTCAAGCCTTCCCCTCATCATTATGTGGAATTGGTCATCTACCATACACTTGGAAGATTTAATTTAAACATTTATATAACTAAATTTTTTCTTTGTTGAATAATTTATTTTATTAACATACATTTAAATATATTAAATGAATGGAATTTAAATCTTTGTTGGAAAATGTTTTATATCTATGCATGGTTTATTATATGTGCTCTTAAGGCCCCGTTTGTTTTCTCCTCTTTTGTCTATTTTGCCTCTAACCTCTATTTCGGTCAGACAAAAGTGACCAAATGTTATTTGTTTTTTTTTTCCAAATAAGACGTCTATAGTCTGACCGTCGTCTGTTTAAAACAGATTTGAAATTTTGCTTTTATCTAAACTCTTATGTCTTTTTCTAATGCTAAAAACTATAAATTTGATAAGTTGTATGTAATAAGACTTTTTATTAAATTAAAAACAAACAATCTTATCTAAACAGATTTTAGACCTTTTTTAACATTTTATCAAACAGACGGTAAAAAGTGTTTAGACGTCTAAACCCTTAAAAAAACAAACGGATTTAATGAGTGGATGCAACTATAGTGTCACTAATTTTGTAGAGGTAAGATCCAAAGTAAATAGATTTAAGTTCTCTTTGTTTATTTTTTAATGGAACCATTAATAAATTTTTTTTACTAAATGGCTTCTGAATTATTACATTAAAAAGCAAATAAATAATCATTTAGTTGCCAAAGTATTCCTCTTATTAAAAGCTTAAAAGAACCTCAAAACCAAGAAAGAAAAGTCTAAATGTCAAGATTCTTCATTTCAAAATAAGAGCAACGAAAGTTTTTGAAACTGACAATCCATGGAGTATCAATGTATCACTCCCTATAATCACAACATATGAACGAAGGAAATCCTACCAAATTTAAAAAATGATGAACCGACGTCAACTATAGTCGTGAATTCTATCTTTTTCAATAAAAATCATCATGTAGTACATTAGCAAAGCCCAAAGGAATATATGATGTCACGTAGTTATATTGATTTTCATTTCATAAATACATTTTATATTGTAACATTCACACTCCATTCAGCTTCAAAACGTATTAGAGACAATGCATCTCTAAGTTGGGGAGGAAATGTAAGCACTACAGTTGGAACACGAAAATAACCGAGCAGAGTTTTTTTTAGTGTCGGTGCTCCAACCTATGCCTTCACAACAATCAGGGGCGGATCTATTATATTACTATGGGTGTCACTCGACACCGATAAAATTTTAAAATACTGAGTTACGTATGTATAAAAATTCGAGTGACACCTAGGAATTTTTTTGAGTGACACCGACGAAAAATATACAAAAGTATTATACAAAAATATAATTTAAAATTTATTGTTTTTATTACCCAAATTTTTTGAAATATTACTGATTTTTAATCATAAAAACTTCAAAGAAAAAAATCTCAATAAGACTGAAAAAGAGGAAGAAAGTAGAAACAAATAATCAACAAAAAACATTAAAAAAACCCCCCCAAAAATCTTGTTATTTATTAATTTTATGTTGACAATCCGTTTCGGTGACCCGATTCATTTAAGAAAATTGAAGTATTAAATTTACTCTAAAAAAGTGACACCGATAATAAAAATTTCTGAATCCGCCCCTGACAACAATCATGTTCAGTCTTCCCTTTCTATGAAGTTTAATAGTGTGTGCTGAGTATGTTGCATTTACGATTTCTTAGATTTTGCCTTTTTGGTTGTAATTTTGTGTGTGCAATGTTCAATCTCCAGTCGAATATTGAATAAATGTAGAAAATGAATCAATCTATATATTCCTAGTTCGTAAAGTTTGAGCAAGTACATTAAAAACGATGATTGTAGTTAGATAGAAATTTATACCATGCGATATCAGTGATTATCGAGTTAGTTAGTAAATTGATAAGAAGAGTCATAACAAAGTTGCATGCATGAGATTAATTAGAAAACACAATTTTGTGTGGTTTTACTGAATTATAACACTCTATATGGACCAACATCTCCAAAAGAAATATGTTGTCTATACAACAAGGGGGGTGAGATTTGATTGTCACACAAAATAAAGCCTCATTTTCAACTTGTGACCTAGTTGATTCAGGAGAGTACGTGAGTCTAAGGGGTGTTTAACATCCGGTCCCAAAAATCCCTCTGGTTTGGAAGCGGCCGACCCAAACCCTGTTACATGGATCATCTAGAAAGTTACTGTGGTCTTGAAAGGAAAAAAGAAAATAGCATGATAAAACGAAAGTAAAATAACTAGATTACATGCATAGAGGGAAAAGAGCATAAGAGGCCATGAGCCCACATGTAGTTTGTAAAATTTTGTAATCATGAGCTTAAAAGACCACTTAATGGAGGACTTTGAAAGTTAAGTGTTGATAACAGTATAACACAGTGCAACTAAAATGAATATTGACTTATAAACATGCATTGATTTTTATTTTGAATAATGTTATCATTTGAGTAATTGAATATATAGTCACTCATCGATCATATACTTGGTACGTAAAAACTGAAGTATTAAATTTTGATTTAATTAGTTTGCCCCGGATGATCAATTAAGTTGTGAATGTTTGATCGGTTCATAGTTTTGTGTATTAAACATGAGAATTTAAGTGGCTTTATGGTCAAACCATACTAAAATATGATAATACTGATATTTTTTTGATGTGACATGATTCAGAAGACAAAGTGGTAAATATTTGGAACAAAACTGAGCAGGGATACGTCCCGCTCGGCGTCCTAAAAGAGAAAAAGATGATCGATGAGGAAAAGGATGTGCAAGGGTGCGCATGCCGCAAGTGTAAAAAAATTCGATATTTAGGTTTATGAACTTGGTGACGGCTTCTGAACCTAATCCTAGCCTATCCCTAACCTATAAATATAACCCCCTTGGGAAGCTCTGGAGTCATGATTGACGCATAGAAACCTTAGAGCGCATCCGTAGAATTAACCCTTTTTTGATTGATTAAGTAACGGTTCGAGGTTTCAAATGCATCCTTCATCATTCCAAAAACCATACTTCATGTGCCATGCATCATTTTAGAGAATAAACCAATGAAGACCACTAAGAAATCATTGTGGTTAGAGCTATGTAAGGAAAAATCATTCGGATCACGCTCGGGGACAACAATCAGCTAAGTCTTACTTTGTTGTCCGTTTAATTCTTGTATTAACATTGAGATAATTGTGCTTATGGGTTTTGGACATGTTATCTTTAAACAAATTGTTGCCAAGCTATTATCTGTGTCAAGATCATGAGTTTAGGGTTAAAGATGAATGATGAGTCAAACACGAGTTGTTGCCAAGCTTGTTATGTCTATGTAACAAGTTAATTAATGAATCAACCTAATAGCAAGTGAAGCTAGTTGATTGTCTAAATCGATTGTGATCGCTTTTCCACCATACTTGATTTCGTTGTTTAGTAAATTGCTCTAGGGTTTGCTATTATTCATTGATTAAAGTTCTTTTCACGTTCTTAAAGTTAATAACCTTTCAGATTAATAATCATTCTCACCTTAATTTTATTCTAAAATTTATTGTGTTATAGTTTAATATATGTTTTTTAAGTTTTGTGTCATGACTGTGAGAATCGAAATCAATAACCATCTGTATGTTCCGGTATTGTGGAGTACAATCTCACTTACCCTAGTTACTTTACTAAGGTATTTGATTATTATTTTTGATGTCGTTATGATGACGAGCGATCACTAGCTCAAATCTAGCCGTGAAGAACGTAATGAATTCAAATATATTTAAAAAAATTGATAAAATGATTTCTGTTTTTTTATTATTATTTATATAACCAATATGAAAATATATACAAGGTTTGTGTGAATTGTGACAGTAGTGAAACAAAGCCGCGTTTCCTCCATCATTTTCAACTAGTCAAGATCATGACTTGGAAGTCTTCCTCAAAGACAATTAGCCTATCAAAAGTCTTTAACATGGATCAAAGTTTTTGTTAACTTTTAAGTCTTTAATTAAATAACAATTAAGTTTATAATTCTGATCAATATGTAACGTAACTGGATCTGTAAATAATGTGTTTTTTACATAATGTTGTGTGCACATTGTTAACCATCATATATAAATACATATGTTTTATTTTGTTCTTATAGTTATTAATAAGCAATTAAAAATAATTATTTTTAAGGGGAAATTGCGCAAAAAACCTCTAAGTTGGATCGTTTTTGCGATTAAAACCCCCAATCATTTTTCATTGCACAAAAAACCTCCAACCGGTTAAAACTTTGTAAAATTGGGTTTTTTTTCAAAAAATCTGACTTGCAACCGGCTAAACCGGTTGCAACTTGATGACATGTACAATTTTTAAATAGATATTTTCGTAAAAACCTCCAACTTGTTTAATTTTTTCAATTAAAACCCCAAATCATTTTTCATTTGATAAAAACCTCCTATCAACAAAGATATTTAAATTGAGTCTTTACTGATTGCATTTTGATGACATGGATTTTTATTAAAATTTTATTTATTAAACAAATAATTCGTTTCCCAATTAAACCTCCACCCTCTAGGCTAGCGAACCTCACTGCTCTGGCTGATCATATTTTGAAGCTAAAATGGAATATAAATAAACGAAATTGAACATAAATCTAAACCTAAAAATGCAACTCGTGAACACAAAACGAAATCGATTTCATCGGCACAATTGAAGTTAAAATTCTAGATTAAACGACAAAAGTTAATCGAACATACATACATAAAATAAACAACACTGTACATAAAGAGGTGATAGAGTAATCGGAGTTGTCGGAGGTAGAGAAGAAGAGAATAAGAGAAAAGGTAAATATTATTGTTGGTTAGAGGTGAGAAAAATATAGTTAAGGGTTTTAATCGAAAAAGTCACCAATTTCGGGGTTTTTTATGCAAAAATTCAGTTTAAGAATTATACATGTAGTGCCACGTAGGCGCCACGTAAATCGGGTTTGCCATGTGGATGCCACGTGTGTGTCATGTAAGCGTAGCAACCTATTATAACAGGTCAAGTCCTAATTCCAAAAGATTTTACCGGTTAGAGTTTTTTGTGCAACAAAAAATGGTTAGGGGTTTTAATCACAAAAAATTAATCCCTATTTTTAACGTATGACTTCTAAAGTTTTAGTTTTAAAAGTATGAATTATAATTATTTGGGTTAGTATTGAAAAAATGAATAATTACTAAAATAGTCACATATCATACCCATTTATCGAGTTTTAGCCATTAAATATTTATTTTACCAACATAACCACACTTTACGTTACCACATTACGTGATAACCACTATTTACGTGATATGTACTATTTATTCATATTTTAATGCATTACGTTACAAAAGGTGTTTGGTAACGTAAAAGGTTGTACTTTAAGTGATGATTACATTTTATTGGGAATGAACAAATATCTAAAAATGGTCACGTAAAGTACAACCATTTACGTTACCAAACACCTTTTGTAACGTAATTCATTAAAATATGAATAAAAAGTACATATCACGTAAATGGTGGCTATCACGTAAATGTGGTAACGTAAAGTGTGGCTATTTTGATAAAATGAATATTTAATGGCTGAAACTTGATAAATGGTTGTGATATATGACTATTTTAGTGATTAACCCTTGAAAAAACCCTACGAACTTTTGTGAATTTATCGATTATGTCACTGTATTTTTTTCCGAGTGTTTAAGTCCCTGGACAATTTTTGTCTTATTCAAAACTATATATTTGACTTGTCCAGCTGCTCACTAACTGGTAAACGGTAAAGTAACGTAAACAATAAAAAAATGTCTAGTGACTTGATCGTGAAAATTGGAAAAGAAAGTTGGTTTTTTTAAATAATAAACTATTCGAGAAACTAATTTTGTTACCCGATAAGCAGGTAGCTTTTAAAAAAAAATATAGTTTTGAATAAGACAAACTTTGTTTAGAGACTTAAAAACTCGAAAAAAAAAAGTTTAGTGATTTAATCGATAATTGCATGAAAGTCCGTGAGGTTTTTTCAATATTAATCCTAATTATTTTTAACGATGACTTCTAAAGTTTTAATTTTAAAAGTATGAATTATAAATTAAAAGCTCCTTTAAGCACCTTAAATATTTTTCTATTGATCAATTGATGATCAGTCTCGAGACAAAATCAGCTCAACTAAGTATTTCATGTTTGAGTCTTGTTAAATTCATCTTTTTGAATGTTAGTTATTTTTGTATTTGGCTATAATTTGTCCGATCTTATGGGTTCTTGTGTATTGATGCGACAACTGGTTTGTTAAATGTTATGTTAACGAAGTTTATTCGAATAAAATTATTTTTATCAATCTAAACAAATATATTTTTAAAATATAAGTAATTTATATATGTGAACAATTGAGATAGCATTTATTTATGACCAAATGATGAAAGTGGCTATGAAAAACAACTTGCCAACATTGAAATTTCAAAGAATCTTCTTCCCAATATCAGACAGAACTTGAGAAGACACAGAGAATCACAAATGCTTCTTCCAAGTAAGACACCATAAGATGGATTGTGCCTACTCCACTTATAGGTATGTGTGTGTACACATATACATTTCAAATAAATTTATTTATTTATTTATTTATTTTTTTTTTGTTATTTTAAAAGTAACACTTTTAGTCCAAAAACATGCAAATGGAACGGGCCGGCCTAAACGACTCAAATTAAAATTTATATACTAAGGAAATGAGAACAATTAATGACACATGAACGGCCTCTCACTGTTATTACTATCGGTAAGGAACTTTTATGACTGCTTTTTATCTATTTATGTACATTGTTATGACGGCATGTGTGATGCACCGGACATATTCATTTTTATTTTTAATATTATATAATTGTTAGCAGAATTGTGTATTTGTTATGACTGCTATATAAACTTTATAACCAATACAATATCAAATTTTATCATCAACCAATTGTATATGCATAATCAACTATAATAAAACCATACAATACGTAAATTACATAGAAAATGAATGTTGGTAAGATATAAACTTAGTTGATTAAAAATACAGAATTTAATTAAAAAAAATTTATTCATTTTGTTAAGGCTTTTTTAGGTTTATTTGTTTGAGGGAATATTAAAAAAATTATTGGTTCATAAGTTTGAGATAAAAGATCAAAATAACTCGGTGATTGTGACATTTTTCAAATATATTTATAAACGTTGTTTGTTATGTGTAATATTTTACAACATATCTATTTATTTTATTAAATAATTGTTTATTACAATTACTTAAATGAATTTAGAATATTTTTACTTAGGGACTGCTTTTTTTTCTCAACAATCACTTAAATGAGCTTTTCACTTATTTGGTAAGTGAAAATATTCAATAAGTGTGTTTTTAAATTAAGTGATAAGTAGTTATTTTTACTTATTATGTAGAGTTAATTACAAAAATGGTCCTTGTGGTTTGTCCAAAATTTTGGATATGGTCCCTGAACTTTTAATTTTGCAGAAACGGTCCTTATTTTCATAGTTTGTTTGCAATTTTGGTCCCTCAACCTATTAACTTTTCTAATATGACCAAATTGCCCTTATTTTGATGCAACTATAGGGACCATTTCTACAATTAATCTTTTAACTCTTTTTTATTCTTAAGTAAATAAATTATTTTTTAGTGTTACTTAAATTTAATAAACTATAAAAAAAAGAAAAGAATTATTTAATTATTTATGTTGGTTCATAAATGATTTAGATATTTTTAGTCTTAATTAATTTTAATTTACTATAATCAAAGCGTAAACTAATCAAAATTTATAAGCGAAAAAGTCATCTATGTTTAATAACTTATTTCTTGAGGTTTGATATATAAAATATTATAAAAATATTTGACTCTATAATTATTTATGTTGGTTCATAAATTTATAATAAAAATATGTTTGTTGGTCAAATCTATTTTACTTTATTCTTAAATAAAATCGGCCAAATATTATATTTTATAATCCGTTCACATTTGTATCAAAGCAAGGTAATAATGGTAAAGTGACAAATATAAATGGTTTAAATTTTTAAGGTGTCGATTTAATCGGATTAAAATGAAAAATCAAATTGAAAGAAAAAAAAAAGATTAAAAACCTATTTATATTTCTCAACTTTTATGTAAAGGTCTGACAAACCAAAGTTCGATGATCAAAATTGTTAATCATGAATCTCAAAGATGTTATATGGACCTAAAATTTTAAATCGTTTTTGGTGTAACTAAAAATTAAAATGATAAAAATAATTGATACGTTAAATAAAAAATTTTGAGTTGTCTTAATTTGGAAGTTTTTTTTTAACTCGGTCAAATTTAACGTTAAATTTTTATTTATTTAAGTTCTTTATAATTTATTAAAGTTAATTAACACTAAAAATAAAGTAGAGTCAATTACATAAATGGTATTTGTGGTTTGATCAACATAAATATTTTTTATTATAAATGTATGAACCAGTATAAATAATTATAGAGAAAAAATTATTATTTATGAAACCTTTAAAAAATAATTTCTAAACATAAATGATTTTTTCGATTATAAATTTTGATTCGTTTACACTTTGATTATAGTAAATTAAAATTAATTAAGACTAAAAATATCTAAATCCTTTATGAACCAACATAAATAATTAAATAATTTTTTTCTATTTTTATAGTTTATTAAATTTAAGTAACACCAAAAATAATTTATTTAATTAAGAATAAAAAAGAGTTAAAAAATTAATTGTAGAAATGGTCCCTATAGTTTGCATCAAAATAAGGGTAATTTGGTCATATTAGAAAAGTTAATAGGTTGAGGGACCAAAATTGCAAACAAACTATGAAAATAAGGACCGTTTCTGCAAAATTGAAAGTTCAGGGACCAACTCCAAATTTTAAGACAAACCACAGGGACCATTTTTGTAATTAACTCTATTATGTATTTACAGAATGAGCCACTATTTGTTACTTATTAGTAATAAGTGAACTTTTAAAAAAAATATATGTTCCTCTCTCTCAACTTCACGAATCACGATACCATCCCCAAACTCTACCAACGACAAGCTAACTACTACCTTGATCTGCGTCTCTCTTCCTCCTTAGCGTCTCTTGCTGCTTCTCTTTTCCACTACACCAAAAAAACATATGAGCAAATTCTCTTATATGTTTATGTAAGTTTCTTTTTCATGTGATTTTTCTAACAATCTTTAATTTTTTCTTTTTTTTAGTTTTCAAAAGTTAAAAAAACCTATCTAGGTGTTGGTAGTTGGCATTTCAATTTGAGGGAAAAGAGTTTTGATTATTTAAGTCGTATGTTTTTGTTCTTGTATATTGATTTTTCTCTTGTAAATCAATTTTGAGAAATCGATTTTCTTGTAAATATCCATCTTTCGTTTTGAATTAATGATGACTTTTTATAATGTTTACATTGTAGTTTATACATATAATTGATATACATTTATTTTGAAATAACAATGCTTTTTATGTTTATATTATATATTAATATGAACTGATATATTATAAATTAAAAAAATTTATTACAGATTCAGTACATAAAAGAAAAAGACTTATCGATCATTAAGTATTCATTAATCAGCATCAGTCACTTATCAATCAGCACTGCAATCAATTTTCAGTCACTTATCACTTATGTAAAATAACCACACCTTAGTGAAATCAGTATGCCATGATCATACTATTGTTATATGCATGAATTCTAAGTATATTACATGAATTCACGTGTATTGCTATGAATTTACATGCTGAAATCATTTGGATATATACATAATATTGTATTTCATTCATATAAAATACATGGTTAATATTGAAAAAAAACTCATCAAACTTTCTCGTTTTCTCGATTAAGTCCCTAAATTTTTTTTTTCAGATTGTTGAAGTCCCTAAACTAGTTTTGTCTTATTCAAAAGTATATTTTTGACCTACTACTGGATCAGTCGGTAAGACACAACCACTAAAACTAAATGTTTAAAGACTTAACCAATAAAATTGAAAAAGATAGTGGGTTTATTCGAATATTAATCGGGTAAAAAGACTAAGGGGGTGTTTGATAGCACTTATCAGGCTCTTATCAGAGGTAACCTCTTATTCGGTAAGAGGAAATACTGATAAGTGCGTTTGATATGCAGAAGACAGAAGAGTCAAAATTCTCTTATCATGTCTTATCAGGATAAGACTTTGATATGCTTCTTATCACCACTTATCACACCAAAAAAAAATACACGTCTCTCACACCCCACCCCACCCCACCCCACCCCACCCTACCCCACCCTTACCTTTACACCATACCTTACCTCACCCACCCTACCCTATCCTAAACCCCTACCCCCTACCCTACCCCACCCCACCCCACCCCACCCTCAACATGCTCTACCCTCAACCAACTAATCTCACCCTACCCTAACTACCCTTAAGTTACTTATACCACCCCATCCCCATCTCCACCCTTAACCCTACCCACCCCACTCCCATACTTACCCTATCCCACTCTACCCCACCCTTACACTAACCCATCAAACCTACCCACCCCACCTCACCTCTCCTTATCCCACCCCACCCTACCCCTATCTCTTCCCACCCCTACCCCTCAAACCTACCCACCACACCCCTACCCTACCCCTCAAATCTACCCATCCCCACCCACCTTACCCCTCAACCTACCCACCCTACCCCTACACCATTACCCTACCCTATTTACCCACCCCACCCTCAACCTACCCACCCCCACCCTACCTCTTACCATATTTATTATAACGAGAAATATTCCAACACTTTTTGATAAAATTTATTATATTTCAATAACATATCTATATAACTTATAAACTTAGGTTATTTGAAAGTTAATAAACGTAACCTTATAAACTTGATTATAACTTATAAACTTTAATTGTTATTTGATTTTTGAAATCATGTTGGTTATATGTTTATTGAATGCAATTATGTTACTTGATTATAACTTATAAACTTGAATTGGTTTCTTACTTAAATCTTGTTAATGTTATTTGAATGATATTAAATGTTTACATAGATCACTTTGATTCAATGATATTATTCTTACTTGATATTTGACTTTAATCAATGATATCTGTTTGGTTTTGGGAATTAATATGTAAAATTAATAAAAATAACAGAATCAAGTAATTTATAAAACAAACAGACTTATTGAATTCTCTTATCAGATCTTAGTATCTTATCAGGACCACCTCTCATCAATCAGAAGTGGAATCAGACTTTAGACAATTAACCTCTTATGCAATCAAACAGCACCTAAGGTTACTAGTTTGGTAACCGCTCAAATATATACTCTTGAATAAGACAAAAATAGTTAGGGATTTAAACAACAAGAAAAAAAAAATTTAAGCATTTAATTTGTAGAATTATAAAAAGTTGATGGAGTTTGCAATATTAACCCTAAAATACATATGTTGTTTAAATAAATTGTTGTTTATGTATGGATAATCTATAAGTAATCATAGATGTGTAGTTGTTTCATTGTTTATTATTTATTTAATAAATTTCTAGTAACGATTTGTCACGTATAAGTATTTTGTTAGAAGAAAAAAAGTATAAGATTGCACTTTTGTAATTTTCTTTGCCTCTATTCCTCCAACATAGAACATGATCAATAATCAAACTTTGAACACATTTTTCTCCTTTTTGAAGAGTGAACAAAGTATTCACACTAGATCTAAAGTTTCCTTAGCCCCCAATAGAGTATTTGGATACATATTTTTCTCATGTTTAGATGATTTATACATAAATGAATACATACATAAATACATATATGTATGTACATACATAGTATGTGTATACGTCTGACTCGAGAATCATAACACGTCTAGCGGTCTTGCAAGGTCAAGAAGTGAAATTTAATACATGGGACGACAATTGACTTAAAAATTGTGTTTGGAATTCAAAAAATGTTTATTTTTCTTTTTTCTTTGTCTGTTAAACTGATTCGTTTAGATTGATATTTCTTGAATTTATCATACATTTTTGAGACGAAGTAATTACTTTACCATCTAGGTATAATATATATATATATTCAGGATCTGAATGGAAAACAAGGTTTTATATGGCGCACTTTGTATCGGGATTACTAAGATAGTAAGATTACACATCCAAACATTTACTGTAAGTTTTTTTTTGACTAAGTTAAATTATAATATACATAAGTTGGTTTACAATACAATTTTTTGAAAAATTAATTCTGACTAAATTAATGAATGACAATACATTTAAATTTATGGTTAAACCTAATATAATTATTAATAATAATTTAGTAACTTTTTGAGTTCATAGTTCAATGCAAGAGAACTAAAGAATTTAATAAATAGTATTAAATTAAACATTTAAATCATATTATTACAATAACATTTATTTTTATAATTTTAATACAATCGTTTGATGAAAATCACACACAATTTGTTTAACACATTATATTATAAATATTTTTAGTTTTATGTGTGTCGATTATATTTACTCAATACTTCGAATAATAATATAAAATAAAAAATAAGAATATATTCAATTATTATATATCGTTTAAAAGAAATAACTACCAAAATCGTCAATATAAAATAGTTATATATTATAATTAGTGATATTATTCTTTTATAGTTATGCATTTAAATAATTCAACAATAATATAAAGTTATATAAAATTTGTTATGATATATTGTTTTGAATAAAAGTGAGATGTTCTTTAAAACTATGAAAAAATTAAAGGATTCAAAAATATTTTATAATCGATCAGGTGTCTAATATAAAACTTCATATAATGCTTTTGTATATTGATTACCAGATTAATACGCATGTATTATATGGATTGATATAAAAGATTTGTTATGAATTAAATATTAATAAAGAGGTGGGATCCCTTAAAAACCTTCAAAAAAATTTTTAAAATTAAGATACAATAAAAACCAATAAAAAGATGACATACATGCAAAATCATTGAGTCAATGGTAAAAAATGATAACTCTAAGTCAATGTTTAAGTCAAAGAATACGACTAAAATGTGATTCAAAATATTTGAATTATTGATTTAATGGTAAAAAATGGTAACTCTAAGTCAATCTTTTAAATTTTTTTATTATAAAACTAAAATTTTTTTATTTTACCGATTTTTTTAAATTATTTACTATTTAGAACATTTAAACATGAAGTTTATTATTTTATTGATTTAAAAAAAAAAAGTTATTTTAGCTTGTTAATCTTGAAAACTTTTAATGAATTTTAATTGTAGTTTGAATTATTTTAGGTAACAAAAATAATAAGCTTCAACAATAAAGTTTAAACTAAATCAATTAAATGATAAGAATGTTACTTAAATTAATGTTAATTTTTATTTTTGGAAAAAGAGCGGGAAATTGAAAAAGTGGGGTATTAGAAAGGTGACACGTGGCAGGAATTGTTCTCAATTATTATAATATATAGATATAGATTATTAAACATAATGTGAGATACGTACTCTTCGAATTTATAAAATATAGTATATAACTATATTTATAATCAAGCATTTAATATGAAATTTTATTTTCTTTATATTAACGTACTTTCTTTTTAAAATAGACCAATATATAATATAAAAAATAAAGTTATAGTAGAATAAAGAATGATTTAATCTCATGAATAAGAATGGATTAGATTTGTTATGATATCACAATATATGGCATGTTATCATTAAAAAAAAGATAATATCTCATTATATATATATATATATATATATATATATATATATATATATATATATATATATATATATATATATATTTCCATTGAGAACTTTTGTGCATCGAGACACAAAAGAACCTCCATTGGCCATTGGATGAAAAGAATGTGTGGGTTAGATCAAATGGCAAAAGGGTAATTAAATAGAAAGTTTTATGCATCAACTGCACATAATGAAATTCACGGAGGGGTAAAACAGGAATTATGCCATCTTTATTTAATTATTACACTTCCAAAATTAACAAAAATAATACAAATTCAAAACACATGCATATCGTTCATCTCTTCATGCATATCGTTCATCTCTAACAAAAATAAATCATGCATATCGTTCATCTCTTCCAAAATCTAAATACATCATAATACAAACATGAATCGTTCATACAAACATGAATCGTTCATACAAACATAAATCATGCATATCGTTCATCTCTTCCAAAATCAAGAGGGGCTAAGAGAGAGGAGAGAGAGAGAGAGAGAGAGAGAGAGAGAGAGAGAGAGAGAGAGATAGAGATAGAGACAAAGAAAGAGTGATTTTAGGAAAGAAGTTAATGGTAATTTAGCTATTAATTATTTTAAAAATATTTAAATTCAAAAATAATTTCCATACATTTAATATCCCCTAAATGCCCTTTGTGCACCCTTGGTAGATAGTTCGATGCACAAAAGTTCTCAATGGTGCCTCGATGCACAAAAGTTCTCAATCGAACCCCAATCTCTCTCTCTCTCTCTCTCTCTCTATATATATATATATATATATATATATATATATATATATATATATATATATATATATATATGTATGTATATTAAAATGAATGGTGTTAGTTTATTTGTTTTCTTGATGGAAGTTAAAATAAAACTAACAACCTTTCAATATAAAAGTTTGTTATATAATTTATAATCTATATATTATAATAAGTGAGAACAATCCTTGCCACATGTCATCCTTCTAATACACTAACTTTTCATTTTTCCGCTCTTTTTTCAAAAATAAAAATTAACATTAATTTAGGTAATATGCATATCATTTAATTGATTTAATTTAAACTTTATTATTGTAACTTATTATTTTTGCTTCATAAACTAATTGAAACTGCAACTAATACTCATTAAAAGTTTTCAAAATTAAAAAGCTAAAAATAAAGATATTTAAAAAGTCAATAAAATAATAAACTTCATGTTTAAATATCTCAAATAGTAAATAATTTTAAAAAATAGCAAAATAAAAGAATTTAATTTTAAATATATTTTTTTAAAGATCAATAAAATAATTAACTTCAAATTTTAAATGTCCGAAATAATAAATAATTTTATAAAATAATAATTGAATACTTTAGTATACAATAAAAGTGAAAAACTTTTTGTTATCAAATCTTTATATGTTAGTTATGAAACTTTAAAACGTTAAAAAAATATCATTCAAATTTCGAATGCATTTTCTTTAATAAATTTTTGTATTAATATTTTCTAAAATTTCAAAAATAAATGCTGCAAAACTTATATTTTAAAATAACTTAATTTCGAATAATCTTAATTAATATTTATTTATTAAGTTGACGCTAGAATTATTGTATTAAGTTTTAATCAGTTAGGTAATAATATATGTATTATTAATTAAAACATCTTCAGTCTGGAAACTTGTATATGGTTTAATTGAAGGTCTTTAACAAATTTATACAATTTAAATTAATATACTTTATAAAAATTAAAAATATAAAATAATTATCATTTAAAATTTATTTCGTTGATTTATATGGGATTATTGAGGATAACACAGTAACAAATAAAACAAAATGAATGTTCAACATTTTTAATCAATAATAAGGAGATATAATTGAAATAAATCGCATATGTTAGAGTCATAAAATACTATATTTAAATAAATAATTAAATATTTTGAATCACATTTTAACCGTCTTCTTTTGACTTAAAGTCTTAAACATGAGTCATCATTTTCTACCTTGATTCAATGATTTTACCTGTATTTCATCTTTTTATTGGTTTTTATTGTATCTTAATTTTAAAAAGATTTTAAGGGTTTTAAGGGATTACACCTCTTTATAAATTATAACAAATTTTTTATATCAATCCATGTAATACATGGGTATTAACCTAGTAAGATAAATATATAAATATAAGGTAATAAAAGTTACTATGGTCAAAATCATTGATTAATTAAAGTTATTGTTTCTTAGAGTTTCAATATAAATAAAAAGGAATCTAATAAAGTTATTATGGACAAAATTATGTATCAAAATACTATTTATTAGAGTTTAGGAATTGAGATTATATATATATATATATATTCAAGATCAATGGGGTACCAAGTTAGACTACCGGGAAACCATTTATAGCCAATCATTTATAACTAAAATCATTAAAATATAATATAAACTTTGTATAAAACTATTTCCCACATTAATTAATGTTGGGGTAAAAATGGTATTAAAAAGTTTAAATTAGAATAAAAGATTCTGTGTATCTCATGAAAATCTCCATTTCAGTCAATATTATTCCTTACATCCATATTGAACATGTGCAATGATGACATTCCATAAAACACGATTGAACATGTTCAATACCGTCAATATTGGTTTGTCACCAAAACGGTTAACAACAACTAAAAACACAATAAACCTCGATTGCTCATGTTCAATAGCGTGTAAATGAAATTGAACCTTCACGAACAGTTTGATAAAAATAATAAAAACCTTTATTTGACACTTCCGATTGAACATGTTCACTAAAATCTATTGTCGAATCCCTCGAATCCAATTGAACATGTTCACTAAAACCGATTGTCGAATCCGATTGAACATGTTCACTAAAACTCATTGTCGAATCCAATTGAATATGTTCATTAAAACCCATTTTGAAATTTATTATAATTATATTTTATGGAAGTAAATCCCTATAATTATGGTATTTATTAATTTATTAGTTGTCATATATTATTTAAGATAAACCTAATTGACTATATTACCCTTTTAAACTTATAACCAAACGTGGATGGACTCGGATTCCCCAGTCTAACATGATACCCCATTGATCCCGACCATATATATATAGGATTGGGTTCACATGAGAACCCTTCATTACCATGAGAACGTGAGAACCACTCTAAAAATTGTGCATCCACTGTATAAAATTGTGCATTTGATACTAAAATTAAATGTTTTTGATATATTTATGCATTTCATGTAAAAATTTACGCATCTCATGCTATAATTTATCCATTTTATGTACGGATTGTGCATTTAAGAAAATTTGTGCACTTGATGTTCAAATTTGTGCATTTAGTTTATAATTTAATGAATGTAATTTTAGTGTTAAATTATGATATTTATTAATATTTAAGACTAATAATGATTTTAAGTAAAACTTTTAATTTTAAAATTTGTGCATTTTGGAGTGGTTCTCACATTCTTACAGTAACAAGGGTTCTTACCGGAACCCAACCCTATATATATATATATATATATATATATATATATATATATATATATATATATATATATATATATATATATATATATATATATATATATAACTAAGGATCTTTTGTGAACACTTTATTCGTTGTGAACATTGTGAACAACCATAAAATAGCTTCTAAATCTTATGAATCTTGTTGAAAATAGTACTGGACTCTTCTATTAACCTATTAATACTATTGGATCCTTTGGATCTTATTGAATCCTATGAATTTGTCGAATCTTATGAATCTTGTTGCATCCTATGCATCTTGTGCATCTTGTTATAAAAACTACGTACTATGAACATTTTGAATGTTCTGAATCTTAAATAGACACTTCTATGAACCTTTTGAATCATATGAATCATATTACAAACACTTGTTGATATATATGAATGATTATATGTATTTTTTTTATTTGTTCACAACGTGCACAACGAATAACTTGTTCACAATGGATCTCATCCCTATATATATATATATATATATATATATATATATATATATATATATATATATATATATATATATATATATATATATATATATATATATATATATGTTTCAAACGTAATATCTAACTCGTATTGAATCATAACTTGTTCATCAAACCATTTATTGACTTAATATAAACATTATAAGTAAAAAAATATTTGATTAAATCAAAACAAAGTGATATGAAAACATACAAAAATGATATTGATCCAAACCGTAAATAATGAATCGTTATTCATATCATCATCTTTTTTTCTTTACTTTAAATTCAATCTAACTATGATTCAACCATCATACAAATTTATTATATATCAATAGTTATGAATGAAGTGATTATATATAGCTCAAAATCAACAACGATATTTCTTCTTCTCTCTGAAGATTCATTATCACTAAATCTAGGCATCTAGCCCGTATATGCAAAATGCCAAAATGTGATACCAAACAATAGAATTAAAATCAACACTAAATTTCATACAACAATTTTATAAAAATTATTATTTGATTGTTTTAGTTTTTAGAAAAATGCATAACTTTTCAAAGCCCAAAAATCAAAACCCGCAAACTTTATACTGCTAATTTCTTCATTGTTTTTATAAATACAAGACAAAAAGACATTTTCGTCCATCTGTTTCGATGGTTTATCCGTATTCAACCTCTTAATTTTAATAATCCCATATTTCGTCCCTATTTTTCTAAGTTTGCTTGGTTTTAATCCTTAGTCCATTAAAGTTAATGTTAGTGTATAATGTGTAAAGATGACATTACTACTACATTATGACTGATTTCATAAAACACTTTACGGTCACACCGATGAGCACAATTGAGCAGATGCAATTAAACTATTAAATAAAGGATATTGGATATTGTTTATGACACGAAATTATCATTGAGATTAAATTAATGTGTGATTAAATATATCTCAAAGTACGGGGACTAAAAGTACAATATAAGATATTGTAAGTGATTTAATTGTCATTGGAAGATAACTAAATAAATAGTTATCTGGTCTTTTATTTATTATTGGATATTAAATAAAACATGTATTTATTTGAATTGATATTATCATCTAGCTATTAGATAATTAGATGGATAACTATAAACAAGTAAATAGAGATAATTATAAATAATTATCTAGTCATTTATATATTATTAGATAATATATAATTGATAAATATTATTTAATAGATATATAATTATAAGAGATAATTATATATGGTTTAAATAATAAAGATAATTATTAAGACATATATTATATTATTAGATTAGAGTTTGATTGAAACTAAAACTCTTAATAATAATAAATAAATAAATAAATAAATATATATATATATATATATATATATATATATATATATATATATATATATATATATATACACGGCTGAAATATATACACACACAGAAATACACATATGAAAGAGGGAGAGATACGTGCTACCAATGTGTACATATATATATATACCAAACCGCATACATTGTGGGTGTGTGAAAAAAAGTCAAAAGCACCAACACACAATGTGTGTGTGGGTTTTGTGTGGCCGCAAGAAAATAAAACCAAAATGGTTTTGGTTTTCCCGTTCTTCGTATGTTCGATTGCATACCTGGCACCGCTCGATCGTGTCATCACCGGTGGATACCGAAAGCGTCTCATTCGTGTATTCTTGTCATAGAATACAAAGGTACGAATTTTTATTGCTTTCTCGTTTACTTATCTTATGTATACTTGATGATCCGTGTACGGAATTCGTGATTTTGAAAAGCTTCCGTTGTGCGTTAATATGATTAATGTTTATGTTTTTATGAAAAACAATACGAATTCCCAACAGTGGTATCAGAGCCAGGTTAAGTAACATAATGATAGTATTATTGTGTATTCATGTCCAACGTTATTAAAGTTTCGATTTTTTAATTAAAAGTGTTTAGACGGTCGAAATCAATAATTAAAATGTTTAAGGTTTTGATTTGGCTTGGAGAAAATCGACCAAAGGTTTAAAAACCTTATGGTGATTCTCGGCCAACCTTGGAGTTCCTCGGAGCTCGGGATTTTGAAACCTTAGTTCGTTTTATTTAGTTGATGTTTGATTGTTTAAAAGTGTTTAATTAATTAAAATCGGAAAATTAAACGTTTCGGTTCGCGAAATCAAACCTAGAGATTTCGGCCATGGGTTGAGACCCATGACCTCTCGGTTGTGATGCGGTAACATAGGTGATGGATTATTTGTTCCGTCGTGTCGTTTAATTCACGGTTAAACTCGAACGATTAAATTAAATGCGTTAAAATCGAATCAATAAGTCAAAAGTGTTTGGTTATTAATGTTTAGACATTTGTGACAAAATATACGTAAATATGTTTCCGGTTTTATAAAATTAAAGTGGGAGACTTTATTAGTTTTATAAAATTCACAAAATCGTTTTAGATATTATTCGATTCGATAATTAGACGATTAATTGGAATATGGAAATCGAAATAATAAAAGTGAGTTGATTAAAGGCTTCGATTAATTTCAGCCGTCAAAGGGTTTAATACCCTACTTGTTTTCGGTTCATATGGGTTATTGAACCCGAGTATGAATCGGTTAACTAAGTTGGTTCGTTTCCATTTTCCGGTAATTTCGTCGTTTAAATTAAATCGGTTTTAATTAAAAGTTAAGTTTTAATGTTGAAATTAAAATTAATGGTAATTTTAATTTATAAACTAGATTTAATTTATACATTTAATATTTAGTTTCATAAAATGCATTATTAAATTAAAGGGAGTTTAATTTAAGGATTCTATTTTCAAATTGATGAAATCGTGACTTTGAGTTTCATGCTCGGTCATGGTTTAATGTTTTGAGATTTGAGATTTGATCTCGACATTAACGTTTTTTATAGAAATTGTTTAAAACCATGAAGAAAGTTTTTGGTGTTATTTAAAGATGGTCAATTTTCTTTAAATATTTTAAAAGACATATTTTATTAGTAAAATTGTTTACTTAGAAAATTGACATTTTAAATAAAGTTTATTTATTTCTGGAAAGGTGTTTCTATTGAATAATAGTTAATTGATAATTATTTAAAAGAAGTTTAAATTATTTATCAATATTATTTGAAAATAATAACTATTTATTAAAGGTTGTTTAATAAAATGTTTCTTAAAATAGTAAGTTTAAGTTTCAAAGGTGTTTGAATTGTTAATTGAATATTTTAAGAAAAGTGTAGTTTAGAATCCAAAGATAATGCAAAGATGGAATTCAATTTGAATTTTTCGGGAAAAAGTTTCTAATTTTGGAAAGTGTTTCTGAATTTCGAGTTTACGAACCGTATTTAATTTAAGAACGATATTGGACATGATTACTTCAATTAATGGTAGATTAATTGGTCTTGTAATTATTTTCATGGCAAGATGAAAATGAGTTCTGGATTATAAATATGCTAGACTGCTTTATTTATGTTTGTGACATAGTCGAGCCTTGAGACCCCTTGTTTGTGATGGTTGTTTGTTTAATCTCAATGTTTGCTATTTTATTATTGGTTATATTTTTAGGAAGGCCTGCGTGCCATTGGAATCCCGGGTTTTATGATATAATCTGTAATGTTAGAAAATAGACAAATGTATTTAGATTAAAATTATGTAAAAAAATATTGGCGAAGATGTCCATCAAGAAGGACGTCATCCACCAAGGATGCTCAGAAACATCATCGGATGCTTAGGCTAGTGGGAGCTGAAAGAGTTAAACCTTCTTGCCTTGTGTGTTGATTTTGTCCCTTGGGTTTTGACCTAATTGGTTTGTCCGTATGGCTCTCGGAAACCAATTTAGTTTTTGGCAAGGCTATGTCACCGTGTGGTTGTATGTTTTATTTCTTTATGCATTACTTATATATGTGTGGTTGTGGTGACAAAGTAGATAAATAAAATAAATTAAAACTACAATCATTTTTGATGAAAAATTAAAGTATTTAAAAGGAAGTTTAAATTGGAAACTTTAATTATTTTGTCAAGGTGTTAGATATGACATTTTTATGAAATTAGTTTTTCAAATAAAAGGAGATTTATTTTTAAAATGTCATATGATCAAAGAGTTGAAATCTTAAAACTGGTTCATTAACTGGATTGTAAACCAGAATAGGTGATGTCTAGGACAGTCACGCTAGTGCTATGGTTGTAGGAATTTCCGAGAGGTTTAGAACCGAAAGGATCCTGCCCGCAGACTAACCTGACTGGCCACTAATTCTTGTAAGATACTGGTTATAAACCCAAATTAAAAATCTGACACAACACACCGTCCATATAGTGGCACTCACGGTGGCCGGTCGTCGTAAGTAGGTTCAGCCTTCGTTGGGTGCTTACGCTGCAAACTCGGAGAGCTGTGAGGTAAGCACTGCGGATCCTAAGTGAGACTTGTGCCAGTGACTTGCAATTGTTATATGGTGTGTGTCAGTGGTGGTTCCTCAGTAAGACTGTTGCCCAAGGTGTGGATGAGATTAAACATGATCAATTTAAGAAATAGAAAATCTCATAAGATCTAAGGGGCGCTTGGTTCGTTGGAATCTGACGAAATGGAATGAAATTTGTCAAAAGAATGGAATTCTGGAAGGAATGGAATCTGTCTCAATCCAAATATACTATAGTTTGTTGAGAATGAGAAGACCTGTTATTAAAAGGATTGCTTTAAAGGAATGAAATTTAAATTCCTTCCATTTTGCCATGGAATGGTCATTCCTTCAAAAGGGGAGATTTTTTTTAAAATGTGGAATGGTCATTCCATTCTTTTGGACTACCAAACAACCCATCAGAATGGAAAATCCATTCCTTTTCCGCCAGATTCCATCAGATTCCAGCGAACCAAACGCCCAGAGTTGCAAAGGGGTTGTAAGTGGTAATAAGTTGTCTGCCTGAGTAGCTTATTCATGTAGGTTCAGCACCCGTTGGGTGCATGAATAAGTAAAATGGTATTTAGGATTAATAAATCATTTTCTAAATTTTGGGTTATTGATTAATTGATGGTTAATCAAATACTAATTTTTGAAAAATTGTTTAAGATGGTTGAAAAAGACAGAGGTAGAAGCGGTTTAATAATAACAATGACAATAACAGTAACAACAACAATGATAACGTCAATATCCTTTCCCCACTTGAAAATCCTCCCCAAAATCACATGGGTCCATTCGGGATATGGAGAACTCAAAAGAGGCAACTTCCTGAACTGGGAATAAGATCTGACTAATGTTCTCATAGCGGAAGTCGTATGTTCTGGAAAGGGCACCAAGACCTGCTTCTGCAGAGACTGCTACAGTTGAGGAGAGAAATCTCCACAAGAAGCACTCTGAGGATTTGGTCGATGTTGCCTGTCTAATGCTTGCGACCATGACATCTTAGCTGTGGACTAACCTTATAGACGTCTCATCTTGCCGGATGTATCGCCAGCTAAAGGATATGTTCCAGACTCAAGCTCAGACTGAGAAAGATATACGACTAGGGCTCTGAGCTCCTGCAGAATGGCAGAAGGAACAACTGTTAGACCCCATGTGCTGAAGATGAAAGGTTAATAGGATCATCTTAGCAGACTTGGGTATCCCGTGACACAGGACATGACCACGAATCTAATTCTCAATTCCTTATTGAAGGAATTTTAGCAATTTGTAATTTGTTACAACATGCATAGAGAAGATGATCAGTGGGCTGTATCAGATGCTATAGACTGCTGAGGGAATGATTAAGGAGAGTAGATAGTGAAAGAGACGGAATGGAAAGTAAGTTTCCAAGCCGAAGGTTAAAGCTAACAAGTAGCTAAAACCTAGAACCAGAGAAGTCAAATCCAAGGATGACAAATTCTTTGAGTGCTAGGAAACTGGGCACTGGGAAAGGGAATTGTCCCAAGTAATTGGAAATGGTCAAGGTTGACCGCATTGAGACTTCGTGTATCTGAATCAGTCACTTCTATTGTTCTTGGATATGTGATACCCAATTGAACAAAGTTTTATGCATAATGTCTGCAATGACTAAAATGAAGTGAAAAGAGATGACAGATTCAGTGGGAGCATAGAGACATCTTAGAGAACACTCTGCTGGACACTATTTTTATGTCATCAATAGTTTATCATGGTGTAGTGAACAACTTTGTAGTTGAATTTCTTGCAAATATTTTTGGGATAAATAAAGAAATTTTGGAGTTAAAAATTTATTGCTTGAAATTCCTATTGTTTAAGATTACTAAACCATGATTATAGACTATTGATTCAAGTGGAGCTCGAATAGTAACTTGTCAATGGAGATTGGACAAACTAGTAGTCATATTCAGATAAAAAGGGTTACAATGTTGTTGTGTAAATTGGTCAAGTGTTCAAATGCAATTTCATTGAACTTGTTAAATTCTTGAAAGTTAGTTCAAGAGATTATACGAGTTGGATAGTCAATAGATATTATATAGAAACTAATAAAATGCAGAATTAAATGTAAATGAGTTATATGGAGCATAATTCACTTAACTTGTCAGAAACTATTCAAGACTTGATAAGTCAGGATTGGTTAGATAAGAAGTAATTGCATTTATTACATGTGAAATGTATACAACTTGTGTGATGGTTAGTCAAGTAATAGCTTTTGACTTGTTTAAACACTCGTCGGCAAACTTGACGGAACACCACAACAAAATGTTGTCGATAACCAGGTTCTGGTGGTTATGGATACATATCACAAATTTTGAACACAATGTTATTAAGTTAAGATATCTTTAAACCGCATACTGTCAGATTCAAGACTAAACATCTAAACATATCACTAGTAGCAATTAATCTGAATTGCTTAAGTTCCTAAATTTTAATCCTGGTGTCTTTATGAGTGATTTACCAATTCCTCTAAAGATAATGGATATAAATTTGTAAGGAGATTCAGAATGAATCTGAATAATATTACAAGAAGTTGTAATAAAGAACTAGTGTAATTTTTCAAAGATAAACGGTAATGAAAGTTAAGTCAGGTAACTAATAAACACTCCCACTAAGATCATGTCTGAAATTAATTTTTCGATAGATCGTGTTACCGTTACATTTGATAAAGGAACAGTGTCATTAAATTGATGGAAGTCATGTTGTGTTTATTGAGATAAATGAGATCAACATGATATCTTTAATGTCGTTCTATTTTGCATGTTTTAGAAATCCAAGAATAAATTTGAAGTTATTCTAAAACTATTCCATAGCTGCTTGTTGTCGTGGGAACCACAACGAGAATTAAAAGGCTACTATGGTTGTTGGTTGATATTCATGGGTGATGAATATAGCAAAGGTTGGACCAAATTCACAGGTATTTGTTGCGAACAAATATTGGATTGATCCACCGATTGAGACCACTTTGTGGATCATAGTCATGAGTCGTCTCAAAAAGGTAATCCTTAGTACCTGAGATGTCTACGTACTTTAGTGCAGATGCTGCTGTACAATTGGCCTAACCTAACGTCATCCGTAACTGGGTGATCATAATGGTTCGTGGCTGGTTGCAGTGGGAGTCGTGTTGGAGGCCTAGATAGTCAATATGGGATTTGCACATTCTTTTAACTAAGAACAGATATTTCTGGGGCCCTTGGCGATCGATACTGACAGAAATGCATGGTCATGCTCGAACAGAATTGATGTGTTCTAATCTGTCTGTTTCAGTTCAATATGAGATCAGTGAGTCGAGAAACATAATCGTGTTTGCTACGGTTGATCTAATCCATGCCTAGATTTCACATTGTAATATCGCAATGCATGAGATTTAACCTAAGTTTCTTTTTGGAAGGGTGTTTCAATAAGAATGCCCGAATGGGAGTCAGGGTTTATATGACCTTGGTTGCCTAAAGTGTCTAGCCATGACCTCCTTTAGGCGCATGCTGCAGGACAGTATGTCGTCTTACACAAGTGGGAGTATGTTAGTGTATGGTGTGTAAAGATGACATCACTACTGCATCATGACTGATTTCATAAAACACTTTAGGGTCACACCGATGAGCACAACTGAGCAGATGCAGTTAAACTATTGAATAAATGATATTGTATATTGTTTATGACACGAAATGATCATTGAGATTAAATTAATGTGTGATTAATTGTATCTCAAAGTACGGGGACTAAAAGTACAATATAATATATTGTAAGTGAGTTAATTGTCATTGGATGATAATTAAATAAATAGTTATCTGGTCTTTTATTTATTATTGGATATTAAATAAAAGATGTATTTATTTGAATTGATATTATCATCTAGCTATTAGATAATTAGATGGATAATTATAAACAAGTAAATAGAGATAATTATAAATAATTATCTAGTCATTTATATATTATTAGATAATATATAATTGACAAATATTATTTAATAGATATATAATTATAAGAGATAATTATACAAGGTTTAAATAATAAAGATAATTATTAAGACATCTATTATATTATTATATTAGAGTTTGATTGAAACTAAAACTCTTAATAATAATAAATATATATACGGCTGAAATATATATATATATACACACACACACAGAGATACACATATGAAAGAGAGAGATACGTGCTATCAATGTGTATATATATACCAGACCGTATACGTTGTGGGTGTGTGAGAAAAAGTCAAAAGCACCAACACACAATGTGTGTGTGGGTTTTGTGCGTCCACAAGAAAATAAAACCAAAAGGGTTTTGGTTTTCCCGTTCTTCGTGTGTTCGATTGCATACCTGGCGCCGCTTGATTGTGTCATCACCGGTGGATACCGAAAGCGTCTCATTTGTGTATTCTTGTCATAGAATACAAAGGTACGAATTTTTATTGCTTTCTCGTTTACTTATCTTATATATACTTGATGATCTGTGTACGGAATTCGTGATTTTAAAAAGCTTCTGTTGTGCGTTAATATGATTAATGTTTATGTTTTTATGAAAAACAATACGAATTCCCAACGGTTAACAATCCAACCATTAACTTCATAATAGTGACTTTTTTTTACCCTTTTCAACTATCATGCTTTTGGTCCCTATAGTTTTATTATCACCGATTTAAAGTCCATAATGTATTTTTTACTTTTTTTTCTTTGTAAATATATTTAAGTTAGTTATAATTTCACTTATTTTATTTATAAATATACTTATTTTTTAGTTGTTATATTTACATTTACAATTGTTGGCATTTTATTATAAATTTAATTTTTCATTATAATTAAAATTATATTTTCTTTAGCAATTTATTTATAACCTTATATTCCTTATTATTTTTAGTTTTTATAAAATCTATGTTGACATTTATATATGTGATTTTTGTTAGTTTGTGTCAGTTGTATTCACACACACACACACACACACATATATGGTTCAATGGAAAACTCTTATGCATCAAGAAACCTTGGAAAACCAACATGCACCACAAAGAGACCTCAATGCATCATAGGGGTCATTAAGGGTAATATTGGAAATTTTAAATCATATATTTATATTTTGATATTAAAAATCAAATAACATGATTTTAGAAAATTCCTACAATTATGGTGATTTCATAGTTATGTTGGAGAAGTTACATTTATTCAAAAAATTTCAAAAACCTTAAACCATTACTTCCCTCCTCTTTCTTTTGGACTCCATCGCAACTCCATATCCGATCATGTTTTTCTACGGTCTCCGCCACCGTTCGACTTCCATTTTTGGCATCCGCCACCGTCCGACTTCCTCTTCCGGCCTTCGCCACCGTCCAGGCTCCATTGCATAGTGGTTTTCCGGCCTTCACCACAGTTCGACCTCCGTCACAACCATCATGTATGAGTTTTTACACGAAGGTCTCGATTTTCAATATAACGATTTTGATTTATTCAAAGTGCTTCAATCGAAAATGGTGTATATTGATGATGCAGCAGTGTGAAAATACATTATATTGACGACAGTGATTATATTTTGCATAAAAGTGATATTAACGATGCATATGTAAGAGCATTATCAATTGAATATGAATTTGTTTTTGGTGAGTCTGATGCATCCTTTTGTATAACAATGATGTTAACGATGCATTTGAGATTTTGTTTTGCATAATAGTGATTGGTGATGCAGTAGTGATTTTGATCTGCATAGGATTGATATTTGAAGAAGTGCATCGTGATATTAAAGTAATGGAGTAACGATTTTGGTTTACATGAAGTTAATTTTGAAAATGAAGATGAAGATTTGAAGGCATTGCATCGTCTTTTTGTGGAGTACATAATCATCATTTTAGTGGAGTACATAATCATTATTTTAATGGAGTTCATCGTTGTTTTTGTGGAGTGTCGAGTGCACCATCATTTATGATTTAATGTTAAACTCGAAAATGATGATAAAGATTTGATGGAGCGTAAATGGATTTTTTTAAAAGAATAATGTAGATAGTTTTTAAATCTAGAATTGTGTATTACTTATGAAATATTTAAATTTGTATATAAAAATAATAAAATTTCAAATTTAAAAATATTATGTACCGAAAATACCCTTGTGCGTTTTCTTTTAAATGCACCATGATGCGTTAATCTAAAAACGCATATGCATCTAATCCAAGGGTTACGATTGGTTTTCAAGGTTTTCTGATGCATAGATGTTTTCCATTAAACCCACACACACACACACACATATATATATATATATATATATATATATATATATATATATATATATATATATATATATATAGGGTTGGGATCATTGCAGAACCTTAATTTAGTGCAGAACCATAGAACCAATCTAAACCATTAGATTATAATATAACACTAGGGATAAGATGGTAATTATACAATTAACATTGAATTAATAGTAGCCTACCAAGTTTGACTGTCCACTTTGACTTTTTTTTTTACTCTTTTAATATATAATGGACATGCAGTGTTGCATTGACGTTAAATATACGATATCAAAGTGTTCATTCGACATCGAATGGTCGTATGGGTAAAAAAAATTTACGAAAAATAAACACGTAAATTTTTTTTCAAAAAAAATATATTCATGACCGTTCTCGTTAAATCCACCAACTTTGACTACTAATTTTGACTATTATTTATCTCTGTTAATAATGAACGTATATGCAGTGTTGCATCGACGTTAAATATACGGTATCAAAGTGTTCATTCGATATCGAATGATCTCATGATCTCACCATGATATATTGCATCGTGGTCTGGGTAAAATTTTTTTTACGAAAAATAAAAATATATATATCATAACCGTTCTCGTTAAATCCACCAACTTTGACTACTAATTGTGACTATTATTTTGGCTCTGTTAGTAATGAACGTATATGCAATGTTGCATTGACGTTAAATATACGATATCAAAGTGTTCATTCGATATCGAATGATCTCATGATCTCACCATGATATATTGCATCGTGGTCTGAGTAAAAATTTTTTTACGAAAAATAAAAAGTATATATCATAACTGTTATCGTTAAATACACCAACTTTAACTACTAATTGTGACTATTATTTTAGCTCTGTTAATAATGAGCGTATATGCAGTGTTGCATTGACGTTAAATATACGATATCAAAGTGTTCATTCGATATCGAATGATCTCATTATCTCACCATGATATATAGCATCGTGGTCTGGGTAATTTTTTTTTTACAAAAAATAAACACGTAAAAAATTTTCGAAAAAAATATATCATGACCGGTCTCGTTTTAAAGAGTATAAAATTCTTGTTTTTATGGTATAATTTTTTTGATTTAAAAATTAATAATATTAATGTTATTTTAATTTAAAGAAAAAAGATATTTATTTTGCTAATGTCAATCTTTTTGCTATTTCCAATCTTTTCCTTTTTTACCCCTCCAAGAATTAAAATATCACTGTTACCAATCTTTTTTTCACTAATTCCAAACTTAACTCTTTTAATCAAGACCATTAGATTAATCTAATCTATGGACGACAATATATATATATATATATATATATATATATATATATATATATATATATATATATATATATATATATATATATATATATATATATATATATATATATATATATATATATGTATGTATGTATATAGAGATGAGATCATTGCAGAACCTAAATTTAGTGTAAAACGGTAGAACCAATGTCGTCCATAGATTAGATTAATCTAATGGTTTTGATTAAAATAATGAAGTTTGGAATTAGTAAAAAAAAAAGATTGGTATTAGTAATATTTAAATTCAATGGTAAAAAAGAAAAAGATTGGAAATAGTAAAAAGATTGAAATTAGCAAAATAAATATCTTTTTTTTTTAAATTAAAATAACATTAATATGATTAATTTTTAAATCAAAAAAATTATACCACAAAAATGAGAATTTTATACTCTTTAAAACGAGACCGGTCATGATATATTTTTTTCGAAAAAATTTTACGTGTTTATTTTTCGTAAAAAAATATTACCCAGACCACGATGCAATATAGCATGGCGAGATCATTCAATGTCGAATGAACACTTAATAATGTATATTCAAAGTCGAAGTAATACTATATATCATATATGCAACAATTCATATACATTCAGTATTTACAAAGCCAAACTAATGGTCAAAATTAGTAGTCAAAGTTGGTGTATTTAACGAGAACAGTGATGATATATTTTTTTCGAAAACTTTTACGTGTTTATTTTTCGTAAAATTTTTTTTACCCACAAACGACCATTCAGTATATTATATCGAGATCATTCAATGTCGAATTACAGTTTATATCACATATTCAACGTCGAAGTAATACTATATATCATATATGCAACACTGCATGTACATTCGATATTAAAAGAGTAAAAAAAAATGGTCAAAGTGGGCAGTCAAACTTGGTGGACTATTATTAATTCAATGTTAATTGCATAATTACCATCTTTTTTCTATTGTTATATTATAATCCAACGGTTTAGATTGGTTCTATAGTTCTACACTAAATTAAGGTTCTGCAATGATATATATATATATATATATATATATATATATATATATATATATATATATATATATATATATATATATATATATATATATATATAGATATAGATTTGGGTTCAAATGAGTACCACTAGTTTTGCGGAGTACCGGAGGTACCTCGTTTAAAATTATTTTTTTTGAAATTTTTTTTCATAATCATGTTTAAATTAATAATATAAGACTACTTGCAAAAAATCACACATAAACACACACTATAACTATGTGAAACGTGCAAATTCACATGAACTGCACTGTTGTGAACGTATGTTCACAGCTAAGCATGTTCACATGAATTTTTCCACGTTCACATGACTTTTAAGAGGCTACGAAGTGTGAATGCGTGTATTTCTTTTACAAATATGCTTATATTATTTGTATCCACATGAATATGAAAAAAAATTTAAAAAAAAAATCTTTTTTTCGGAGCATGTTCACATCTTAAACCCGTGTGTTCACAGGTACTCACGGTACTCTGCATTTTTTAAGTACTCACACGAACCATATTCTATATATATATATATTTACCGCACCAACTAACCAAATAGTAAGTAGGAAAATTAATATCTATGCTATATTAAACTTTATGGAAGATCTAATTCCAATTTTAAATCTTTAATATTGCAATTAGGTTACTATCAAACATAAATTAACACTTTATTATTTAATATATTTATCCTCTATATATAATGAAAAACTGAGTGATAGGAATGAATAGTAATACATAAGTAAATATACTGATACATGTCATTTTACCTTTAATTTTTCATGTGTCAGTATCTTATTTTTGCACATGTCGTTTACTAAAAACTAATTTAAAATCATATCAAATCCATTCTAACATAATCCATCTAATCTAATAAATTTTAAAATTGTTTTATATATCATTATATATATATATATATATATATATATATATATATATATATATATATATATATATATATATATATATATATATATATATATATATATATATATATATATATATATATGTGTGTGTGTGTGTGTATGTATGTGTATATGTATATATATTTACATATACATATATAGAGGTCGGTTCAATGGAGAACCGCCATGCATCGAAAAATCTTGAAGAACCTCTATGCACCACCACAAATGCATCACAATTCCCCCGTAATGCATCATTATTTCCACGTGATGCATCGATTTCTACGTGATGCATTTCAATTTTCTAGCGATGCATTGTGGTTCTCCAAGGTTTTTCAATGCATGGCGGTTCTCCATTGAACCCACCCCTACATATATATATATATATATACATATATATATATATATATATATATATATATATATATATATATATATATATATATATATATATATATATATATATATATATATATATATAGACACACACATATATGGACATATATATATATATGTGTGTGTCTATATATATATATATATATATACATATATGGACATATATATCTTTAAAGTACCTTAAAAACAGAAAACAATCATGAAGAAGATGAAGATGAAACACAAAACAATCGGATGAAAGAAATTAAAGAAGAATAAGATGAAACAAAAGTTTTAAAGATTCAAGCTTAATAAATGTTGAAGAAGAAAGAATGTGAAAATTTCGTACCTTCAATTAAAATCTTCAATGATCCTCTGTGTGTGTGTTCCGATTCCTTGAAGTGCCACTTTTTCCGTTGGGTACCAGATGTACCATTCAAGATAAATTTTAAAAAACAATAATTTTACATAAAAATGTATAACATAACATTATAAGTTAATATAAAATGGTGTCAGGAGTTTTTATCAAGTAAAATTACAAAAACAATCATGTGAATAAATGAAACTCATGTGAATTAATGATAAAAATTCATTCATTCACAGGTCATTTTTGTAATTTTACTTGATAAAAACTTATGATACCAATTTGTATGAACTTATAACGTTAGTTTCTATAATTTTAAGCCAAATTTTTTTTAAAATGTCGTTTTGAATTGTACCTTACCAAAATGTCTTCTCTCTCTCTCTCTCTCTCTCTCAATCTCTCTCTCTCTCTCTCTCTCTCTCTCTCTCTACACATATATATATATATATAGACACACACACACACATATGGTTAAAACTGTAGAATAGTTGTGTACTTTTTAAAATGTATCGATATGGTACGTGTACTATTTTAATTACTCATGTTACACGTGTACTTTCTGAATTGTTCAAATTTGATACACGCACTACATTTTTTCATACCAATATAATACTTTTGGTAATCGGTTACTGGCTAAACCTGTTAATAGTGAAATTTCTCTTTTTATTAATGTTTAAATTTCCATAATTAAAGCATCAAATACACTCTCTCGTCATTGTGATAACCTGGTAGGAGAAATCACACAGCACAGCCAACTTCAAACACCTACAGACCTCTGTAGAAATCTCCAATGACGATCTTTACCGGCCAGATCGAATAACTATGTGTTATGAAGCTTCTCCTCAAATTTCACGCAGATCCAACGGTGAACAAGTTCGTACCGACGATTCTCTCACAACTGCGCAAAGCTAGACGAAATAACCGGTCATAGAAAAAGTAAAGGTATCATATTAACAATATAAAAAGTACACGTCCTATATCGATTCATCTTAAATAGTATACTGCTATTGAACGGCTTTAGCCCTATATATATATATATATATATATATATATATATATATATATATATATATATATATATATATATATATATATATATATATATAGGGGAGGGTTCTTCTAAGAACCACAAATATTGTGGGAACCTAAGAACTAATCTCATCCATTGATTTCATAGAATCAATGGCTTAGATGTAAGGTGGCATTTTTGTAATTAAGAAAGCTTTAAGGGTTTATTTTGTTGGAAAAATGGGCGGGTAAGGGGTATAAGGGAAATAAAAAAAACCATTCGTTCTCATCAAACCAGCGCCCACGTTTGCATCTCCATCATTTCCCTCTCCTCGAATTTCCCAACCTTCTCTCTTCTCTCAAGAAACTTCCACCGGAGATTTTATCTTTTCGCCGGAAAAATGCATTCGTCGTCGGCGACAGAAGAAGAAACGCTAAACGAGTTGTACAATAAAGCAAAACGTAAGTAAAATTCGATTCTTTTACTGGAAAATGGTTTTTTTTTATGAAAGTGTTCGATGATCTGCATTTGACGAAAATGCATTCTATAGGGAAATGAGTTTCTAAAGTTAAGCGAAAAGAAGATGATAGAGTTGTGTTGAAAAGATTTGCTTCATCTAAGCCAGTTCGAGTGTCGACATCTGAGGAATTTGGTAAATGAAGTGTTTTTTTAGTGTTTTTGCCTTCTATGATCATTCTATGGATGATAAACAGTCAATTTGTTGATTATGATCATTCTTTGGTGAATGTTAATGTATTTGTCTTATTGGGGGGGGGGGGGTATGAAATTTCTGAAATGTATATATTAAAACCCTAATTTTTTGGGTTTGTGACATTTTTTGTTTATTTTTGGGGGTAAAAAAGTATTAAAGAACACGAAGAATGTCTTATTCTACGTAGAATGGGGAATTTTTCATGGTTATTTTTAGGGTATGTAATGTTTGATTCAGGTTAGAAAAGTATTCTACAAACCATTGCCCGTGGATTCTGGTTAAATGAAAGATATTCTAAATAGAACTCAAAATACTTCAAGAAATTCTATGGAGAATGTGGAGTTTAATCTTTTATCTATAAAAGTTCCACGAAATTTTTTAAAGAATGATGAAATTTTAGCTTTTCTGGTATGAAGAACTTTAATGTTATTTCTCTTAATTTCTCTTAATACTTGGAAGAACGATAACTTGGATAGGATAGAAATGTATTCTATAATTCTTGGATAGGAATTGAAAAGATTGAATAATTTAAGAGCATTCTATGTATAAGGGGATGATTAAACTTGGGATTTTTTTTTAAAATTATACGATTTTTTTGTAGAATGATTCATTCTACAAAAGCATTCTAAGTATAAGGGGGTCTGATTACCCATGAGATCTATAATAGTTCTACGATATTTTTTATAGAACGACAGATTCTACAAGAGCATTCTATGATCAATAACCGAAAAATGATTCATATACAACCTCTGTTGGGGTATTTGCATTTATATATGAGATTTTTAGCTTTTTAGGGAATCATAATCTTAAATAAGTTCTATAACATGAGTTGATACTTTATATTTTGCAGAATCTTCCGAAGAAGAAAAACAGAAAACAAAGAAAATACGAAAGGGAGCTAAACTAAAGCAGATGAAGACCGTTGCCATAGAAGAGGGAAGTGAATCTAGGGACACATTTTCAGTGTCATCGAAAAAGTCGAAGAAAGGAAAACTGAAAAAGATTCCTAGCTGGCGAACGAAAATAGAAAAAATTGATAGCTCCGAGGATTCGGATTCATCTGTCTCATCTTCATCAGAGGGTAAATCTTATTTATCTGAAAAAAGACGAAAATACTATTTTTTTCATAAACTACATGTAATATAAACAGAACACTTGGCTTCCTGTTGTTACATATGTAATAATGGAAAAACACTTGAATTCCATAGATTGTTTTTTAAAATTTCATACTCCGTAGAATAATTCTCCATAGAATGTGTTTAACGGCATGTATTTTTCCCGGCAGGTAACTCTTCTGGACATTTTGTTAACGGCAGGTATTTTTCCCGATCATCCGCTCCCAACACTTCTATCTAATAGTGTTCAACTTGAAAAAACCGAGCATTGACGTTATCGACAACAGTGGCATGGAGGTCGATTTTTCTGCAAAATATTCGATAATATCAGAACGCCTGGTACTAAATAGAATGTGTCATAATATAATATATTTTTCTTCCATGTTCAAAATGTAACATAACATGTTATGATTTTCTCTGTCGCTGCAGCACACGTACTTCTCCCATTACCTAGCATTCATAGAGCACCCGAAAGCAGTTGCGATTGAGAAGTGCACCCCGAAACGTTTAAAAGTGAAATGGGCGACTAAGGAGAACAACGTAGACTGTGGGGTGTTCTTGATGAGACATATGAAAACGTACAAAGGGCAAAGGGGCTGGGAGTGTGGGCTGGAAACCAAGGGGAAGAAACAGAAATCAATACTTCGAAAGCTGAGGGCGAAGTACCTGACAAAGATAATTCTCTCGGATGTAAACCAGCTAAAGAAGGAGTTTCTGCTGAAGTGTGAGGAGTTCTGGAAGATTGGAGAAGAGAAGGTGAAGGAGTTGGTTGAAGAATCAAAGGTGGAGGCTGAAGCCCGTCTATCTATACTTGATTAAAACAATTAAGGAATTCTCAAAATGATCTAGGCTTATGGTTGGAAAACAGATTTCATTGTCAATTTTAATTTTATTTTGAACTACATATTCTGATGCTTGACTAAAAAACTTGGAAGTTTCATCGATATTATGTGTGAATAACCTATGGAAATGACATATCGAACATGCAGTTATTTAAAAACATTCTGAGTATATGCGCATTCTGAGTATGGGGGTAGAGTAATGTATGCATTCTGAGTATAAGTCTATATATGCATTCTGAGTATGGGGGTAGAGTAATTAATTCTATCGATAATATGTTGCATTCTAGAGCTGATTAATGTATTCTATGCCAGTTATACTATAGTTCATTTTTAATAGAATGAAAAATTCTATGTATTCTGGGGAATTAATCTATTCTATGACAAATAACAAAAAAATCTTGATAGTTTCATCAATATTATGCGTGTAGGATCTATGGACACGTCATATCTAACATGCATTTATTTAAAAACATTCTGTGTACATGGAAGATTCTGTAGAAGTCTATAGCTCCATTCTGAGTATGTGGGTAGAGTAATGTATTCTGTGGAAAATATGTATCATTCTATGTAGATTAAATGTATTCTAAGGAGAATATGATGCATTCTATACAGAATTGATTATTCTATGCGAATTAACAATATTCTGAGTATGTGGGTAGAGAAATGTATTCTGTGGAAAATATGTATCATTCTTGGTAGATTAAATGTATTCTAAGGAGAATATGATGCATTCTATACAACATTGATTATTCTAGGCGAATTAACAATATTATTATATCTAAGTTCAAACTTATTCTAAGGAGAATGATATGCGAGTCTCAAAAATTATAAAAAGATTGAACTCTATTCGAGGTATTTAAAACAACAAACTATGAAAATTAGGACTATTTCAACCAAATTTTGTGTAACATACAAACACTATTTTGTAGGTAAAACGCAACATACTAAAACATTCTTCGAACAATAGATATAACAGATATAAAATGTTTTCCACTTCAATACAAAAAGTATTACTGACAAATATTTAGCAATGAAGAACATGCAAAACTACCCAAACTTAGCCGCTCATTTCCCTTTAAGCGGGCAGTTACGAGAATCATGATTTGTTTGGCTGTTGCAGGACCTGCATAAACGAGTGCGTTTGTGGCTCTCGACTACCTTTATCTCCCTTAGCCCGATCAACCTTTTGTTTGTCCCGCATCCTTTGTTGCGAATACCAGTTGGAACATGAATACTTAAAGTTTCTGGTGCTTTTGATCCCAGAAGCCTTTCAAAGGTTTCATCCTTGTTATAACTAGCCATACACTTCCCATCGACGTCAACCTCCCCGACGTCTTTCTTGAACATTTCAAAAAGCGTATTAATCTTTTCTGGAGAATCATTTAGACATAAAACAATGTTCCGGACGTAACTCATAAACTCATATGCTTCCTTTCTTATATAACTGGATTCAGCAATATCTTTGCGCATGCGGTTGAAGAAAGTTGCCTCTTTGGTCCAACGGGGCATGATGTAATTATGAGGAATCTTTTCGACGTCGTTTACATTTAGAACACAAAAAATGTGTCGGCAAAGCAACCCCATCCGAATGAACATCCGACAATCACAATCAATGGTGCCCATGATGGAATCTTTTACAACCTGTATTAAAATCATAATAATCAACCAATGATGTGCCAAATAATCAACCATGATGGAATCTTTTACAACATGTATTAAAATCATAATAATCAACCAATGATGTGCCAAATGAATACGCTTCAATTGATATGGGCAGCGAGATTCTATGATCTTATTCTACGTATAATATGGGTTATTTTAAAGCATGAGATCGATATATGAAGAATATCAGTATTTTACGTAGAATAATCATTTTTTCTTCATAGAATAATGATATTCTATGTAGAATATGAGCCCATTCTGTTTATTCTAAGATTTTATGCTACGAAGAATGTGAGTTATTTTAAAGCATGATATAAATATTCTATGAAGAATATCAGTATTTTACGTAGAATAATCGTTATTTTGAATAGAATAACGTTATTCTTCATAGAATATGAGACCATTCTGTTTAAAACAACACACAGACCTGACATAGAATACCTCATTCTACACATAGTTTATGTAGAATATCTACAAAAAGAAGTATATATTGGTTCCAGCGAATGAAAAAAAATACTAAAAAAAAGATTTTTAGGGAAATGAACCTTGAAATCCTTTTTTTGAAAATTTTCCGCAGCTTTGTCCTTTATTGTGATCACCTCCATTGATTCATCGTGTGATGTTCCTATCTGGACACAGGCTGTTAACCCCGAAGAAATTTCATCCTCGACGTACTTGAAAATCGAGTGAGAGTATACCTCATGGGCGTGCCTCTCAATCGCAAGATGGGTCTTCATTGTTTCGCTCCTTGTGTCATCTTCTACATCCAACTCAAATTGAGCATTTCTCTGTTTTTCCATGGCGCCTTCGAATCGCATCATGAACTCAATTAAAGTAGATTGGTAATTTTTGCAAACTTTAAAAAAAGAATTTTCACTTTCAGAAAGAGATGTTGTTCTCATTAACCCGTTCATCGGAACATCAATGAAAAACGCTGGAATGCATAACTCACGATCCTTGTGAATGTCGTTAAACCATCTGTTGCCTGATAAATCGTAGTCTCCTATGAATAAATTCCACTTCCTTTCAAACTCATCAACTTCCATGTTGCGAGACCACACTATATCGTTAAACCTCACACGGAACTCATTGTCGTTGAAAAGTTCGTAGCACACCTCGATTAAAGCAATTGGGGGTTACTGACATGAAAAAAAAAACATACACCACATTACACTAGAATACGGAAATTATTGCAATTGCAAACACCTTATGTGGCAACTTTTGGGTTATATGCCACATGCACAGACGGTGTTTTGCGGAGCTGAAAACATTTACTACTGCTTGCTTTACTGAAGCATCCTGGTCAGTAACAATGAGGTTTGGTTCATGCCCCATATTACGAACAAAAGCTTCGAACAACCACGCATATGACTCAATTGATTCGCTTGCTATTAAACCGGCTCCGAATGTCACGCATTT